>VXBQ01016670.1:228950-375547 GCA_013400175.1 Phainopepla nitens | reverse complement strand
AGACTGTTCTTAAGATTATCAGAATTCTACCTTTAGAGAACATGCATACTGGGATTTTATCATTTGGGCCTGTTGATTGGATCCTAGGGAATCAACCACATTTGAGCACCCCTTGCCTAGGGCCAGATACACTAATTCCACTTCCAAATGTACGTGTCTTGCTTGGCAGCTCAGCCTCAGCGCTAGATTATCTCCACTTGCAATTTAATTAAAAAATAATCACCCCTCGCTTCCCTGATGTGGGGCTGGTGCTGCGAAACGTGCACGAACGTGAGCCGCTACTTACGTGACACACTTTGCTGGACAGAATGAGCACGGAAAAGGCTCGGAGGAGTTTTCCTGCCGAGCCTCTTTAACAAATGGTCACGTTCGTTCACGCTAAGGGAGACAGAAAGAGAGAAAACACACCAGTGAGCAACCAGATAATTCCAAGGTGAAAGCCAACTGTATTTAAAGTACTTAGCAGATTTGACTTTGACAGCACTAAAGGTGGTTATAGCATGAAAAAGAATTTTCTCTTTCTTTAAAGTGCTCATTATCAAGAGAACTCCTCCTTTCTAAGGACACTTTGTATAAGTCTGCTTTTGGTTAATTCATCCGTAATATCACCATCATTGTGATTTCTGAATGTCTGATGCCTCTGAATTATTACAAACCATATCAGAAGTCTGACATCGAGTGATATGGAACATTAAGATGATTTCCCTTTAGTATTATGCACATGAATCATAGCATCCACAAACTGCCTTAGAAAGAAGGAGGAAAGCACTGTAGCTTAGCACAAGGTAGAAGGCTTCTATCACACCTGCAAAATGGCCTGAAGCAAACAAAGGTAGGACCCATAGTTAATTCTGCCTTCTAAAGAACGTTCTCATTTTAACCTCCCATACGGTAAGAAAACTTTCTAGCCAGCTTCTTTTATGAAAAACCTCTTTGGTTTACACAGTTCTTGTCAGAGGCCTGAAAAAATTACTGCTGAATTTACAAAAAGTGAAAACACAAACTTAGGGTGAAAACCACAGTGCGCTTACAACAGATTTAACATACATAACATAAGAATTATTAGAGGCACTCTCCACTTTGATTTTTATAAAAAACCACAAAACTCATTTCATCAAGAACTTTATGCCCAGAGTTAAAAAATGATGATTAAGATCCTGACCTTTCAAGACACTTAATTATGTATATGAGTCCCACTAAGTTCAGTGGGGTTTTAAAATAACTTAGGCCTTCAAATCTCATTGCACTGGAGCCTCAAGTAACTTAAATATCAGATTATTTTCAGAAAGGTTTAAGAGTCTACTTTGGTTCAAAGTTCTCCACAATTGGTCTGTTTTTTCCATCTCACCCTTATTCCTAACACTGAGATTGGAGCTAGTGCATAGAAGGGATCTGTTTGCTGGTACAGCTCCTTGCAACGCCTTTATTCCATTTGCCCCACATTTACACTATGTCTCCATTTTCACAGTCTGCTTTTTCTTTCACATCTTTATTCACAAGGAGCAATTCTACTGATTATGCTGCAAACATGGATACACACCTGAATGCCAGTGCTGGTATCTTTCTTGGGTTAGATTACAAATTCACATGCATTTGGTGCATGAAATGGAAATCCCAGCAAGCGCAGCTGCTGCTGTCAACATGCTAACAACAGTTTTAAACAAACAACTCCCTTTCACTGAAGCAGTTTGCTAACTTCAATCAGGAAAGTAACTGAAGAATCTCTGAGATGTCTGTAATATGTAATCCAGCCATGCAGGCTTATATTCCACTTAATAGTCCATTAGGGTAATAGTCAGGCTCAAAGTCCTCTGTTCAGTGCATAATGAGGTGTCCACAAAAGAAAGGGAGGAATCCTGCTCTTTCTCCTGTGATGTCCAAGCTCACATATTTGAAGTAGAAGCTTGCACAATCTATGGACTCCTCCTCAAAATCTTTAGAAACCCCCAGCATTTTCAGACACTGGGTCTCTTCCCCTTCTTCCCCTGGCACCACAGAATCACACCTGCAATGGATACGGCAGCTTGTTTTCCCTGCCTGCAGTCACTAGTATTCCCTCAACATAAAACAGAAGTTGATAATAAATTTTGAGGCAAAAGTATTGATTCCAAGTGAGTTTGTCAAACAAACTCTAACAGCTCTTTGCTCACGAGACCTGCATGTGTTCAAAGAAGAAAGGATCACAGGTTTTCATTAAAACCAAGATTACAGCATGAAAGCTTCTAAAAATCTTGGAGGACCCAGCTGCTAAAAAAATCCAAGACCAGTTGCTGGCTGTAGGAAAATCAAGTACATTCAGAAAGAAGTTTCTACCTGCTCCAAGCAGGCAGCATGTACTACAAAAAATCACTAGGTCAGGGTGATGCAATGGAAGGCACAAAGCAAGACATGAAACTTCTCTAACCTTCCTTGCTTAGGAAGTCGAGAGCCTGCAGAACCAGGCACTACCAGTGCACGTGCAAACCAGTGATGCTGTACTGTACAACCTCCTGCTGACTGCAGAGAACTGCTGGGTAATTTGTTAGTTTAGTGAAACGCTATCTGAACACACTGCTGTCCTGTGAATGACAGAAGTGAAATACTTGTTCATGTCCTGCAGGTAAAAAATCCAGTAGGAAGAGTCTTTCCTATCTCAGTGGGAGAGTGATTTAAAAAAAAAAAGAATCTTAAACCGATCAAAAATACTTGTTGTAAGGGAGAAATAAGCAGTATTTTTCACAAAATTCTTACACTGAGAATGGAATTAACCACAGCAGAAAAATGCATTAGGAAAAATTCTTCATCTGCATGTCTACCATGCAGCAACAGATGACGTGCAGACCAATAATGCTTAGCTCCTCAGGCTTCTGCATGCAATGTGTGGAGGAAAGCATGCTCTCAAGGGACCTCTGAACAGGAGTGACACATTGCAGCTCTAAGAACGCTATCTTTGATATTGCTAATTATAATCAACAAGTTCAAAACTGAAGCCACATCAGATTTTCCCCTTTGGGATATTATATTGCATTGCATCTATGCAGAGAAAGAAAAACTCACAGTAGAATTAGAGCATTTGTGGTGTAAGTACGAGGGATGGCTGAATAGACTTCAACTCAAGAGCAGCCAAGTGCTATAAAATATACCTTTAATACACAGAAAGTAATGCAACACAGTTCTTCTGAATTGGATGAGTATTTGATTTACTAGCAGATATCAGATCTCCCAGTACAAACCCTGAAAGAAAAGTGAAGTGGCTTTCTTAACTATTAAGTGTTTGCACTCATACCAAGTCCCTGCTTTCATAAAAGGTTTCTGCCTGCTGCTAACAGGTAATAAAGTGAAAACTTCTCAGTCTGCCTCACACTTTGATGCCAGAGTAATGACAACACTGGACTCACAGGCAACAGGTTAGGCCTTGCTCACAGAAATATTGCTTGTAAATTAATCCCAAGCATTAGCCATGATTTTCAGACTTAATTCTGCTTTTCAGTGACTCCGAGCCTAAACACTCCCATAGGGTCCAAGGATGGCATCTTCAGATGCATTGAGGCAAAAGGATAAGAGATCATGAGATCAGACTCTGAATACTGGACAGTTGTGTTCATATTCAGCAACTCAAAATGCCACACTGTCAGAAAGGAAGAAGTCACAAACCCAGACATTCTTATGGAAGTCAGTGACATGGAAAGTGACAGTGAAATATGCTTTAGCTGGTTAGTGACCTCCGAGGGGGTAAGGGAGAGGCACCATCTATCTGTAATTATATGAAGGACAAAGGACACAGACAAAATGCTTTGAAATAAACAAATTCTTGACAAGAACAAAAAGTATTAAAAGGTCATGATTCTAAAGGGTTTCCATGATTAAAAAAAAAAAAAAAGATAAAAAAAATCATTAGTCAAGTCAGCTAAAATCAGATTTAGTTGCTATCAATAACGCAGAATACCTTAGGCCAGGAATACCTTTGTGATGGCTTCATAAGAGAGTCAAGATGACTTCTGCCTGCATGGAAGTCTGTGCTAGCAACATCACACAAATTCATTAAGTGAATGACAAATCAAAAGGTAAACTAAAGGCAACATGTTATTTCATAACAATGCTTTCAATTCCTTGAATAAAATGACTCTTCCTATCCGAATTGCTCTAAGGTGTCAATGGAGACCTTCATTTTATTTTGGTATTCTCTTCTTCTCATCCCTCACAAAAGCAAACAGCCCTTAAATCTAGGCAACAAACATCTGGCTTTACACATTCAAATGAGGTGCATCAAAACAAACAGAATAATTCAAAGCTGACCACAAGGTCCTGCTGTCTCATTTGCTCAAGTAATTAAAAAAAGATGAGCTTCACCACCAATTAATCTACTGAGCACTAATTAGCGTTAATGAGGATTTGTGGTATTTGGTATAGCTTGGCCCAGAATGTCCTCCTGAGTCCACTAATTGACTGGTGGCAAAAGCAGGGATCACAAAGACCGTAAGGTTAAAGTGGATGCAGGTGTCTCCTAAAATTGGATATTCCCTTAGAAAACACACACATATTCGAGTTAAAAAAAAAAAAAAAAAAAAATTCAGAGCCCTTCTTCTCTTACAAAAGCTGAATTCTTGTCTGTGTTTTGTTACGATTTGCAAGAGGAGATACAGAGCAGAAGCACACCAAATAGGCAAATGCACTCAGTTGCCACTGGTTTTAATTCACTGCCCTTCTGGATGATGAAGAATTCAGTCAGATACAGACATTTGAAATTATTTGTTTTGTTTCTGCTTTTCCCCTTTCCAGAAGGAAGAACTGAGGTGCCTAGTGAAGCCTTAAAAGGGCTGCTAGAGATGACACAAGTAAAGCACACAAGTACATTTCCCAGATGCTACCCCCTGTGTCAAAAACATGCCAGGAGCTTATGGCAGAAGCTTGCCTCTCCAGTGCAAGATACTCAGTGTCCATGGGTAAGCCCAGAGGACAAGAAAGCTGCAGTTATTTTTTCTGTCATCTGAATACCTACAAAGCCCTCACCACACTGCCTGCAGGTGCAACAGCAACTACCCTTCTTCTACCCTACAGTGGTGCTGCAGCAGAAAGCCACAGATAAATCTTTGTACAGCTTGGTTTAAACCAGAAAATCCTCCAAGGCTTAGGCTGAACTTCAGTCCTTAACTCCACAGCCTCCCTCCTACCCATACATATTTTCAAAAGAAACAGCAGGTAAACCCTTGTTCAATCTCTTTGCTTCCACTGCCACATACTCTGCTAAATACAGCTTGAGAAACTCTGGCTGGCCTTCATTAGTCTCCTCTTGGAGGAAACATCTTGCAATGTGTTGCCCTCACACTGTGACAGCAGGGATGGGAAAGAATGAGGGAGGGGAGAAGTTTTTGCAAAATATCCCATGTGGCTAAACACAAGGCAAAAGACTAGGAAGCTTCTGTGTTTGTCATCCTTCCCTGCGTATTAAATTTTGAGGGCAAAAGAGGATGCTCTTCTCTCTCTTTTTAAACTTTAGAATTAAAACATAATAGTTGATCTCTTCCATACATTTCAAACAATAACTTACACAAAAGTTTGCTTGCTGACATGTTTCTATCACTAAAAATCACATCAACATAAAATGAAAAGAGCAAGATAAAAAGGTCTGAAGCAGACCTCTCCAGCTTTGATCAATCCTAATCACCAAATCCTTTACAAGCAGACTGTTGATTTTTATTTCAGTTTTTTGGCTCTCAAACTCCCTTACGTGTCTTCTGAAAAAGAATCAGAGGTTCAAGCACAATGCCTTCTCCTCAAGTATCACCTGGCAAAGAGGGCTTGCAGATCCCCCTCTGGCTGCTAGGACATAGCAGGTATTCCTGAGGATTTATTCACAAGTTCCATCTCTCACCTTTCATGCAACGTAACACTGCTTAAAGGTTTACAGCATCGATCACAGTCCGGGCAGACAAAGAGCAAGAGCTGTACAGCAGGCACAGGCTGCAACCACACCTTTGTAATTGGCCAGAGGAGACCTATTGTTCTTCCTCAGATATCCCTGATGGATGAGGGCACTCCCCCAGAACAAGCCTAAGCCTCGGTTTAACGTGGTTTTTTTTTAGTGTAGAATTGTTAGAAGTTATACAGTGGGCAGAGACATAACTAAGCATAGGTTCATGGGCTTGGCATAAGGAGAACTTTAAAACCAACATTATTCAAAATTAAAACATGCAAATCGTCTCAAATGCAAGTCACACTAAGGCTGAGGGTTCAGCAAAACTCTGTGCTCAAACACCCAGAACATCCCAGGGCTGTGGAAGAAAGGCCCAACTGGCTCAGACAGCAATTGTATCTCCATCCTCCGGGCTTCAGAGACATCACAGAGAGGATTTGCCCTCCTACAGAACTGCAAAAGTAGCAACGAGGGGCTTCTGCTGGCTTCTCTCTTTCCATGCACAAAGAGATGATGTTATTTTTTGTTATCTAGTGTTCGACTGCAGGAATGTTTTACTCTGAGGTCAGAGTAGGAGGTCTTTTTAATTTAAAAGGCAAACAGGCATTACTGATAATGAAGCTGTAATGTAATCAAAGGAAATCTCTGGAGCATTTCACAAGGAAGTGTCTGAGGCATATAAACAGCAAAACAAAACAAAACAAAAAATCTCCAGCATTTTCTTTGCAGAGTCAGCGTCTACAAACGCGGCTCCTTAATCACTCTGGATCCAGCTGCAATAGACAACCCAAACCATGCTTCTTTTGCATTTTACTGTAAATACTCAGAAAGCCATTAATAAAAACCCACTACTAGGACACCAAAGGGTCACCAGGCACAAACCACAAGGGAACGAAGACAGAAGTGCTGCCTGTGCCACTTGCAGGCTGGGAGGTGCCAGAAGTTACCTGTCAGAGGTGACTCCTGCAGCAGCCAGCCAGGATTTAAGGAGCACCAAGTCCTTGCTGAGGGCTCAGCAACAGCCAGCTGTCCAGAGAAGCTGAGCTCTTACGTTCTACCCTGTGGCAGCACTTCCAGGCCGTCTTTAGTGCAACAAGCTCCCCTTCAGGTACTTTCAAAGCACATATGAAAGCCACAGAGTAACCTTTCCTCTTTACAAATTTCATTTTACATTATCCAGCCAAATGTTCGCTTGATAAGCACCAAATGTATCTGGATGTGTGACCCTGCAAGGCTGACCTGGAGCACACTGAGAGCAGCCAGCTCCCCAGTCCACGAGAACATGGGGTATTGAGCGTAGCCCACGTGCAGCTGCAAGTTTTTTATCCTGCCTGGATGTGAAAAGGTTAAGAGACTGTCATACCCCTTCAGCAGCAGCAGTCCTTGTGGTGACTGCTGGCTAAAGCAGCTCCTGCCCTCAGCAGTCAATGACAGGACCTGACAGTGCTCCCCACAGCACCCCACTTCTTTCACTTCACACATCACATGGATCCCAACAGTGGAGCTGATCCAGCTGAGCAGCTAGGGTAAAGATGGGCCAGTACAACCACGGCTGGTAACGAGTGGTCTGGGAAACTGTTAAACCAGCCTAGCTGATGCCTTGGGTTTTAGCTTTTATGTTTTTCAGATTCTCTGCTGCTAGTACGTAACTCTGAAAGTACCTCTTAAATTAGGTATAAGTTCACAATCTCTTCTCAGCTAGGGAATCAAGGAGAACCATTACCCAAAAAGTAAAAAGAATGCTGACGGCAAGGGGGCAATCCAAGGGGGTTGAGACTTCATAATCTGGAGCTGTAATTGGATAACTGAACTCAATATGTAGATGAACCAAAATTTACAAAAGTGTGGTAGCTTGTGACTGGGATCCACCTTGGATTCTACCTGGGTGTAGCCCTGGCCAGGCTCTTGTGCTGCCCAAGGTGTGTCCTTTGAAGGTTTTTCAGTAAATACCTACTTTACTACTTTTGCTCTGTCTAGTCTCTGTTCCAGGTCAGCCTTTCCAGGCATCACAGCAGCCACATCAACAGAAACCCATGGATGCACGGAACCACGTTGTGAGCTTCAGTAAGCCCCCATTTGCAGCACATAGATCACATATAGAGTTCTGGGGCCAAATTCTCTGCTCTAAATCCCAGAACCCTCTTCAAGTTGGTCCTTAAAGTCGTATGGCTAGACAAAGCCGTATTTGCAGGACAAAACTTTTCCTTTTCACGATAAGCAAAGATGATTTACATTTTCTTTTTCCATTAAAAATATCTTAAAGCAGAAAAGTCAGATCTTCTTTTGATTCCTAAAATCACTTGGACAATCCATTCTAGCCTTCATTCTTGAGACTGATATTCCTAAACTTTTTTCAAAGACTACTTAGAATGATACTGGGTTTGCACAGCAAGGTTTTGGTAGTGGGAGGCTACAGGGGTGGCTTCTTTCCTACAGAGCCAATGCCAGCCAGTTCCAAGATGGAATAACAGCGCAGGTTTGATGGGCACCTAGCGTCCAGTCAGGGTGAGCCCACTGTAAAAAGACCAAGCACCTTTAAAAAAATACCACCTAAAAACAGCAGTGCTGAACATCACGTGCCTCTCTGAAACGCAACAAGCCTAAGAAAATAATTGAGGTCTCTCTCTCTGTTTAAAGCACCTTCCATTTCCAAGCACTGCAAACACTAAGCACGTGTATATGCATTTCTTTTGGGGGCTTCTTTCCTACTGGAAGGCAGACATCACTGTCAGATGTCATAAAGTCAACTAACTTAAAACAAAACTTGAAGCTGCCCAGTTTTGCCCTCAGCCTTCCCAAAACAGAGGAACTGACCCAATTTAAACGTCTGAGAAGCAGAAAAGGCTAAGTGTGGCTTGCTGCTTTTTAGCTACCCTCCTTTTGGTATCAGTGTTGTTGACTTCTTGTCCCTAAGTGCCTCACTTTGCACTTGCTCTACTGGGTGCTTGGTCATATCCTTTACAGATAAGGTGGCAATACAGTTGCAATTATAACATTCTTTTCCTACTCATTCATTTTTTTCAGAAGTAGTCACCTTGGAGAGTGAAGTTTCCCATGCTTGGTCTCTGTGTATAGATTTTTTCTGGTTTGGGGTTTTTGTGTGTGGATTTTTTAAAAATCCAAACTTACTAGTTTAAAGTTCACTTACATACTTTTACACTGAAGTTAAGATTTCTTCTGTCTTCAAAAACTCTAAACTCCTCCTATCAGCTTTTTTCTTGCTTTTCTTCACAGAAAAGCCAAAGAACAGCTCAGGGCAACAACAAAAACTGAACCTTGAAACTGTAATTAACACAATTCAGAGCACAGTCCAGGACATTTGGTTGAACTGAAGAAAACTCCCAAATTGCTTTTCTGTAAGCTTTTAAGTATTTTGTAATTGTCTACTAAATATTTAACACCTAATACAACTTGTGTTTTCTTGTTCTTGCTACGCTTAACTTGGCACTTTATTCTTTACTGCAAATCAGAGAAGAGAATGCAGGCTGCCTTGCCTCTCTGCTGAGACTGGGTTAGCCAGCAGAGGAGTCAGGGTCCAGGCAGACTGCTGAATCCATTAGGCTGGAACAGTTGTTATGGAGCCGTTCTCCTGCTGTGCAGCCCGGAGGGAAGATTTCTTCCTCCCTCCCCTGTGGAGATCCTCAGTGCCCAACCCAGTAAGTCAGGATTAGGCATCAGAGAGATTGGCCCCTTAATCAGTTTTAACTCTCATCTTGTAATGTTCCTTTTTCCTAATCTTTCTTTTCAATTTACAACTTCATTTTGGCCTTTGTTCTAATACTGTACCTCCATCAACTTTGACTTTGATAGCAGATTTGATCACAGCTCTAAATCCTTCTCCAGGTCACCAGGTTTTAACCCTATTTGTGCAGTGGATCTCCCTCAAGGTTACATGATAGGTACAACCAGGATGGAAATAATAAATTGCACTGGAGAAGGGGAATGTCAACTCTAACTGGTTTGCACTAGCAAGCAGGCACTTGGGTCCCCAGTGCCAGTGGGAACATGGTAACTCCCCCTTCAGCCCTCTGGCCAGGTTCTGAAACCCTTTCTGTCCTCTGCCCCTTCCCAGCTCTGCCCCACAGCCTCCCCAAAGTGGAATCAAACCTGGTAATTTCAAATGCCTCACACACAGGAGTCAGAAATGTCAGAAATAAATGGTACATATTAAAAGGAGGAAATAACGTGATGAATCCTTACTGATATGGGACAGAAGGGAGAAAGAAAAGGACAAGCGTAGAATAAAAGAAAAATATGCATTTTCCATCTTCCATACATGAATGTTTACCATATGGAATCAAAGAATTAAAAAAAACCAAAACCCACTGATATAATTTTATGTGCTTTTTGCTAGTAAAAGGAGTCTTAATATCTTTTTACTAGAAAAGCTGCAGGGAAAAATCGTAAATATGCCAGTCACTTTCTTGCGTATGCTGGTGGAGAAATCTCACCTTTCCTTCCCAGAAATGGTGCAAAGAACATCTGGAAAAATTGATAAAAAGGATGCTGAGACCTCAAAACCCAAAATACACCTCTCCCCTCTTGAACCTCATTTTACACTCAGCTGCAGTGTATGGGCTGGATTCAGATCACAGTCATGCGTATCCTGAGTAAATTCATCGAAGTCAACACATTCATGAAACAAGAATTTGGCTCCAAACATCCCACGCTGTTTAACCAGCTGAAAGCACAAGACTGAGTTTGATTCAAGTAAGATTCATTGCACCTGCTGATGCAGAGGCCTTACTGGCATGGTCTCCCTCTTCCAGTAGATGTAACTTGGGGTGCATCAAGACAGAGACAGAGTACTTTGAAATGCAACGAGCCCAAGCCTCGTTCCCCTTGATCCTAATGAAAAAGCTTGCCTCTTCCTCAGGAACCATGAGATCAGGTCCCCACCTCATTCATGTATTTCTTAAAAGTTAGGTCTGTTTTACCATTTCTGCTTCTGCCAGTGGGAGGCTGAGCCTCTGCCACTCAGATCTCTGCTCAGCCACAAGCCCAAGGCAGGCTTCCCACGTTACCCTCTTCCTCCTCCCCAGGGACCTGTGGAGCAGGGAAATCCCCACGGGTGCCTGTGTCAGCTCACTGATTACCCACCAGGTCACACAGCTACTGAAATGAGACAGGCACCTGCCCCCACATACCAAATAAAACCAAGGCCAAGACAGGTAATACAACTCGCTCTCAGGGCGAGCGCTGGTCATGAACTTTTCACTGAAGCAAAAGAGTTAGATTTGGTGAGAAGCACTAAAATGAAAGAGAATCTACAGCAGCATGTCTCCTTGTTGAAGGCAGACAATGGAGAGACTGTGGGAAGCTGCTGCTTTAGGTGCACTGGAAAAAACAGTACTTGATTTATGAAATGGAGATGAAAGAGGCACCACAGCCATCACCAGTGGGTGCCTGAGAGCAGCAAGAGTAAAGGGGCATACTGAAAAATGCTGTGCAAACACACACTGCAGCTATACCTTGCTAGGTCTGCAGTCACTTCACCTTTGTTCAAGACAAGACTCTGCCTCCCAGATTTCTGACTCATTTGAAGAAATTCTTCCCAGTACTTCAGTGATGCAGGCACTTTTCTGCAACCGCCCAGAGAGGTCCTCTAGCTCCTTATAAAGTATGCAAATCATGAAAGCCACACTGTTCTTCAGTATCAAATAATCTAATCCTGCCCACCAACCAATTAATTACAGGACAGAAAAACAACCAAAAAGCCATTTTCAAAGGGAGGTCTCTGGCAATTCCAAGACAGAGAAAATCCTCTGCAACAGGAAATCCACTGTCGCAAAGAGGGTGCTGCGCAGCTTTGCTCACTCTCCATTAGTTGGCTAGTGGAGCAATAAAGTGACATGAATTTCCAAAGTAAAGTTTGCTTTGGTGCCTAATCAGGCTTTACTCCACCTGAACTCCTGCTGACTTCAATGAGAGGGTAGATGGAGTGAAAAGTGAATGAGGACTTGAAGGTTTGGCTCTTTATGAGCCAAGATTTAAGCTGTAAACTTATTTAAAGACACAAAAATCTCTGCAGCTGAACTCAATGCTGCTTTTGAACACAAACCTTGTTTGTTTTCTTTGTGTAAATCTTACATGTTAACATGATTAAATCTGCTGGGCAGGTGTCTCCTCATGTCCCTGTTTGCTTTGGCACATGAGCTGCCCCTCTCACCTCTCCAAATTAATGAAAATTTAGTGTTAAATCCTACCTTTTGTTACATGAGAGTGCCAGGGAGCCCCTCTCCCTTCCTAACTAAGGCCTGCTCATGTCACAGCTGGGCTGGAGTCCAGCCCAGCACTGCCAGGTGCCCAGGCTGGGGAGGGCAAGTGTGGGCACTCATCTTCCACAGGCAGGCAAGCATGGCATGGGATCCATCAGAGTCCCCTACTGCACACTCACTCTCCTGCTCCTCAAGCTACTTCTGCAGTTGCCAGTTTTCCAGCTAGGTTTCCCCTGATGAATTCCCTGCTCTTGGAATTATGTGACTTTGTGATCCTCCCAGCTTCTACCAAACATAAGTTTTCAGCTGTTCAGCATGACCCAATACAGCTCAAGATTATACACTTGCTATAATCTCCAGGCATCACTCTAATGGTATTTGTAAGGTTTCTGGGACTTAGCCGTAGTGCCCAGGGTGTTGACACTCTGCCCTGCACAGACCAAAGAGTCCCTCATGAACCACCTGCTTTGCTGTTCATTCCCAGCCATTGGTACAGCAAAAATGTGCACCTGCTTTTTTAGAGCAATACAAGCAAATTCAATTTTAGAAACTGTTCAAAGGGACTAAGATTGAGAAAGATATAACGAGCACTAGTGAAGACATTTTTTATTAACCCAGAAAAACGTGTCTAGCAATAACAGCTGTCAGGGTGAACACACAGCTCTCCCAGAACTCCTTCCCCAAGTTCAGCAAGCACCCAGGTGATATCTGCCCACATTTAACAGCAATTCAGCTGAGTCACAGCAAACTGCTGGCATCCTGTTGTGCAAATCTAGATGCACTCACTGCTTTCCAGGCTTTGCTCTATGTTTAGCGTATTAGTTCTGAACACAGATATTGCACCTCATTTTTTGTCTAAGGTCTAGCAAATTATAAAAGCAATTAGATCCCTAAATCCATCTCTTATCTGTAATTGGGTGTGAGTTTTTTTGTTGTCTGTTTGTGAAAAATAGTGAACAAAAACCAGTGTCCACTATGCAGGCCAGGAAAACAGACCCCGATGACAGCCAGCTTATCTTCCACAGCTGCCTGAACAAACCAGCACCTAATGGACATGTTTTCAGGAACACTTCCAGCCAAGGACTGAGGTGACAGACGGACTCATGCAGTTTTTACACAGCTCTTTATTTTCTACTAGAAATGAGAAGAGTCCCGTGACTTTCCCTTCCTGCATAGTGTCATATCGCCAGAAATACCCCAAGAGCAAGGGGGCTGCGGGCAGGAGGGGAGAGCAGAGCATGCACCTTAGCACACATTTCCACCAGCTTCAAGGAAATTTTAAAAAATAAAGAACATGAACCAGAGAGACTAACTGAAGAAAGTTCCCATTCTATTTCTTTCCCACCCTCACCCTTCCCTTCGGACAAGCACATGATTTCTAGCAGGTGTGAAAGAGCCATGAGACAAACAAAAAAGATAAAAAGACAGAAAACTCTGAAGAGGAGTCGGGAGGCCACAACATAAGCACAGCACACCAGCTCCAAGCAGGCAGAGGCACTCTACCATTATCTAGTTCACAGATGGACCACCCAGAAAATCTGGGAGCAATTAGGAATGAGAACAAACAAATGCATGGAAAGCAGGGGGGAGGGAAAATGGGAAGGAGGGCCAGAAGGGATTCCTTACATCATCTCCATGCAAGCGTTTCGAGAATGAAGTGAAGCTATATGGAGGAGGAATGCAGATGAAAGAGTTTGCAGTGAGAATGCAATAAAGTAGAAGGCTATGAAAACATGGAGCGTATGAATGAATTACAACATGGCCATGAAATTTACAGAAAGTCAGGACAGTGTGTAAACAGAGAAGAAACCCATCAAGTTCTTGGAGACACAGACATGCACATATAAACAGATCAAATGCTGACTGCCTCTCTCTTGCTGTTAACAGCAATTCAACCCACCCTGAAGCCCAGGGATGCACCAGGCACAAAGCTGACTCATGCTCCTCTCTGCCTGTCAATAACTGGCATTAAATACAGGCAAGAAAACACAAATGCTTTGAACCAGCACCAGTATAACCTCACATAAATGCATGGATAGGAACCACAGCAACACCCAGGCAACTCACAGAGCTCATAGCAGAGCCATGTGCCTGGCAAGAATCAGTTTTCTGCTGGTCTGGTTTCCACTTACCTGGCATCTAATCACACTATCAGTCAGCACTTCACAACACCAGGTTACACCTTTCTTGTCTGGGCAGATTGACCTGATTTTGGTACCAAGCACTTTGGCTTCAACTGACTTCAAACTGACTGCTCAACCTTCTAAGAACAAGGCCCATTATTTAGTTAAATGCCAGATATTAAGCTTCTTTGCTGGTTATAATTGTGGCATAGAAGGTTGCCTTTGTTGCTGCAAAGTTTGCTTTCTCTTTTTAAATAATTTGATGTGCAGTTTTTGACTTTTGCTAGTGAGCGAAATTTATAAACTCTTTTGCTGGATCCAAAAGTCTCAGCAGAAAAATTACTCAAAAACTGAAGATACCAAGTGTTTTGAAGTGATCTTAATCAATAACACTGTGTTTACTTTGTCTTGGCCTCTGAGAAGCAAACTCTGGTCACTAAGGACATCTTATAAACCCATTAAAGTTCACACAAGCTTTTTTAAAAGCTTTTCAGTTTACCATAATCTCAGTAAATCATTGCCTGATAATTTTCCCTAAAACTAGCCCTTATTAACACACAAATTCAGCTGAAAAAAAAAATCTACTATCTGCTTGTCTTAGCAGCAGCTAAAATATGGCAATTAGTTTACCTTAGAATAGACATCAAAGGTTCAAAGGATGACCCTGCCCCAGAAGAACAAAATCTTTTAAAAGCCCCATTCCACTCAGTTTGCTAGTTTATAAGGTTTGCTAAAATCCAGTTTAATGATCATGTAGTTTCTTAGCAAGTCATGTGGTGCCATATTGTGTAAGGAACAGAAGAGTTAGTTCTAAAACCTTTTTGAACTTGGGGAGCTTTTTCGAGCAGCTGATGCAGAACCACTCTCTGAAATGGTAAATGAAACTGTTGGATGCAAAAGCCTCGCCATGATTTTCTTTAGCTTCTTTCAGGAGAGACAAAAGTTCCCACACAACACATACTCTCTCTATACAATGAAAGGTTCAATAATAGCAATATATTCAAGTCCATATGGTGTGGTTGTAAGGGAGAGGAACAACGAGAAACTGAGAACCCTGAAGACAAGAGACCTGCAAGCTGTAGTGAAAAAACCAAAAGCATAAAAAAACCCCCTTAAGGTGAAACTGAATAAAGTACTGGCACAATGGATTAAGCCAGTTCTCCTTTTAGTTACAGTCTTTATATCCTGAGCTGCTGACAGTTCCCCCCCCGACATGGTTATCTTTTTTTTTGTTTTGTTTTTTGGATGATGTAACAAAGTGCTTTCAAAACCAGTCTGGCTCAGTGGCCAGGTAAGAGCACTACACGTTACCACACAGGAGACTGAGCAGTAGCTTCCAATAGAGCTTTACCAGAATAATGCAGGAGAAATGAAAATGGAAGGGTTGGTTTCTGTGGGGGGAACAGAAACATATGAAAGGGAACAGCAATAAATTAATAATACGGGAGAAGAAGTCTTATTAGCCTGTCTACAATCAGATTTTAATGGTGAATGAGAAACAGGGAGGGGAGAGGAAAAGAAGGGTTTAGTTTAAACATTTAGCATAGACTTGCCTCTTTCCATTACTATCACGAAGCATGGCTTTTCCCAGTTCTCTTGTCTTCGTTTCCAACTCCTTAACTTGCTCCAGCAAAGTTTTATGGTAGGTATGCTTCGCCCTGTACCACAAGGAAAGGACAAAAAAAAAAAAAATCAAAAAAGCTATGTGAACATTTGTTTTGCTATAAACTCCCATTTTACCTGTCAGGTGAGAGGCACAGGACCCTCTCTTGAAGGATTTGGGAAATAAAGCACAGTGCATGAATGTTAGTTCAGGTTCACAATATCTGGGGAAAAATATGTACAGAATGAGAAATCAGGACGACTTCAAATCAAACAGAGCTCAGCCACTTCAACACAACACTCAAAACCTACTAAAGCAGCAATGCCATGGGACTAGAGAGACCAACACTGCTGCCGTGGGACTGCTCAGGACCCGGGCACTCAGACAAAAGAGCTGGGATTCATTGAATATTCATGGCAGTAAAACATGAATCCACTCTGTCTTTTGAGCTACGCGTGGCACTGCTCTGAAAACCAGAGGAGAGTCTCAGGTAATAATTGCCATTCAAGCCCCTTGATTTTCATTTATCAGTCTCACATAACTGGAAAGGGACTTCTCAATGAACTTCCAAACTGACAGTAACAAGACTGGCCGTGTCCTCCTACTTTTTCAGCTTCAGGATTCAAAGATAATCCATGCACCACACATGCAATCAAATTTTAGAGTGCAATTTACAGTCCCCCATGAAGAGACTTGGGCCTTTTCCCCACCAGGTTCACCTACTGCTCCAGGGCTATTATACCTAAATTACATTGACATAGGGGAGACAATCTAGCCCTCTTTTCCTTGACCTATACAAAGCAAGACTACAAAACGCAGGGATCTTTCTCACATGGGCAGTTTTTGATCAGATTCCTCTTTTGTGCCACTTAAAGGAGGACAAGTGTCCCAGGAGAATATATTGATTTGCATGTGACTGCGCAATAAGCCTAAAAACAAGAGGGAGTGAAGTCGGCTGAGACACTACTTGCTTCATAGCATTAAGACAATATTCTTCAGCTCAAAGGTGGCAAAAATTTCTTGACAAGTTTTATGAAAATCTTACATGCAGGCATTAAAATCTTTAGCCAACAATATAAAACTCCCTCCAGCAGAAAAATAATAACTGGTGTGTATGTAATTAAAATATAATGAAGATGCATTTATTTTTAAAAAGTATGTTACTTATTGCTTCTTCCATAGGGAATAAGAAACAATGACCACAAAATCTTTGCTGACACTGTTTATAATGACAGTGCCTTGATACTAATACTAGGATATCCAAGTCCTCTGGTCTTTGTGTTGCTGAATTAGGCCCCAAATATCTAAAAATGAGAAGCTGAAATGAAAACTACTTTCAAAACACATCTGCAGTTAAGAGAAAAAATAATAAAATGAGAGAAGACGAAGCACACCAAAATCTGAAGGTAAAGATTATCAGGATGAACTTAGAAGGGTGTATTGTTAAAACAAACCACCAAAGGTGTATGATTTGCAACACCAACATACTGTGTCAAAAGAAATGAGTAGCAAGGATATTTGTAAATGCATAATGCTTCAGCAATGTGAGATTACCAACAGCTGCACAGAAATTAATTAGATTCAAGTTGCTTTAACTAGTTAGGCTAATGATTAGACTGGTCTCCTCTTTGAGGAAGGGAAAATATAGCTATTAAAATGAGAAAGCTTTGAGGCTATTAATTTTTATAATCTTTTCAGCTGAATTCACAATCACACTCTTTAATTTAAATAAATACATTGAAATTTTGACCTTGAAATTTTGACCTTCATCTCTTCCCTTTTAAAAAGGTCATACTTACTATTGCAAACTTCAAGACTGAGCATGTTTGGAATTTTTCAAATCCTTTATAACCAGTCTTCCCCACAGACAAAAACATAGAAATGTATATGTTACTCAATCTCTTCCAAAGTTCTATGTTTATCTTGCCATAAGCCATAAGAGATGTTTTTCTCTTCCCTTAGAGTGAATATTGAATTCAAAACATGGATCCTGATCAGAAAATCCAGTTTGTGCAGCACGGCACAAGGAGGCATGACATTGACATGACACAACATGGAAGAAATACTGTTGGCCTGAAGCTGGGGATAATGAAGTGTTTTGTTAAGTAGTGTGAAATGATGAAACACATGGGCTCTTCTGGGGCTGGTGGTTGCTATGCATTGAGTCACTCCTTCAATTGGAAGCAAGAGCACCCATGGAATGATCAGTAATCAAGTATTATCAATAAATATAAGAATATGAAAAAGGCCTGAGCTAACCTATCCACATGTTCCCTCACAAACAAATATTAAAATATGGTATTAAAATTGCCTCAGAGTCTGGGCTTGCTCCTATCAAAGTCAACTGCAATATTCCACAGACTGCTGGCAAGAGGACTGGATACTTCATGACTTTTTCCCTACAGCATGTTACAAACTTTTGATGCACAGAAATACAGGCAGGATTCTGAGCTTTTAGGTTAGTACTCTCCAAGTGGCCCTGGATGTGCAATCAGTCAATAATGAACAATGAGACTTTGTGTTCGCTGTTACTGTTCAGCTAAAATTTGATGCATTACGACAAACTCACCTTTCCCTCACATGCTGGGATATTAAGATCAGGGACTATAAGAACAGGCAAAAGACTATCTTTGTATTTTGCGTGTCCTTTCCCCTTCAAAGCCAGGGAAGTGCATCACTTCACTGGCCTAGGATATTTAGGGTGTTCAGGAGGCCAGAATCTGCCAGGGAGAAACATGATGACATTCATAAATGCTTCTCAAACATGACATTACCTCTACTCTGGCTTATTATCCTCACTACCATTTTATGAGTCTTGTATTCCAGGGACTTTGCAAGTATATGCAAAGATGGGAAGAACTCCTCGTATCTTCTTCTCTTACTTACCCTGCAGAACTGGCAAGTGCAAACTGCTTCTTTCCCATGGTAAAAAAAAAAAAAAAAAAAAAAAAAGTTCCTAAAAATTTTGGTAATGATTGGAAGGCTCAGGAAATTTTTCACTGTAAAATAAGCACCGAGACACCAATTAGGAATAAATTCTCGCCCTCTTGCCTGATTTTGCTGGAATACACGCTGAGTTTTTATGATTCCCACATACCTCTGTGAGTCAGCTATTCCAAGACTTCCTAGAGCAATGACATGTATTTAAGTGACATGTGCCAACTGTGAGGGAGCACTCACCTTATAAAGCTCTGTTCATTGCAAAGGTGGAACAACTAGGATTTTTACAAGGCAAACCAAGGCACTGAATTCAGAGTAGTGGACCAAAGTTAACAATGCACTGCAACCAAGTATTAATAATAAGCTTCCTTCTCTTTAAAAATACAGTTTTCCACATTTCCTTGATTCATTTAAAAAGGAAAAAAAAATGAAAAAGAAAATAAAAAAGCCTGGAGTTGCAGGGAACATGGGAGGTAAGTGATGCGTTGACAACTGTAGCCTGTGTACCAATGGAAACACGTTCTTCTTCCAGGATTAGAAATTTTGATAGTAGATGCAGCACAACAGTTTATAAACAAAAGATCTGCATGTGTCTGAAACAGACTTTCCAATCAACCTTGTTCCAGACAAAAACTCTGTACTGTGTTTATGGCTTTCTGGCAGTATTTCGTACTGAAATTAGGCAAGTACCTTTTGGGTCCTATGGATGTTCTGTCTGTGGACTTGTGCTTCATGTCCAAAAGAAACTGAAAGGGATAAATTCCATGACCATGAGCAGCCAGAGTTGCTGGAATTTTATGGCCAAAACCATATTCTGCTGAATTACAGAGAGCAATGTGGTGTAACCACTGCTGTGGAAATGTGCCAGCTGATTTCCAGAGGCCTTAGGCTCCAGTTTTAAATGGCAAGCCTCTTGGAAAGGAAACAGACCTTTACTCCTTCCATATGGCAGTGCTGATAGCTGTGTCATTCCATTTATCCTAGTTAAAATGTTAATGGGTGTTAATTTTTCAGTGATGGCTTAGTTAAAAAAAAAAAAAAAAGAAGTCCTGGTCAGAGAAAACATTTTTTGCTTAATATTGTTAAGAGTTTCCTGCTTAAAATCTGTTGGGAAAATATCTGGTCTATCAATCACACACATTTGTCTTGAGAGCCTCACAGTCTCTACACATTCTCGGTCTGAATGACTGAAAGGATTATGCTGCTGAGATTTCTTTAAGAAATATTAAAGAACAGGCTCAGTCAGTAACAGAGTTTGAAATGACTAATGGTTGAGGATGAGCCTGCCATGGTCTGGCCTGTTTTACAATTCATGAGTCATTTTTGCCAAGAACTGATAAGAACTGAGGACAACTTCAGGACACTCAACTACCATGAAAACATTAAAAAACCTAAAATTTTTTTTCAGAGTTTTAACAAGCAGGTCACAGACACAGTTAAGTATCTAAATTTAAACATTCTGGCCTCAGATTTAGAATTTTAAAATCATTTGCAATTGCAGAAGTTTAGTGAGTGCAAAAAACCCCAAACCTCTAATGTGCTGGACTATTAAATCACAGTTGAAACTTCACATTACAATATCTAGTTTTAATTTGAGCAGTCTAGCTTGTGAAAATTAAGCTGAGGGACAAAATTTAAGAAGTACTTACTGACTGGCAGATTTGCCTACTACCAGTTTAATTTCACTGTGCTATCAACCCCATATGAAATAAAACCAGATTTTCTGATCTATGCGTAGGGATGACTTCCCTTTCATGAAGGTGTTCAAAATGTGCCTGTGTTTGGGAAAGTTTCTGGGTTTTTTAGTATTTTCTGCATTTTCCTATAAAGCAGATTGGTGGACTTGGCAGTGTTATGCTTAAAGTTGGATCAATGACCTCACAGGTCTTTTCCAACTTAAAATGTTGCATGACTCCAACAATCTTCCCTGACTGACCAAGAGCTCATTCTGGGAGCAAAGTGTTATGTGTCATGATGCTCTCACTGTGAGCTCTTCTGACAAGTGACAACCTAATTTTCCTCTTTATTCCAGGCAAGATTTGCCTTTTTGCCCCAGAGTTGGAATGTTCCAGGTCCTCCTTGCACAAGGTTATTATGTATCCGTGTAACAAAACCTTCTTAGTTGTAACACAGCTTTCCAAGGGAAAACATAGAAGGTTTGGGGCTTAAGACACATAAAAGCAAGCGGAACAAAATGCCACAAATTCTGAATTAAAATGATTACTTCTGTATTTCAAATTGCAAGGGCAGAGAAGGTAAGTTGCTTCCCTATAAATCCAAGTTCTTGAAATTGTTTGCCTTCTGCGATGCTTTGAAACCACAAAATTTTAAGAGAAGGGAATTACACAGGCTTGTGTTTCACCAGTTTGTTCCTCCTCTCTGGGAAGTGAAGGTACCATTAGGACTTCACTTCAAACATAAAGTGCAGAGTATTGCTCTTCTCCCACTTCAGTCTTCAAAGACCCACTGTTGAAGGAGAACCTAAAAAGCAGCTGACAAAGAGCTGAGAGCTTCCTGGGTATGGATTAGAGTGCCACATTTCTACCTTCTACCTAACCTGCGTCAGATTCACCAAATTATTTGCTCCACTTTTAAGAAGAGGAAATCTCAGATGTCCAATTTAAACTTGCCTTTAACTAAAGGATAGACAACACAAATAATCCTAAGGTGAAACACCTTCATTACTCAGACAAGGCCACTTCCTTCAGATTTAGTCCCAACTACTCATTCTCTCACATTGCTGGGTGCCGTGGCAGGTGAGGAATCTCTCACCTCACCTTTTTTTCCTTCCAAATGAGTACCACCATTTTGCAATCACTGAGAGACTTCAGAGTTATTTGCGGAACAATACTGGACTGGACAACACGTGCACAGAGAATAATTCCTACAACACCAAGAGGACGGATTTGGGACTTACGCTGTCCATGCCACGTCTTTAACAAGGCACGCAGTGGGCACAAGAAACAAGCCAAACCAGAAGTATCCACATCTTAACACCATTCCAGCCTGTGAAGAAAACAAACAAATAAGTCATGAGTATTTTCAAGTCATTACATGTTAAGTGGTTGTTTACAAGCAAAAAGGTAGAGTGATGGCATCAAACTAGTACTGTGTCCATGATCTGGGTGAGGTTGAAATTTAATGGTGGGCCAATAATTAACACACAACAATGGAATTTTTCACTGCAATAATTCCTTATGACCACAAATTTCTTAAATATTTCTGAAAAATCATGCATTTTGACCAAATCCTCCAATGATATTAAGTTGTGGATCCAGGCAGACATATTCATGGAGAAGAGCACTGTAAGTATATTCTGCTTGCAGTTTTGACTATCTTTTGTGCCCTTTGCTTACTCTCTTTCCATCTACTGTCTTAGATCTCTGAGCAGCACCAAACTGACATGAAAAAAAAATACATTTCTCACTAAAATGTATCAGTCACATTCCACTTATATACAGCACTTCCTGTTCAAGCTACTGCTGCCTGAAACCCAGGGTGGGAAAGATTCCCTCCTGGCCCACAAATGCTTTTTTTTACAAATAAAGAGCTCAATGTTTATATTCGCGTTTTCCTCATTGTTGTAATGCTTGAAGAAAAAGCTTGGTGGGATTGGAGAAGGAAGATATCTGGAAACCCTGCACATCTCAGCATATACAAATAGTTACGGAATGAAGTTGAAATATAGCACTATTTACAGAAATGCTACTTTAGATCATTAGAACCTTTTGCAGATTAATTAATGGTGATTAAAGACCACGTTTTCTACAGAGATTGGAGACAACCTTATCAACACTTCCATGTAATACACATACTTCCCATCAGCACTGTTAAGTTCTGCTGCACATTAGAAAAGATTTTTTTTTTTCTCTGTAAATACTTGTGTGCATCACACAACTGAAACAGAGGCTGAAAGGTTTCAACAGCATTTCCAGTGTCTAGACAGATTTTTCTCTCTCACCAGTTATGGACACTGCCACAGCTCTTCTCCACAACTTTTACTTCTCAATATTTTTTATGCCACACACACACCTACTGACATGTCAGCAGCATTAACGCAGGCTTGGCTGGCTCAGTTCATGCTGTAGCACACAAGCACTGCAAGCCTGCACTGCTGGAGTGTCAGGGCATGGTACAGCTAAAGACACAGCTCAGTAACAGAGGAAATGGAACTACATGAAACATCTACTAGCCTTTGAATGCACTGGAGACAAAATTTGCGATTTTACACATCATAAGGTGAAAATAATTGCTCACAACAGCAGACTTCAACAGTAGACCCCTTACTACAGTAAAGCTCTTAAACTGAGAGAAACCATCACAGAGCTCTGCCAGGATGTTCACCAGTAGCATCCAGTATATTCTCCCAGTGTCAATCTCTGTCTAAAGTTGTTCACCTAACAATTCAGTCATATTTAGCAGCAACTTGCCCTTGGGTGGCCCAGTAGTGAGTACTTTAATGTTAAATCCTCCATGTCACTGTTGGACTGACGGATCAGTGGTAAACCTTGTACTGAAACCAAGAGACAGCTAGACTTTGCTAAAATATTCATGGACACTTTGCTACCCACACAGACAGTAAGCAAACACATTCCAGCCACAGAATCAGCTCTCGGTTGTTTGGGAGCCCTCAAATACATTCACATGAGAATGCCAGAAGCACACAAGCAGTTTTGATCTATGCTTATTTAAGGAAAAGTATGTACAAGAATAAGAAGGAATTAATAACTTTATTGTTAGCCAAGAAGTTAAACTGTAGTAACAGTGGCAAAACACTAAAAGATTTATCCTCATGCTTTGCTTTTCTTTGGCCATGACCCTTCTAGGAGTCACAGAATCACATCAGCATTTCCACTCACCATCCTTCCTCTGCCTGTGCTAATAAGGGCTAAAAAAGGGCCACAGTATTCTATACACATTTTCTGATATTTTTGATTGAAATATTTTACATTCCACTTCTTGCTTTTCTAGCCGAAAGCAACTTGACACACTTTCAAAGTGCAGAACAATCTGAGTATGTGTTCAATAGAAGTTTAAATGCTATTACTTTTATTATAAATGCTGACATCTCAATCAATGGCTATGAATTTGGACACGTGGCATGTCAGAAAAAACCTCAAAGCCAAATACTTTTTGCCTGCAATTATGTATTTCACTCAAGTATTATTCTGTCCAAAAACTCCACCATAACAGTAAAACTATTCATTTCATCAGAACCCTGTCAGACACTCATTTTACTACTGGCAAGGCTTGTTCCACACAATTCTCACCAAGGTTTTACTCCATTCCTCAGCTCATCTGGAAGGTTTCTTTCATGTTCATCTCTAGTTTCCTCTTCTAGCTTCACGACAGTGAACTGGTCTGTCCTGCATGCCCAGCTCTGCCTCTGAACACAGCCTCCTCCCTCGCAGGATTACACTCTCCTCTCACAGGATGAGAACTCCTCAGCAGAGCATCCACAGCAAATCACCCAGCGTGCTCTGAGGACATCCACAGACAGCACTTTTAGGTTAGTCCCTAACATGTTGGATGGAGAGCTGGGTTATGAACGGAAGCCACCGTAAGAACACCAATCTATCCCTACAAAGCTTTCCTCACGCTTCCCACCTATTGCTATGCTCCATTCCAGCTGCTCAGCCAGTCATGACAACAGTGAAGACAGTACTGCAACACATCTTCAGTGACATATGGCATTTCTATACCCAGTTCCTGTGAATAACACTCTTCAGCTATCAGTTATCACCCCCCAAAAAAAAGCAGAGATAGCAAACAGGAACCACTACAATTCTTTTTTTGGTAAAGATCATCACACGAAGCAGGAGTAGAAATAGGTTGGTTTGTAAACAAATTCAAAATATTGACCATCTCTGTCATCACAGGGGCCCTATGATATGTAACTAAGTAATTTTTGTTCTGTCTACTGATGTAAACATTAGTGACTATCATGTCTAAAGTGAGTTACCAGAGACCATTAATCACATGGCACCCCCCAAAACCACTTGAGACTAATGCAAGTCCTCCTTCTGAGAACATTGCAACTTAAACTGCTGCCACCAGTAGACTGCCTTTCAAACACTGATTAATCCACCACAGACAAAGCATTCATTTTACAGAATTGATAACATTTGTTAAAAAAGAATGGGAACAAGAAAAGAAAGAAAAAGAACTTAGCTCCAGTTATTTCACAACTGAGGAGGAAATAATTTAGGTTCCAATGCCTTTAACCTCTTCTAAATAGCATTTGTAAGGGTGGCAAATTTTTTTTAATTTTAAACACATTAAAAAAAGTGATAGCACTGACCATTCAGAATGACCAGGAAGATCATCTTCGTACTATTATTTCAGAAAGCATAGGTTAAGGTGGGCTTTTACATTTGTTGGTTGCAGTTTGAGTTTTTCTTCGCTTATTTTAACTCAAAAAAAATTATGTTATGCAGAAGTATGAAATAAAGAATAGATTGTTTTTTTTTTAAAAAAAAACCCTCTTAAATTGCAATACAATCTGGAATACATTTCAAGCTCTTTTCCCCATTTTACTATTCTTAGTATGTACATAAGCATCATTCCTAGTTGTACTGCTTCACCAATAGGGGGTGTCACTATTTTCAATAACTTCCAAGGAGAACAAGGCCAGAAGTGCCCAGGGATGGGAAGTCAATACACACACTGTTCTGGTATTCTTACCACAGCATGGTTAGACAACTGGGGACCAGTAAATGATTCAGACAAAGCAAGCAAGGATCTCAATCACATCATTCAAGAAAAGTGAGACAAAATTCAAATTCTTATTTTGAATAACAAGTTTTTTATTATTTCATTTCCTCATGTATCCACGCATCTTAACTTTGACAAAAAATGGACAGCAAAACTACAAGGCCATGATGGAAACAGCTGGCTTTATATTTCTAGCATGAAAAAAAATATTCCTGGAAGTGTGCCTGGAGCCTGATCACAGCTCTCTCCATGAACATGGATAAGGACCCGATAAGTCCCTCAACTGCAGTTTCATACTTGCTCAATTCCAGCTTTGTATATTAGGGATTCAAGTCCAATCTGCAGTCCAGTGATGGCACATCACTGGGTCCCCAGTGGTGAAATGTGGATGAGTGCATGGCACTGCCTTTGGCAGCACTTGGGAAAGGAGCAGTGAGGGAGAGGATGGCCACATGGTTATTGTGAGGGATTCCCATATAGTGACAGCACAAGAAATATTCACTGCCATCACTGAGGTACTCCTGATCTGGACTTCTCAGACACTGATGACACTTGTGGCTGGAGTGCAAGTGCAGCTCTGGGAGCCTGGCCCTGCTGCTCCATCTGCTCTGCCTCGGTACCCAAAGCAGGAAGCAGTGCATGCCCAGCTGCACTAACACACCTCCAAGCAGCCAACCGAGGTGCACCAGGTGGGCCCCTCTGCCAGTACCCCTCCTCCATCAGCTCTGGACCAGTGGCTTGGTCTGAGCACACCACTTCAGAAGAGGTGGAGCTGGAGCAGGGGAAGCCCAGTTGATCACTCTGCTCCCATCCCATGTTGGGCAATTCACGTGGAAGCATATCTGCTTTTCAGTCACTGAGAGCAGTTTCTTCAAAGCCTGCCCCAGCCCATCGATCTGAGGTGCTATTCCTGGGCCCTCAGCCACAGATATTTTCCCACTGCTGCTGCTAGCTTGGGCAAGCAGTCCTGCTTCACTTAAGTTCCAGTACCTCATCTGAAGGCATGGAGTATGGACAAACCTATTACTCTCCTTGAGAGGTTCAAGCATTAATACTGGGACACATTACAGCAGTGCTTTGAAAACTCTCGGATTCCTGCAAAAGATGGCCTTTCATTTACTCTATAGATTCAAGAGGGCTAACTCAGACTTTACTTTAAATGTCTAGAAAATATTTTCAGTAGAAAGTAAAATACTGTCTACCCCAATCCTGAAATCGTTGCACTTTTAGAGATGTTACAACTTTGACATCTTTGTTGCAGGTTTGTTCTTTTCTTTTTTTTTTTTTTTTTCTAATTTTTAAAATGCTTTCTACAAGTAAATTTGAACCCTAACTTCAGAAAGAAGAGAAACAGATTCCATGCATTAAAAAGCCCTATTGCATATTATGAACAATATCAGCAAATATTTATTTACAGTTTGCAGACCATCACCCACTCACATTTTCCTTTAGAGAACTGCACAGTTCAAGGTCTGCATGTTTTGGGTCCTCTTAAGCCTGAATGTTTCGGTCCTAGCACTGGGTAGTGTTCTTTCAAAAGGCCTGGGAGTTTTACCTCAAATTGATAGAAGTACTAATTCTTAACAATCAAGTGACTGAACAGATCTCAAGGAAACACAAGACTTGCCACAAACTAACAGTCTAAGTACTCCATGCCATGTAACTACTGGAAGACACTATGTCATAAACCAACCCATTTTTCATAAATTATTCTCAAGGCATCAGCTAGCAATGGCTTTCTCACACTTCCAATGCTAAAAAAGCTTTATTACATTAAATCAAAACCTCCTACTATTTCTATTAGCTTGTGTGAAATGGTAAGTATCTCCACCCCCTGCTGTTAATACTGTAGAAAATATACAAATAGTTTTAAAATTCCTGTATTATACAAGATCCTCAAAACATCAGACTCACCTTTGAGATCACATACATTAAAATTCAAGTGCAGAGAGATGACAGGGCTAGCTCATAGTCACAGAAATCGACTGCAGAGCTGGGTAGATTGCCCAAGTTCCCCAGTTAAATCACACTACATGGAGAATGAGCCTACTGGAGCCCAAGTATGAAATATAATCAATATCCAAGAAGGCAGTCTCGAGGATTTTCCCTGTGCACACTGAAAGGCAGTCTACCCTCAACATGAGTTGGTGCTTAAGAGCTTTTCCCTGCAACATAACTACAGCCAGCTCCAGGCTGGACAGGTTTAGTAGATTGAGGGCTGACAGGTGCAATCAACAGATTTACCAGCTCCCTCTTCAACAAACATCTAGGCTGGAAAAGTACCCAAAGAATAACCCCTTTGGGTTAGTGGCAAAGTGTTAAGAAATGAGGCAGAAGAATTTGATTTTCCCTCCTGTTTACACCACTGGGAGTCAGGAGTACCTCAGATGAAATCAGCGGAGCTCTGCCACTGAAAGGCTGGCTGAATATTTCCATATCTGAAATAAAGATGTGCAATGTTTTCCATAATGTAAGAGTTTTCATTCTAAAATGACTCAGATGAAAACAATGACCTCACTGGTTGGCTGGATTTAACACAATAACACATTGGTCCAGTTTCAAAACTATTTCCTCCCTCTCCCAGTCTCTGCTCATACCACCACATCCTCTTGAGAGCAGTAGAAGGAGGAAAGAAGAAGAAAAAAATCAGACACCTCACTGAAATATTTCACCCCTTTCCCTTAATTTTGCCAGTTATACTTGAAGACACATGGGAGCCTAGAATAAGAAATCTATCCACTGTCTAGCTTCCTAGTTATGAAGCTAGTTGATATTTTTAATGTACCACCTGGGCATAAATGTAGGGAGGGACAACAGGAACAGTACCTTGAGCAAAAACGAAAATTGCCAACACCAGCACAAAGGCATGTATTTGGCATTCCTCGTGAAGCCCAAGCTGTTTTGAGATCCAGGTAACAGACAAGAAGCTTTTCATTAAAGAAGTTGCTGGTTATGACAGATAAAAGAAAGCAGGAAAATACAAATTAAAGTACAGAAGACCAAGTAAAATATAACGTCAACTCAAAAAAGACAAATCCCTTGCTTAAATTATTTCATGATTAGGAATTAGCAATACAAAGCTACAAAACAAAAATTAAAATCTTCAAGGGGAAGAAAAAACTGACCAAAACCAACTTCACATACATAGCCATGGTTTCAAAAGGACTAGTTAGAGCTATAAAACCATAGGAGCACAATGAAAAGATCTTCTAGATCCTTTTATTTTCTTGTCAGGAACTCTTTTTCCATAATGGAGGAACACAGCAAATTAACAATCTATTTTTATTCTATTTCTTAAAGTAACTTACAGAAATTAATATTTGATAGATACATGAACATATCATTGGCCAAATGCGTCCCACAGGATGCTAAAATAAACTCTGTTTTGTGTTAACTAAAGATATATTCTACATATGCAGTCCTGCGTAAGGAAAAAATTACTTTATCTCATTACTTAAATAGTACACACTGGTACCAATTAAACAAGGAGCCTGCCCCTGCTACCCTCCATTATTACTCTGATAACAGAGAATTAATAAAATTAATCCGATAGTGCTTTAATTTGATTTTATGGTTCACTAGCAGTGTAAACTCTGATTCAGTTCCACACAGCCTATATTTTTTTTTTTTGATTATTCATTACATTAAGCTTAAAAAAAGTAAATATATGTTCCTTCATAGTCATTTGGAGAAAACTGTTGGTTAAAAGTTAGTAGTAAAATCATGCTCCATGTAAATGGGTAAGTGGATTCCTGCCACTTTATTAGAAAGCATAGATCTCATTAACCAAAGGACCTTCTCCTCACAGTGGATGAAACACCTCAGTAAATTTTTACCTAAATAGCACCAGGCGCTAATTATTCCCTCACATTAAAACAACAAAACAAACAAACAAAACCCTTTCTGTACTAGGATGAGCTTCTCCAGTACAAATTAAAACCATGAGCAACTTGGAAAAAAACCCCACTGATACTGTTTATGTCATCCAAGATTCCTTACCTTAGTCTGGCTTGGTATTATTCTGAAATATATGATAGTTTAAGTTTTCTGAGATGTGTCCAATTACACAGTTGTGCAACACAATATAATCTTCTTTTATACTCCAATTTAAGACGAACTTCCCCTGGAAAGTGTGGCAGAGCAGGCCCATGGGCAGCTCTGGCTGCTGGGCAGTGACCTGCCACGATTCCGTAACTTCACTGAGCCAAGGTAAAACAGGTAGGAAAATGATGCCACCATGAAAGCAAAGTCACGCTTAGACACACTTCTTTAAGAACCTTGTATTTTTGCTCTCCTTCCCCTTCAAATTATACCGACAAAGGCACGAAATCCTACAGAGTAACTCTGACAGACATGACAATGTAACAGTTTGTCTCGGTCACTGCTTCATCCACTTTAGGATAAACCTCCACTCAGCATAAAAGAAATTCATACTTTACATTCTCCTTTTGAAGTATGCTGTATATATGAAATATGTTTTAAGTATGAAATGTTCAGCATGTAATCACTTCTGTTTGGTGTCTCTTAAGTTTCTGTAAAGAAAGTTTCTTTTAAGAGCAATGACTCTTGTAGAGTAGCTGCCCTTATTTAGTGAACGTGCCTTTATCATGAAAATTGCAAGGAAAAAAACCCGAATTTTACAGAACTCACCTTTGAATTTCAAAGTCCAGGGGAGTAATTATGTTTAGAAAAAGCTGTTCCTTCCCAGCAAAGATACAGCAAAGTTGTACAGCATATTTGTACAACTTGTTAAGTTATACCTACAAAAAAGGTTCAGAACCTTCAAATTTCCTGGCTTCGTGTGTTGAAAATTTCCAACTCTGCTACTACAACAGCCCTGGCTTCCTTGCATAAAATACATTTGTTTCAAGATATTCCCTCTTCCTTAGTATTAGCATTCCTAAGCAAAAAGATGCTCTACCAGGAGCAGAAAGATCACCTCTACAATGGCTTTGTGCTATGAATTTGGGTATATGCTCTAACCTCAGAAAACACAAAAAGTACAATCACCCTCAGTAGAGTGTTTTGAAAGTAAGCTTTTAAATGAACAAATATTTAAGTAGAAAATAGCATTTTTATATTAGTATAAAATAACACCTGCCCCATTTCACCATTGTTTTACTAGCTTAAAAAAAATCTTTAAAATTTGCATTTATTCTTTTGCTATTTGGTTTGCCACTGTGTGTATCTTCATGCTAAGCTTTTTTGTGCTTTTATAAACCATCTTAACAGAGTGCATTAAAAAACCCCAACATTAAGTACAGTATTAATTGCTTCAGGTAAGTATAATCAGGTGTCTATCCATACGCCTGAGCCATCTGAACAATTCCAGGTCCTGACTGAAGCTGCTGACTGAAACTCAAGTTCTACAGCACGCATAAAGATCTGAAATGGCCTGTGGCAACACTTCCATCAGTATTAGCTCCAATTAGATTCCGCATTTTGTCCCCAAATCCGGCAAATGAGTTCATGTCAGCAAGACTGCTGCTGCTCTCCAGAGTCCTGATGTAGCAATTTAAATGGGGCAGGCTGACACCTGCTCTTGCAGGCAGCTGGTTGGAGAGTACTGCAATTCTACATGTGGTTTGCTGCCTGCAGTGAATCACAGCATTGAAACCCACAAACGGAAAACTCTGTTGTTCATGTTCTGGTTTTAACGTACTTATTTCCTAATATGATTTGAGATTGCATTTACCAGGATAACACTATTCCCCATGTCTTACATCCTTTAGATTCCTTAGTAGCTCAAGAATTTCAGAAAATGGCTAATAATCATGCAGCAAGAATTACATCTTGTAACTGCAAGGCTCAGAGAAGTAGATCTTTTCCAAGTTTTTAAAATTGGGGCATAGGTATATAAACTGATGAGCATGTTGAATTCTTACCAAAGTCAACAGCAGCTGAAAGTACACTGCTTCCATAAAGGGAGTTCTGCATTCTGGAAAACTGTGTCCTTTAAACTCAGCTTTAGAGATCTTCATCTGCTACAGCAATGATTGACTTGCATCAGATAACAGCCATACTTCCCCACATTTTATTTCTCCAGGAAGAGTAATTTACTATCTCAGTCACTACATATTCACATGGGATTTTACCTTCATTCAATGGTTACAATCTTAAACCGTATTCTGAATGCAGTTAGCTCAAAGTTTTCTTTACTGTCATACTGCCTCTTCTAGAGCCCCTAAAAGGCTTTGGGTTATTTTAGCATGACTGAAATTCAACTCAGATCAATGGAGCCTTAAACAAATACATAGTTTTTCCTATAAAACATTGCTCCTTTCCTTTGTTTTCATCCCCAGAGTAAGTTATGTCATTGCTTGATCACATACAACTTCTTCACAGAGCCACCATGTCTCTATGCCTTGAATTGTCACATATGCAGTACATCTACAGTGACTCCCACTGCGCTTTCTTGCTAAAGCCTGGAGATGCACTGTGTCTCTATTTTTCTCCCTTCCTTTCACCCTTTACTGAAATCTTCACAACAGCATCACAATATAGTAACAATTTCTATATTTTTTTTCCATGTCACAAATCACAGCTACAAGTGCCTGCTCTGATTCCATAACCTAAGGAATTGCTGTCAAAAGTCAGTTTCCAGCCCAGCAAGATGCCTGACAAGCCTCACAGTAATGTGACATCTGTAGGGGACACACAGTGCCATGCAGCACTCAGTCTTGGTGCTACCCAAATGTTTCCACAGATGGTTGATTTCTAAGCACAGAACGCTCCAAACACAAGGGCCAACGATAAACTCAACAGCTGAAGACAGGCAGTCCCACAGGAAACAGTCCCTTAAGCATAAAACACTGACAAAAGGACAAATTGACCATGAGAGCCAGCCCAAGGTGCAGAGACTCCGCTGGTCGCCTGGCCCCAGGTCAGGCACAGCCACCTCGTGCCTCACAGCCTTTCCCAGCAGCACGGACTGGGCAGCCTTTCCACCCACAGCGTGCAAGGCAGCGGGACTTGGAGAGCCCCACATTGCCAGCTTCTCTGCTGGGAAGAACAGTGTAGAAATAAAGTACCACTTGGCATACCAACTTTATTTTATTGTATTGATTTATGCTTTCCCTTTAATTAAAAGGTACCAGGAAAACATTTGGTTTTGATTCAGACACACAAGCCCACCAAGGCCCATTTTGGGCGACTCCTCAGCCCAGGCCCAGCAGCCCCGTCCGCGTCTCCACAATGAATGACTTCCGCCAGCGCGTAGCCCCAGAGCCTCCCCAGATCCTTCCCCCTAATCCCCGACATCTGTTCTGCGTCCTGGCCGGGCAGCAGGACCCGCCAGGGCCGGCTGTCAGCATGGCCACAGATGAGTAAACACGCCAGCGCCCGAGCCAGGCCGCGTGTGATTTCAGCTGAGAGCTCCGGACATGCAGCATGGCTCTCATTTAAAGCGTTTGGAGCACTGAGGAAACACCTGCTAAGAAACTATCCAAAATAAATTTACCGTAAGTCCTTTAAGGCAGAAAAAACCCGTGATCGACAGCAGCAACGCAAGATTCGACAGCAGCGGAATTCAAAGCCCCACTGCAAACCCTGACCAATTAAATACATAAACAGCACAGTTTTTCAATTCAGGGTAACAGTTACTATATCATTTCTCATCTTCCACTTAAAATAGATGCTTTTCTCACTGGAAGACTGAAGTTTGACCTATGCTGACCTAGTTTATTTTCTTCTCTGTGCAAAAATCCTACAATGCCATGTTGTGTGTAGTTTTCAAAGAAAAACTCCCACACAGCTACTCTTTAAAATCTTGTCAGCCACATATAATCAGGAACAGTTTTGAAATAGATTCTGCTTAACTACTAAAAAAGGTGGATTTATATTCTGCTTAAAGCCTACAAGGCACAGTAGATGAAGATCAGTAATTTTAGAATTTATGTTAAAATATTAGAAGCACTGAGATTTTCCAAAGCTGCGACACTGGAAACAAATCCCAAAGTCTTTAAGCCTTGGAGTAACAGACAGCTAGCATTTTTAAAAAGCTTGCCAGAAATCTTTTAATTTAAGCCATTGTTTCCCTCCTTTAGGGACTCTGGAGGTTGACCATGGTCCACAGTGGGTACCTCCCCCTCCTCCCTCTGTACACATCTGACCAGCAATCACACTGCAAGCTGCTTACTAATGATTATGGTATTTTTCAAGGACACTTAAGTGACTTTGGAGCATGGGTCACACTAATGCTCAAGTAGAGTCAGATCAAATATTTAAAATACTTTGCATTTCCCTGCTTCTTTCTACACAGGGCTCTCCAGCAAGAACTACGATGCTTACTAATTTGAGCTCTACACCATATCTGTGTGGTAGAAAACTTTATTTCTCAGATTGTAGTGTGCTGACTTTCAGTGGGGTAGAGTTAATTTTGTTCACAGTGGCTGGAATAAGGCTATGTTTTGGATTTGTGCTGAGTAGAGTGCTGATAATATAGAGATGTTTTTGTTATTGCTGAGCAGGACTCACATAGAGCCAAGGCCTTTTCTGATTTCCATACTGCCATGCTGGAGCAGGGGAGGGCTGAGGATGCAAGAAGGGTTGGGAGGGGACACAGTCAGGTCACCCCAACTGACCGAAGGGATATTCCAGACCATCTGACATTGTGCTCAGTATATAAAATGGGGGGAAGAAGGAGGAAGAGAGGGACCTCTGAAGTGATGGTGTTTGTCTTCCTGAGTAACCAATACACCTGAGGGCTCTGCTCTCCTGGAGATGGCTGAACACCTGCCTGCCCATGGGAAGCAGTGAATTAATTCCTGGTTTTGCTTCTCGTGCGTGCAGCTTTTGCCTTCCCTATTAACCTGTCTTTATCTCAACCCATGAGTTTTCCATCTTTTACTCTTCTAATTCTCTCCCTGATACAGCTGGTGGGAGAGGGAGCAAGTGGTTCTGTGTGGTTTGCAATTTTTTTCCAATAAAATAAAATTCAACGTGTTTCAGTAAAAATCCATAGACATGGGGGGAAATTGTATTAGGAACAATCACCTGAAGGTCTAAGAATGCAATCCTGTTGTCCAAGAGCTGAGAAAAGCAAATTCAGTGTTAGGACTTATTAGAAATGGGATTGAACAAATAATATTTTGCTGCTATAAAAAAATACAAACCAACTGTGCTTCATCTACATGCTGTCTTCATTCCAAAAAAAGACACCAGAGAATTAGAAAAGGTTGAGAGGAAAGGCAACAGAAATAATCACAGTATGGCATGGCTTCACTCTGAGTAATGACTAGTGCAATGACTTTCATTAAGAGAGCGAGAGAGAGAGAGAGACAGAGACTACATAAAGGCCTGTAAAAGCAAGAATGGCAGAAAGCAGGTGAAAAGAAAAATTGTTGCTTTCTTTTTGCAGTACAAGAACTTGGAACACCAGAGCAGAAAGCCAGCGGTAGGTTCAAAAACATATAGAGGTAAAATATGCTTTCACATATATAGCACATGATTCAGGGAGGTTGCTGTGGACCAGAGAGTGATCACACTATATAAAACCAAAGGTATTATTCCTGAATGTTGAAATTCCTGACCTGCTTAGAGGTAGGAGATTACACCACAGAAGCACCATTACCTCTCTTTCTATTCTTATACTCTTCTTATACATCTGCCACTGGGCACTGCCACAGCCAAGGCAGTTAAGAAACCTGTACTGGCACCAAACATGCATTATTTAGACTGCATCAGCTGGAGGCTGCAGATAAAGGAGACACTGAGAGCTCCAGAAACTAAGGACTTCTGCACACAGGAGCTGGAATTTGACTAATTCCTCTCACAGCAAGGCAAAGCAGCCACCAGGCTCAGTGATACTTAAATCCATTGCAGAAGCTCTTCAAAGCTTTTAGTTTAGCTTAACAGACAAGTAAACTAAACTGTTAATAAAGCCATGAATATTTCAGTCAAAAAGGGAAAGGAAGAACAATAACTCAATGAAGATGTGTTATGCAGAGCTCCTTAAAGAATATTTTTAACAGTGGAAAAACAATAAAGCAGTGCCAGGCTCTAGGTTTCAGCTCCTTCAAAACTGACAAGCTTTCAGCACACAAACCCACATGCTGTGGCCAGCTTATGTCTTCCTATTCAACTTCCCTGCAAAGTGGGGCTTTGCAATCCCTTCCAGGGTTTTCTTTTCCAAGGCACAGACAGGGAACACAGCTGCACAGATACAGTCTCAGTTTCTACTCCAAAGAGTATCACTCTATCTCCTCCTCCCTTCAAACACTTTCCAGGGTGTCTGCGGGTGGCCTGAGAGAAAAAATGAAGCACATTCTAAGCCCCCAAATCATAACCTTAAGTTCCTTCCTCTCCTTCTTCAGAGACTGACACACAGGCACAGTGGAAGAGAAGGATGCTGAGAATTTGCACTGTGCAGGAAAATGCTCACGAAACAAATCCCACAACCATATATAATTGAGTAATCCAGACTTTGGCTTACTCAGGTTTATGAGAACCAAACCAGCATTTTAAATTCTTATTTTTGCTTTCCTTTGAGTTTAATTAAGCTTGCCTTAGGCTCACAAGGCTATTGAATTTGAGACATTTTTAAGGTAACTGACCTGCACAGTTTTCCTGTGTGCTCTGCCCTTAAAGTACATCCCAAGTTCATTCATTCTTTTACCACAAGCCTGACAGCAATATCAAAATCATATCAGAGGAAAAGAATTGAGTTTTTTTTTTTTTTTAATATTAGCTGGTAAACATTAGCCACACTGAGTAGTTTCAACCTTGCTGGTAGCCTCAAGTGGTTCTCCTGCAAGATTCAAGATTAGATGAGAGAGAAGATTTACTTAAAGATTGTGCTCTCCTGTTTCTCTCCCAGCTCTCAAACTGGGGCTTTCTGAAAAGGGTTCCTGGCTCCCACAATGAACCCATTTGCTACAGGCCACAGAAGCATTATCAAAGACTTCATTACAGTTGTCATAAGCCAGAGCTATTCTGCAACTGACAGGAAAAATACAGGTTTGCAACATTAACAAATGCATCCAATAGCTTCTGCAGTCTCAAAACAGGCCATGAATTTGCCAGGAAAAAAAAAAAAAATCCAGAATATTTACATTAAGCCTCCTCTCTCCCCCTCCCAAAATTCCCTTAAGTCAGCAGGGAAGAATTGTTGAATAAGAAAAAGATTGCAAAACTCAGTACAGCAAAAAGGTAGCACCATGCTAATAAAGTCATTCTGCTTCTGCACAGGCAAAAAGGATTATATGCCTGTGCAGCAGAGGAAAAAAAAAAAACAAAAATGAACCAGAAAAAAAAAATTATATAAATATAGCTCTGAAGCCAAATATTTCAAAAAGGGATGAATCTGAAAGCTATTTTTTGTGTGCTTTTATTACATTCTAGATCATTAATGAAACAATCCAAGAGGAAGAAATAAAGGCAGTGCAGTATGGAAAGGAGGATATAACTAGACGAAAATTCAGAGCGCCAATTCCCTGTTAATGGTTCAGATTAATTCAGATGGGGTATGGTCATAAAGCTCTAGGGATTCACACATCTCTGCCTCAATTCAAGGCACTAATAACCAATCAGTATTTTAGATAAGACTCCATAAATATTTAAAAATTTTAATCTTTTGAGGACCAAAAATAACATTTCCCAACGTGTCCTTGTCTTTCCCACAGCAACAATGATGAGATTTCTCAGCTGGCATTGCTGGCACCAGTGTGACGTCAGGTGGTTTCAGTAGTGGCACTCAATTAACTTAGAAAGTTACATCTAATTGATCCATTTCCTGCACCGATAAACAACTGTAAACAAACGCTTCTCTTCAAAGGAGCAGCTTCGTTCACAAATTAAAAAAGGAAAGAGCCCATCTGAATCACACCAGTCATGGCTGTGTCAGGGGTTTTATTGTAAACACTATTTTTAGGGCTCTAAATGAGTGATGTGACATTAAATATCATGAGCCAAATTCTTCCCCAAGTTAACATGACAGTGGTGCTTCTTTACAAAACAATCTTTGCCTTTTCTTTTCTTAAACTCTTCTGTGTTACTGACAGCACTGTCTGTGTATAATTAGACTGTTTTGATTTTCCTAACCCATATTCAGGCTTTCCAATACATGCTCATTTTTGGCACAGGAAGCTCACTATCCTCCCCTTCACTTACACTTTAATCAGGCCCAGTGTCCAATTTCTGTGTCTCAGTGGAACAACAGCCACAGCAGTAAAATAAAAGCCAAATTCCTCCTGTTTCTGTTTACAGACAGACACCCATCCCCACCATTTTGATAAGCATTCATTTCGTGGTCCTTTTTGCAAACCTTTCAAAACGTAGTCAGGAACGATTTCAGTGTAAACTTTATACTGATTTGAGAGAGGCCACAACACACACAGGTACTTATCCTCGATTCCTCCACAACCTTTACTGAAGAGTCTGCTACTATAGCCGTACCTCACCTTGCCAATTCCCCCATCTGTAATTTTGTTTCCTTATCTACTGGAAGAAAATGATAGAGAAGTGTTAGAGTTGGGAGGCACCATCAGTGGAGTGACCTGGTCCAACCTCCCTGCTTTCCTAGAGCCCACTGCACAATGATCATGGAGATATCAGCTTGCCTCTAAATGATTTCAGATCCAATGTAAAAGCATGCTAGAGAAATGCCTTATTATTTTTGCCGCTACTATATTCTCTTCTGGCAGTGAGTCAGAGATTCTTAAATTTGGGGGATTAAAATTGCCACTGTCATTTCATTAGCCCAAGCATTTATTAGGAAATAGAAGTCTGTGCATTTTAAATTTTGGTATGGTCACATATATTAGTTGAGGAGCTCAAGCCTACTTTTATTACGGTACACACTTCACACATCACTTGAGCAAAGAGACCAAGTGATTGATTTCTGCATACTGTCAGCTGCTATGTCTGTTTTGACAGATTCAGGATGTTATCACATCCTATCGCCCTGACTAACACGATTACAACCTAAGACAGCTATTAGCATGCCAGTAACATTTCTGAAAATGACTGTGGCACCATATACTGATGATGTCTTTTCAGGAGTTAGGTGCCTTCTGTTAACTTCCCAGTCCAGACACCTGTGGTTTACCTGAAACACTTTAAAGACAGGAAATCAAACCCAAATGCAAACTGGCAAACTAAAATAACCTAACCCTGTGTGCCACTTGGCAGTCAAATTCCAGAGCATGCTCATTGGAACAACGTGTTGACAAGACTGAAAAAGACCATATCGAAAATGCAGCAAAGGAGCTGCATTTTATTTACTAGCCCAAGAGTTCAAGCATGATATTCCAGGACTGGTTGAAACTGCAAATTCAGATTTACGAGTATTGAATGTCTAGAAGAAACAAAACAAAACACCTGCTTACAAAACAAGTGATTCTCTGCACAGTGGATTCAAACCACCAGACTAAAGACATACCTATAAACAGTGTTTCTGCCCATGGCAGGGCATGTGTCAGGGGGAGGTATTTGGAGTTTGGAACAAAATTACTTACAAGATCCCTTCCAATCCAAACCATTCTACAAGTCTTTGCCAGATAAATACATACATGCACCCAGAATCAATTATGAAACATAATGAAAATAAAAAAGAAAGGAAACATTACAATAATTAGGAAAGGTCAGTCAACTCCATGAAAATAATACAGTAACATGACTCAGTGACTTTTGACTGACAGCGTTAGTCAAGCGCAAACAAGACAACTACCTGTCAGGTCAAAGAAGGTAGGTTAGTCTCATGTCATTACTACTATAATAGTAATGCTCCTCAGAAATTAAACAGGAAACTGTGTTGCAAGGGAGCTCAAGTACTGAAAGGAACAAACTGAAGACAAGTGAACCTGGAGCTCTCCAAGGCTAAACCAAACATGAAATACCTAGAAGACAGATGCTTTAACCTCCTTCAGAGACATCACTGCTTTTAATCCCTGCCAAGATTCTGCTGCTCAAAATATAACAGTCTTGAGTTCAGCCCCAGTAGTGGAATCCAAATTTTCTTAACCTCTCCTCACTCGGAGCAGACTCTAGTGCTTGCTTAGATGTCAGCTTGACCCTGATAGACTTTCTGGTTAGGTCTGCCTACAATAATTAGTGTTAGACCCTTTCCATGCAAGAAGATTCAAATTAGCACATTCCAGCGGTAGAAGCTGATCAAGTAAATGCTCATGTGTCCAGTGAGTTTGCTGTACCTGGAAGTAAGAGAGGTCCTAAGAAACCACTGCCTAGGGAAGCCAGGCTCCCTAGGATATTTCCTGCAACATTCATGGCTCAGCAATCCAGAAAAAAGTTCCCTCTCTGACAGGCCTTTCTCCAGAGTGCCTCCCTTCACTGATGTCATACACGGCATTATTCCCTCAAGACCACTTTAACTCCTAGAGCATTCAGAGAACAACTTCACATATGTATGGGAAATAAAAGATTAAAAAAAATAACGTGGAAATATGTAAGTTAAATATATGAAATATGTAAGTTATAAATGGAAAAACAAATACCAAACCCCTATTTTCAGCTAAGAGTATTATCCCTTTCTGATTCAAACCACCACAAGAACTCACAGACCTAATTCATCAAATCCACAAAGAATCCAGACCAAGAGATAAGGCAGCCCAACAGTATTACAGTCAACATCAGCACATTTAAGAGAAATAAGGTGAAGATCTGAACCATTGTGGATTTTCCTGGCTTTAGAAATCTTACTGACCCTGGCAGTCTCAAACCACACAAGGGTTCACATAACAGTAAGTACTACCCTCAGTTCTTAGGAAGAGGTAATGGAAATATCTATGCTTGGATCATCTTTTAAATACACTGGGTCAAAGGAGGCATGTGTGTGTATGTCTGTGCATATATATACATATATATATATATATATATCTCTTTATGGAAATTAGGTCTGTAAATCCAGATTGAATGGAAAGAGAGACACCTCTACAAATAAAAATACAAGTGAGAATCAGCACATGCACCTGAATGCTGGTGCAAGGGTGCCATTAAGCTTGAGAGTGTCTGGGCCATGTTCCAAGTCCACACAGGGGCAAGCTACAAACGTGCAGGTGACATTTCCTACATTGTGATTTCCAGGGGAAAAAAAATGCTGGTGCATGGGCTGGAACGGAAGTGTAGCTTATTTCAACATGTTTCAGACCTGGACAGATAGAGTTCCTTGAAGACTATTCCCAAGAATCTGCTTTGACATAGCTAGTGAAACCAAAAAATAGTAGAAGTTCACACTACTGCGTTCTGCTCAAACTGCAGTATCTCTCACTGTTTTAACTCATGGATCCTTGCTCTGGATTTTACATAACAGAAACAGTAAGACTGAAAGGTTTCCTAATGTAGGGTAAAATTTAATTTGAATGTTGTTAAGGTAGAAAATTAATTCTATTTTGACTGTAATGATAAAGACTGAAATTTAAAAACACTGCCTAGAGTATGACAGTAGAAATACAATATGGAAAAGTAACCCAAAGGGAAAAAAATAAAAGGAAGCAATAAAAGAAATTAACACAAGACTATCAAATAACTGGAAGAGCTGCATAAAAGAACTGGTCTGGAAGGATATTTATAAATTATTTCCCTTTCTCAGAGGGCAACTAAATGCTTCTGAAAGAAATGAAAAAACAGTCAGATGCTGAAACAGATGTGTTATAAAGAGAACTAAAACTAATAAACTCCTGATCTACAGCTTAACATAACAGAAAGAAGTGAATTACAGGTATTAAAATTGCAAAACCAGAAGTTTAGTATACAAGCCAGAGAAAATGCTGAATATAACTGGACAGCAGGGCTGGGAGAGTTCCAGACAAGCCCGGATGCTTCCTGGTACAAAGATCCTGTGGAGAGATATCACTGAGGCTAAGAGCCCACGGAGCTTGAAAGGCCAGCAGAGGAAGAGGGGTCAAAGAAGCAATTAAACTAATGCAAACACAAAAAGCCCCAAGACCACACAGGTTCTCAGTATAGCTTTATAGCAGAAAACCCGACATTCAAGGTACACAATCTCTACTCACTCTATCTGATTTATCTACAAAGTACAGTTCCCAAAACCAAAAGTGAGGCCAGTCCAGCAGTACAGAAATAAACAGACTATTATAAGTATTGCACAGGCCAATCTTCTCTCTGAGGAGGGAGAAAAATCCTCCACAAAATAACAAGAAAACCATCCATCCTCAGTCTATATGGTTTTAGTAGAGAGGCTTCCTATGGAAACCCTTGAGGATGAGGCGCAGGCAGGCAGGAGCTACAAAAGCACAGACATGAACTGGCAGCATGGCACGTGCAGTATGGAATTAAATATACTAACACGTCTTACTCTGCTTTCACATTGGTGCTAGCTTCTAACCCTATGTTCAGCTGCTGATCCCACAGTTGCTCTACCCAATCTTACACACACATGGTGAGTGAAGATAATGCACAAACCACAGTAATGACAGCATGTGGCTGCCGTCTGTCAAAGGCCAGTATGGGCCATTAAATTAAGACCTGGACTCAATGGTCTTTGTGGGTCCCTTCCAACTCAGAATAGTTTTTGATTCTCTGATTTGGCTTAGAGTGATCTCCTCTGAAAATCTCTGTTCTTGAGGATGGGGATTAGAAGTGGAATGAAGATTTGTGTAACCTTACTTGACACTCACCACCTCCATCCCCCAAATTCAGCAGTGAACTACGCAACAGTTGTACTACAGAAGAGGAAGACACACGTCCCCATTTCCTCTCTTGATATTCACCTTAAATGAATTCCTGTTCCAAAAAGCTCCAAAACAACAACAACCCAGCCCCTCAAACCTTTGATCTCAAAGTAACAGAATGCACAACTAACAGAACACAAACTTATTCTCTCATCACATAATCTGATACTCATGTTAAGCACTTTCTCTGACTTGTATTATGAAATATGTGGATGAATTTCAGTAACACAAAGTTTTATGGTTTCCAGTTTTACTATAACTTTGAGTACAATGCTGAAAGAATCCTTAATTATACAGCTCCAAGACCAACTAGAGTGTGGTCTGAAACACTAGTTTGTGTGGTCTGAACTAATCAAGTATGTATTGCTCCTAACCTCAGTCAGCTATATGAAATTAGTTTTCCTCTTATTATTTTGAGAAGATTTGCAAGATAAAAAAAGCCTACATTTTTCTTGGCTATGTACTACAGTAGCATTTAAAGGAAAAAGATTGCTAAAAATTGCTTTTTTGATTTGGTATATATTAACACAGTTATCAAAAAGCAGTCTACATATCACTCTAAACAGAATAATCAGATTCTGCCCTAGCAGCAAATAAACTCCTAAAACAAATTACGGCACCTGAGAGCCTCTTTTGGAACAGGATAACAATGCACACCAAAAGGTAATCAAAATTGTACCAGTCAGTCACCAACTGGGAATCTTGCTGATCATTGAGTTTTGAAGTAGGATCAACAATAGGATATGACATACATATGTATTTCATTGTTTATTCTGTACCAAATGTCTGAGTTAATGCAAAAAGGCAATTACCAGGGAATAAACATCTTTTTCAGGTGGGATTTGTTTTAAGTAAGAGATGGTTTGGGTCTACTAAAGCCAGAAGAGCCCACTCTTGTCATCGTATGACGGGTATATAATGCAGCCGAGAGAGCGTAGAACTCTAAGCCAACACTTGTCAAGTGATAAAACATTAAAAAATAATACCAAATGTATCATAATATTAAAATACCAAACTGACTTGTCTATAACGGGAAATTTATGACAGACTAATGTGAATTTCCTACTGGAAGCTATCTTGCTGGTCACTGAACTCACATGGGCAGCAGAGTGTCATTTCAAGTACACATTAACAAAGTTCTAGCTTAGTGCTCTGCTAAGAATCCTGCGGCTCCTGGTGCACCACTTCAAATGTACACAACATCTGCTGGGGTTTTTTTCAAAACAAAATTAGTTTGTCACCTCATGAAAATGTTAATCTGCTCCTTACAAAGCAATTTTTTTTACTCTTGCTCTGCTTCTGCAACTATTATTGGAAAGCTCTGCTGGAATTTCCTCACCCTAGAAAGCAGCTCTTCAGAAGTACTCTTCAGCTGAGGTTACACAGGGCTTGTTTAGATCCCTTGGCATCAAAGCTGTCCTTGAGCATTAATAACATGTTTGCTTATTTGGTGCCCCTTCTCCACATATCTATATATATTTTTAAAGTAGAACTAGTAGTAAGAGTAAAGTATTTTAAGTAGTGTTTCCCTCTAGGTTTGCACCCTTGCAAAGTACAAGGCAAATTTTTAGTCTCCCCTGCCTTCTCTAAGATGAGACAGCTCAGAACCATGAACAGAACCAGGAATAGAATTATTTACTGAAAAAGTTGATACTTTCTTCTGGAAAACTTTTTGCTCTGATTTTTCAAACTTAGAGTTAACTCGATGATGACAGCATTGGATGTGACATTTTCATTCAATGGCAGGATGCTTATTGGACTGTTTTATCATAAAAAGAGTAAATCACTCGCAAAAGTGATCCCATTCTTTGGCGGAAATTTACAGCAAGAAGTAGCTTTACTCCCAATACCTCCCTATCATCTTGACTGAAAACCACCAAGACTGACCAAGAAAATCACTTCCTCAGGAAAGCTGAGGAAGCAAATGGTGATGTTCACAAGATGGGTACATCACAGATATTTGCAATGGGTTAAGATCTTACTGAGAAGGAGCAGAGAGGAAACATTAAGGGGCTCAGTAAACATCAACCTGTCTGGTAGAAATCAGAAGTCCTTCCTTTCTGTGGATGCCAAACCCACAGAGCCACTAGCTGCACTCTCACCTTAACTGAGAAATAAAATCTTCACATTTAGTGACAAACGTTAACTAAAAGGCAGCATGAAAATCCAGCCCACTGGGCTACATAAATGTACTCAGTAGAGCTCTTTTGACTATTAATGGGAGTATTCTCCATTGCCAAAAATCCTGGAAATTTCCATCTTGACAGCCATATAGCTGTTAAATGTACCATGAAGTAAAATGGAGATGAGGCTTGAGTAACAGGCTTGGATGTGAATTTGTCATCATAAGAGGGTCTGAGAACAGAGGCAGGATCCTTCATTCCTGCCAGGGTGTCTGAAAACAGAACGAGCTCATCTCCAACCAGCAGTGTCCCAGCCTTGTGTTTCCCATGGCTAATTACCTTTGGCAGGAGGAAAGAAAGGACATGGGATGTTTCATGTCAAGGAGAGAGCAGATTTAAAAGTGAAAATCCATGCCACAGAGCCCAAAGAATGCACTGCAACAAGATTGCTTTGAAGCCAACAACCTACCCAACTGTAAGGAACCTTCCTGCCCCCACTGGCTCTCCTGGTATGAGACCGCAGAGCACGAGTGAACCCTCAGATTTCCTACGGGAATGCACTGTGCAGTCACACAGCGTCCCCTTCAAAGGGGACAGGTTCTCCCATTCCTAACTCTGCGATGACTTTCTACAACCACCCAGTTGCTTTCATGGCAGTGTAGTATTAGGAAAATATCTGATGTATTTTTAGCTTTCTTCTATTGTAGCTTAGCAGCTGGATTCAAAGAGAGCCAACACCCTGCCATCGACCTGACCCGTGTATGGATCACTAACACATGCTCTACCAACCAGCCATGAGTCCTCTAAAACCTGACAAAAAGGACCAAAGCAGGGATTACCAAGGCAGTTTTTAGGGTATAAATCCTCATGGATCAGGCAATAAGGCGCACCCCACTGTCATCCAGATTGCTATAGTTAATTAGCCGCTTTTCATGTTTCAGTCAAACCTTGATGGTTCAATTCCTGTTTTTTTTTAAAAAATACTACTACTACATGTAACATGAGAGAAGACAGAGGACTAAATGGATTAGTGACCTGATACAGCAACAATTTGTATGGCTTGGCTTGCCATAAATCCTGTTTAAACACTATCCTATTGCTTAAAGCTGGACAGTCAGTGATCCTCAGCCTGCTTGGCCTGTTATGGAAGTGACCAGAGCAAACCACTTCTGAGTAAACCAAATCCCTGCTGTTGAAGAGATATGCCTTCACTGAGCAAGGCTGAGAAGGGCAGTGCAGAACATGGTTGTGCTTTAGGTAGAAATTTAATCTGTGCCACGGATATTACCAACTGGAAATATTTGACTTAAAGAGTTATGTGTTTCCATATATTAACATACTTCCCACACTTGCTCACATCTGCCCAAATAAGCTATGAAATAAATATTTTCCACATTGTAAATACAGTAGATATTTATAATGCTCAGTGACACATCATTTAATCCAGAAGCCACCTTTTGCAGCTAAGTCTTTCATGGTACAGATCAGTAGGCAAGTAAACAAGCTGAAGAAAATTTTGCAGTTTACTTACATTTTAGTTTGCACTTCTCCTGTATATAGAATTTGTTTTATTTACAAAAAATTACTAGTGTCAATGGCTTAACAGAGTAACATCCAGTGCAATTTTCTTTTAACGGAATACTTCGTGACAAGAAGAGCAACTTCCTTAATCTCATCTGCTTTCTGAGTATCAATCCAGATTCTGATGCACATAATTAGTGAGAAGGAATATAAGTATAAAAGGTTCCTTGCAAAGCAACTCAGCCTCTTCATTTAATTATATAGTATTTTAATGATCTCAATTTATCCCATTAAATAATATCTTTCTGTCAAGTCATTGCTATGTGTAACCTCTTTTACTTTTGATATGACTATCTCAGATACATTTGTTTAGTGAATTTTTAACGAAGACATTCTTTCTCCAAAGCATTTAGTTGAATTTTAGTCCATCAATAGGAGGGTTTTCTTTTCTGAATTTTACCACTTTTAACCCAAGAAATACTAGGTTAACTGGATATATCCAGAGAACACTAAAGATGCAGTGAATCAAACAAAGACGCCCCTTCTTTAAAAAGCTTAGTCTGGCAATGTAATAAAATAGGTGTTAAAAAGGCTGATTAAAAAAGCTAGAACCAGTATGATTAAGGAAACATGTTCATTCCTACTTTCAGAGCTCTTCTGTTTTGCCAAGACTTCAGAAGCTAACCTACCTACCAAGGTAGCCAAGTAATGAAATTAGCATTTGAAAAAAAAAAAAAACGGAACTTTTTTTTACCTGGCAGAAAACTTGAATGGAACATTGTAAACAAATAGTATGGAAAACCCCTTAAAACCACAGGATGTTAACCAAATTACATTTACATTAAGACAGCCATAATAATGAACCTGCATAATAATTCAGTCTTTTTTTCTGGCATTTTCAGCTTTATGTGATATTAAATTTAAAGTGAAAAAGGCATTTTTCTAGAAAATAAACCACTGCTAGAAAGATGAAGCAACATCTCCCACACTTTGTGCAAATCTGTGATTGAATGACAACTACTTGCCCTCTGTTTAAATAAAAATTCTAATCACACTTTTCTGAAAACAGCTATCACAAAAACTGCTGAAGTTTGAATTCTATTCCAGATATTGTCTAAAATATGTACTAGAGTATTTGTGCAGCTTATATGAAAGGAAGAGGAAAAACTGAGGTAACTGCTGCTTGGAAACAGGTCAAAGACTGTGAAAGGACTGATGGCTGTAGAATTCCTCTGCTACAATTGAAGGCCAGCAGCAGCCCAGGATTTCTGTAAACATAACCATAATATATGTTATCATAACTGCCATACCATAGCTACAGCTTAGCTAGCTTTGTTAACAGAGGAAGCAACAGAATAAACTGAACTCCTTCACTGATTATAAAATCAAATATTGAAAGGTTTTTTTTTTGTGTGGGGGGGAATGTTGGTTTTTTTTTTGTTGGTGGTTTTATTTTGTTGTTTGGGGTTTTTTCTTGACAGAAAAATATTCATCCTCACAAGAAACTGCAGACCTTACTTTCTCAGTTGGGGTTAGCACATACATTATTTTACTAAGTTAATGGCAATTCACTAGAAATTTACTGCAGTAAGATAAAATGCTAACAAACCAGTCTCCAAAATAAACCAACAAAAATTATGTTTCCTCATCAGCTAAGTGGTGACAGATACTCAGATATAGTATCAGATACACTGGTAATTCTTGCAGAAGTCTGAAGGGAACTGAAATGTTACTCTAAGAAGTCTCGAACTCCATGTATTTTCACAATTTATATTGCAGTACTGCTTCGATGTGCTATTACTGAAGATTGGTTTGTTTTATTTATTCATAATGTCTCAGTGCAGCACACGATTTGGGGTAGTTTGATCACTTCACAGGAAAGGGACCTTCCATTAGTGTTTTGATCTCATCAAACACCCCCATGTTTTTGCAGGGCAAGATAAGCAGAAGACTGTTCAGCTCTTCTGTCATGCTACAAAGTGTGGTATTCACTTGCCAAACGCTCTTAAAAGCTTTCCTCTAGGTCAAATCACCTCACTCCTCCAAGCAATTTCCAATTCCTTGATTCAAGTATTATTTTATGCTTCAACATTCAAGCTGAATCTACCTAGAACCTGCCTGCTTTCAACCACACGACTGTCTGTTCATCTGACAGGTCCTCCTGAGCAGCCCTTGACGAATTGCTGTTCCCTCTTCTCTTCCATTCCTTAGCTTCTGTGTCATAGAGACCCACAAGTTAACCCCTCACTAATTTTGTCTCCCTCTGCATCAGTCTCAAGAATAGGTGATTTCTATTCTAGGATCTTGTACATCAGTCCCCTCTTTGGATAAACTTGACAGAAATTTTTCTCCATTTTTTTCTACATCCTCCATCATCTTTGCCTCAAAGGACCCCTTGCTTAGGTCACTTCACTGACTTTGTGCACACTTGTTTGAACAGTTTTTAATCCACACTAGCACTCTGCCTTGGATTATATGGTTATTTGTTTTCCCCAAGAGACTCTTAGGAGGAACTTCTTGGAAAACTTTAGCAAAACCAAGTCATTTGCCTCATCCAGGTTGCCTTTATCCTCATCAGTTACTTCAGTAACGCTGATAAAATAAAGTACTACAATTTCCTCACCAAAGCCATGTAATTTTGACTTAAGTTACATTAACCTAATTTTCCCCTTATGCTCGTCACGTCTAAAATCTCTGTGGGATGAACTCCATATTCACTTACATAAAACCGTATCAGGAAAAATTTAAAAGATAATTGACAGAGTTATTCATGGCTATTGCTGCTCTAATAGGAAAATTCATTCCTCAATTTCATTTCCGAGAGCTGAAGTAAAATTAAGTTATATCTAATTCTTATGCTTTCCCTTGAAGACAGACTTAATTTGCATACCTTTAAGGTTTTCAGGAGCACTTGTTAAAAAAGAACTGGAAGGGATTTTGAAAGTGCTTACTATGTTCCATTCATACAATAACTGTTTTATCAAGGAATTTACAGTTCTATCTTGTCATTATCTCCACCATAGTACTTGAGTAATTTACTACTCCTGAATTTTCAACAGATCTCCTAACTTTCTCCCAAAACATCAAGATTTGCTAAGGTCACACACTGATTTCCACTGAAAAATGCCCTTGGAATAATAATTTCCCCTTCATCTTCTACAATGAAAATAGATGTAAAATAATTCATAACTTCCCTGCCACCTCATCATCTACTTTAGCTATCACTCAAGTCTTGGTCGCTTTAGAGCGACCAGCCCTGCAGTCACAGATGAAAGGAGGACAATGATCAGCTGATATTTCTGCCTACAAAGCACAATGGAAGATAAAGCTTTATAATACTGATCTCCTTAACTCCTCATGAGAGCCATCTCATGCAAGCATCAGTGGGCCATGTCAGACATGCCAGTCTCTCTCACTGCGTCAAGACCCACTGAAAAAAAAAAAAAAAAAAAGAGCTTGAGAGAAACAATGGGAGGACATCCTCAATTTATTTGAAGTTGCTTCTTGGAAAATGCTTTTAAAGCTATTTCACTCTCTCCCTTTACAATCCCACATCAGAATTGGCAAATCTGGCCAAATCTGTGCACTTACCTCAGCGGTGTATAGACAATTCTCACAGTGTGCAAAATTGCACATTCTCTTTGATTCTGCCCTTTCTCTGGTGCTGAGTATACACAGCACACTGTAGGGACAGAGACTTTTTCTTAACAAGTCTAAGTCTCCTGAAGCCTCTCAGGAGTTTACACTAACTCTCAGCAGTAGGAGTAAGTGTGGAGTTCAGAGTGAAAGTGAAAGGTTCAAAGGGCCAGGATGCTCTCAAGATTTCTCAGGTGTATGATATTAGCTTAAACTCTCTATTAAGAAAACATGCAGTCTCAAGAGTTTAATGCAAGCAGAAAATACAGCTTAAACTTGGTTTCCACTTCAGAAAATATTTGTATCTGTTGATCATGTGATGAAGTACAACTAGCTCCTGATTTCACTCACACTTGCTGTGCTGCCAACCCATCTTGATCTGAATGCCGCTGCAAAGGAGACCGTGCTCTTCCAAAGGGTATGGTTGGGTTTACCAGGCAAAATTTATCCTCAGGCCTGCCTCTCACTTCTTCTCTAGCGCTCTGAAAATGTTGAGTCTGAGTGACAGGTAAGGACAGATTAGAAGGAACAGTGAAGAGTGCATTTAAATGGAAAGAGCTAAATATGACCTATGTGTATTTAATCTACAACATTCATTTTCCATTCATACTCAGCTTATCAGCCTTCAACTGAAGTATTTCTTCTGCTATGCCAAACCACCTTTGGACATCCATAATGTTAGTTAAGGAGCATGCAAAACAAGAATTGTCTGCTTAAAAGAGCATCACGCTGGAAACATCTTTGAACTAGAATATATTTTCTTCAGAATACTGATGTACCATATATCACAAAAAATACCCCCATGAGAAAATACAGTGGATAAACTGAAATGAAATTCAGCATGAGGCAATTCCATCAGACTTTCTGGTGACCTTATAAACACAACAAAAAGTGCTATTCATATATCACCTAGCCAAGTCAATATTTATTTTCTTGCTTTACGCACGCTTTGCAGGAGCGACCTTAATCATAAAAGCAAGGCACTAAAAAGCATGCTTTGGTCCAAAACTTGTTTTGGCAGGCAATATGCAGATCTCCCCAGGAAGCTCTGCCAACATATCTGAAGCCAAACTTGCAATAGTCTGACCTGAAAGGACAAGAAGACTGGCAGAAATGAGACTACAAACATCTCCCTCAGGAGTGTGCTGTGTGCATAGACTCTTTCCATGTTTGTAAGGGGGAGGGAAAGGATTTTCCATGTCTGTATGTGTTTTCCACATATATTTGCCAGCAGTTCCTAGATTATCCCCAGAGCCTTCTTTGAACACCAGGATAACTGCTCTACTGTAGGCTGTATTTCCTTTATGAACATGGAGACTTCAGAATAGAGGGCTGGATCTCGATTTCTGAGTTATTCTGGGCACACTAACAAAATAAATGAACGCTGGCTATACCTCAGGGTTGCTGAGAACTGATCTAAACCCTCCAGTCTGCGGCACCTCCTGAGACTCAGGAGTTGCAAAGGAAGGCAAGCATAAGAACAGAAGTAGAGGTAAAACCACACTGGATTTGTTTCTTTCCATCAAAAAAAGAAAAAATTCACATGTATCAGTTTCTTGCTTCTAATAATGTAATTTTATTCTTGTGCAAGTACAGTCAGCATAAGATGTTTTGAGACAGAGATATAAATTAGGTTAAGTCAGTAATCCCCCTCTTACTATCCCCCAGTAGTCCTGATGAAAATATGCTCTTAAAAACACCACAGACTAGAAGCAGCTGCACACAACGCTTGACTGTCTGCTTCATCAGTGCAACATTCCCTCGATGTAAGCTGCCAAACTACCAACCCAATCCTTTTTATTTCCTCCTTTGTCATCATAAGGATAAGTCTAAAAGCTTTTAGTGAATTTCCTCTCAGTTAAACTCAAATTAGTCCCCTCTGCTGGACTCCTACTGGGATGCCTTGGTCTATCCCAGAGCCCTTGCTGAGAAAAGCCCTTTTCAGTCCAGCAAATCACCTCGGTACCTGCTACTCTGACAAGGCTGACGCCATTATTTATTACATAATAAGCTCTCGCTGTTGAGGGTCAATTATTCCATTGACTGGGCATTACAATAATTCTTGGTAATTAAAAGAGGTACTTATGTGAATCTAGATGCATATTGAAAGAAACATTAGTCCTTTTGTTATCTTGGCAAGCCCTTGTTCCTAGTCGGCCCAAGCAATTAGCATCTTTTGGCAATCCCTGTCAGCTGGGGTTTGGAAAGCCTGAAAAGAGGGTCACTCAGATGCTAATTTAGATACAATTGTGACAGCAGAGTTTAGAGGGAGCTGCTCCAAAGGCACCATCAGGGTTTAATAAAGCAAACAGCTTGGGTCCCAGTGACCCTGCTGAGGTAATTAAAAAGACTGCTCTATGTTGCTGTGCCAAATGGGAGAGTGGCATCACGAAGCCTATCCACAAAAACCATTTTTAAAAGACATATAATCACCCATTTAATCTGCTCATTAAATAAATCTCTCATGCGGACTTAACAGGAATTAGCACTTTCTAAAAGGCAAAAATTGACAGAAAGCAGACTCTGTTCAAATGATTCTAAAGGTCATGATTCCTAAACGTTTTCCCATTATTATTATAAGCTCATTTAATGCTAATGTATAATATTTGGGGATATCGGTGTTCAAGACTATTCTCTCAATGCTGTCTTTATGGGAGAAATATGAACATCCACTTCTCAAAGCTAAGAGGGTGCAATGACATCAGCTTTAACAACATTAGGAAACTCAGCCCTACAAACTCTGTATAAATAACCCCACACTCAACCCACAGCAAATTCTGGGGGGGTACTGCTGACACTTTGTTTCCCAGGATTCATCCCAGCAAGACAGCTCTCGCACACAACTATTGGCTCAAAGTCCAACACACAAGCAATATTAGGTACCTTGTAATATCCATCTCTTGTGGTCCTCCAAGAGTGTTGAAGAGTTAGAACCGTCACTACTGACAAAGCAAAATTACCTTTTCCTGCTGCAGAGTAAAAGAGTAAAACAAAAAAAGTTCCTCCTCTTTTGTGCAAACCAAAACTGAAGTTCCATGGGTCTGTAAGGCACTGACTGAAGACTGAGGAAACTTTGGTGTGACAATGACCTGAGGTGTGTCACATGCAAGCTGTCCTACTCCACGCAGAATGTAAGATTTTTATTTTTGAAAAGTTAATCTGCTTCGGGTTGGGGTAACAAGAAAAAAGGAGGAAAACAAAGAAGACAGAGGGTAATAACAGCTGAATTTTTTCCCCAGTTTTAATTCAGTATTGAAAAAAATTATCTCTGTACAATGTCTGAGAGAGAATGCAGCTGGTAAGTCATCACAGAGGTTAAGCAATTATATTGTTCTATGAATATTTCCCATTTCACTGTGCTGCATTCAAATACAGCCTCCAAAATTCCAGTTTTCATCACCCTCCTGATAATGAGAGACTAAAACATCAGGGAGCCAAACTTGTCCCCAGAAAATAAATAAAATCATTAGGCACACTCAGCCCAGCTACTAAACTTTCTCAGACTCATAAGGCTCGGCACTATATGAGCTCACCATTGACAAGCTGATGTTCTACTGAAAGCTGTTAATTAAAGACTCTAGAGATGTTGCCAGCATACTTAACATGTCTAGATATAACTGATGCATGCACATCCTTCACAAGGCCATGTGCTGAGCTGGAATGACAACCTCAATTCTACACAAGCTCAATACTTGTCATGTCCACCTTATTTGGAAATGAAAGGCCAAAATGAGATTAAAGCCCTACATGCATGTAATTTGCAAGATCAGTGTTTCTCATTTTGTGATCTATGGACTGGTAAACCATGAGACGAGTGTATAATTCCTTTTAGCTCTCAGTTAGTATATCACAAACGAGATCCTTGTTGTACAGACACAAACTTTTGACATCCCTAATGGTGACTATAGAGCCAAGTCTAGCAAACAAGGCAAAGACAGCCACCACTGTGTTCATTCTCAGAGAGCTGATTCAGCTGAACCACAGAGCTGCAAACATGAGTTGTTCTCAATTCTAAAGATCACCAATTTGCTGCAGTCATATGTCTGGTCAGTACTAACAACCTGACAACATCTGAGTGCTCTTTTTAATTCCTCCCTAAAACATTCCAAAGAAGGAAAAAATATCCCATAACTTCTCCAGAGGTTGCCTAAGACAGGTGACAAGGGAAGCAATATCCTACCTTAGGAAACTCATCTGTGTATAGAAATACTCATGACACAAAGATACTTTTTTTCCCCTCCCTCCAAGGGGCAGCACACAGATGGAACAAGCCACGTTAGAAATTCAGAGAAAAAAACCAGCCACCACCTACAGTTTGCAGGAGCTGGTGCAGTACAGTGGGAACAACCATAACCTTGGAAAGGGAACTACAGTATCTTACCTGAATATCTGCAAAAGTTCCCAGGGAATCACTAAAGAAACTCCTAATCTATATTCTACAGGAGTACATACAAGTTAATTAGGATAAGGAATAACGATGATATAGGTGGTAATTCTTATTTGAATTCCATCTACATCTATTTATATCTGATTATCAGCGCATGCTACTTCACTTGCCTTAGGTTGTTCCTAAAGCAATCCATCTATGCCTGGAACAAAGCTCTTAAAAGTGAAAAGAACTTCTGTACCAAACCAGCAAAACTTAAATGGGTAGGTGCAGAAACAGTCTTTTTTTACTATGAAACAAAAGCTGAAACGAGTGTAGGATGGGATGAACTACTGGTTTTGACCAGCTTTTTAACTACTTTACTTTATTACTTTCCTTTACAGGTTCTTTTTTTCTTAACTTAGTGTGGGGAGAAGGGGGTCAAGAAGATGACAATAATGCGAAAAGGATGGAGAACATAAGGAACAGCAGAAAAAGAAAGAAGGAAGAGAAAGTAAATCATCAAAACTTTATAACCCTCAACTGCCTCACAGGCGAGCAGAGGAAAAAAATCAGACCATTCGTCTTCAGCATGTTTGCTTATTATCTCTTGGGAGAGTTTAAGATGTTATATTTGACACCACTATATGTATGTGCAGTTAACCTCAACCTGTATTGTTTCTTTGTACCTTTGCAGTCTTATACATGCACACAAGTATCTTGTACTGATAAACCATGCTCAGTTTTTCTTAGTATTGTACAGAGAATAATTCTTATAGCAAATGATTACAACTCTTTGACTTAAAGTACAATTTGATACTGACATTTGAAAAGGGCTCTGTCTAGCTCCAATAACTACACACTCCCTCTGTATTCCCTACCATCCAGGATACTTCCTAACACACTTGAGAAAGTAATTCAATAGCTGAATAACCACAACTACACTTTCAGGTCTATTTAAAACTGCAAAAACAATGTGTTCTTTCTCTTGGGAGAGCTATGCTACCATTTGGTCAGACAGCAACACATTTTGGACACACTTCAGAAGTAGTTGCAGGCATTGTGAAGATTTATAGTTGGACAGGAATCAAGGCAGGGGTGCAACTCCCTGGAAAACACTGAAATCCAGCCACAGATGAACCATCACAGACAAAGCTGCAGATGCAGTTTCCTGACCAGTGTGGCTGTGCAAGGAGATGGGAAAATTCAATCAACATTAATACATTTATTGTCTTAAAATGAATCTTCATGCCACAAGTGAACGTATTGTTTTGCTGCAATACGTAATACTGTGCTTGCCTCTGCTTCTCCACCAGCATGTGTGACAGTCATTCCAGGCATTCCTTCTGCAGCTTTTTGTTTATTTTGGGGAATGTTTAGAATGCTTATGTGTTGAAAAAAAAGAAATTTTTTTAAAAGTCCTATTTTAAAAAAAAGCCCTCCAAGCTGAAGGAATTACATATGCAAGAGCTTCTAAAAGAATAAACACAGCTGCTTACAAATGAGTAAAAAGTTATATGAAAATACACTATTAGGTGCCAGTTCAATTTTCTAATAAATCTTAAGGCTGAGGCTGTCCTTTGATTCTTGTGAGTTTTAGTATTTTATCTCAAATGTATAGTTGGGTTTTTTCTTCCAAAAAGTTATTTTAAGTAATGATGAAAAGCCAACTTTCCACTAGCAGCTATTTGTAGTAATAAACATATAAACTACTAATATGAGCAAAAGTTTAGTTACTAAAAGCATACTTCAGAAAAGCAGCATTAGTTACGCTTCAAGCTCTCAAATAGAATTGAGAGATTGAAGACAATTTAGGAGGAAGAGCATACAGGTCAATTTATCCCCAACAATGAATATTCATTTATTTCTGGTCACTGCCTAAATCTGCTTTTCTAATTCCTTTATTTAACTGTCTGAGGTTATAAAGATATAAATCATCTTATTATTAGGCCCATAGCTAAAGCATAAAAAACTCACAATAGGGATACAACTAGTTTAAGAACATATGTGCTCTATGTTTACTTCTGTCTGGTAAAACAACAGTGTCAACTGGAATTTGAAATGTTTTCTTTATTTAGATCTTGTAGGCTGAACAATAAGCCCTGACAGCTCTGTCTCAGCCCTCTCAAGGCTCGTACCAAATGAAGCCTAAACTCACTATTCAGCAACTGCAGCGGCCATGGGATGTCTGGAATTTGTTATGTGCACTCATCCTTAAAATGGAACAGCTGCTATGAAAGGCTGTTACAAGACACCCAAGGGGGCAAAAGGTTCCAGTGACACCCTTATCTACAACCTGATATGAACAGCTTTTGCTGCTACCCTTCTCCCATCCATAGGTGTAAAGTTACACGATGGAAGGGCCCAAAACACTCCTCTCAGTAAAAGAGAAAACTTGTATGGCTTCTGTTCCTTTTCATGCCATTGTCTGTGCAGAGGATTAGATCACCTTTAAAATGTATTTATTTAGTGAAACACATCTTGAAACACATCTCTATGCCAATTTTAAAGACATGCATTTTAGAAAACTACATTTCTACAGTGCTACCATCCCCCACTCACCTTTTAATAAAAGCAGCAAGAGAGTCCTTGGGATATGCCGTGCTTGCCTTGCTCTCTTGATTGACTATATTGCTTATAAGCCCACAGACTAGTTAGTTGCATGAGGGGCTCAACCAGGGTTTGGCTGTTAAGGATCAGAAAGCAATAGCAATACAGCCAAAATAGCTCTCAGGGGAAATATATCTTGTTACTGCCAGAAAGAGTATTTTTGTAAGAGAAGCATTTCTGTAATTCTTATTAGTTAAATAAAAGACTGGAAATAACCAGAAGCATGAAGACTCAAGGGTCTGAGGTCCCATCAGAGTTAATGGCAGATTTCCCACTAAATTCACTGGATACACAATGAAGACCAAATGTGGAATACAGAAAGGAAATGATCAGAGGAAGGACTCTTGTTCACAAATGCATTCTGCATCTGCTAAGTTTGTAGCGGTAACTGAGTTCATAAATGAGACTAGTGTCCACACATCATACAACTGTGATGAGTTCTAGTTCTAGTGGGAAAAACCTAGGAACTACTTCTATTTTAAAATAGAAAAGACTTCTTCATTTTTACAGATGCACAGTAGTGAGCAAACCCTAGTGTCATTAGAAGGTGTACTTTTCCATAGACTTCCCCTCCTCCCATCCCCACAGCCTCTGCTTTCTCTGGTGCTTGCTGAGACCCAGAGACCTGCCATGATCTGCAACCAACTTTCTTCTTCCATCACAAGTAGGTACTATTTCTTGCTAAAGTTCCTTTGATATATCAAATCCCCTTTCTAAATTTTACATGGTAGAGATAAGTCTGTAAAAAGACAGACGCTTGCCCCAAGCCCCTTTAATGCCTACATAAACACTGATATAATTGCAACAGATAATCAGCATCACTTCAGCCAAAGCTCAATACCAGCTTGTAGATTCATCTTTCAACCAAACCACTATTTATTTTGCTGTGCAAATGAAATCCTATTCCCTTTCTCTTTACGCCCACCTTTGGGATTTTGATTCGCCAAATTTCCTTCCACTGCTCTTTGTAAGAGCTATGATTCTCAGCATCGCACAATCGCACCCTCTATCAAGGTTCTGGCCCAGGGTTTATATCCTGACATTCATATCCTATATATGCTCTCTAGTGAGACAAAAGCCTTACTTTCCCAAGATCATGAATAACCTACTCTCTCAAGTAGATCAAGTCAGAAATTAAAATCCCAGAGCATTAATATCCCCGAGAATATCTCAAGAAGTGAGAAAGAAAGAAGAATCAGGAGATGATGAGACTAATGGAATAACATGGAATAAAACATGGCCAGGCTGACATAGCAGTAGTATTTGCTGCACCTGGGACAAGGATAAAGTGAACATGGTTTGGATGCAGCCAGAGACAGGTAAGTGCAAGCCATAGACAGCACACAGTTCTCCTCCAGAGCTTGGCTTTCCTCTTCACCTCAAGATGATTTACCTGTACCAAAAGAGACAATCCCAACACAATAACCCTCTCCCTCTTTCAGAGTCCTCTCAGGAACCACTGCCTTTGCCACAGTTCTGAGACAGGCAGGTCAGCTCAGAGTAAAGGGGGATGAATCAAAACTCCTTTTTCATCAGCTACTACTGTACATGTTGGCCATCTACCATCGAAACAGAAGCTGCCTGTTTCGGGCATGTCTGGAAGCATGGCTCTGTATCTCAGATGGCTGAGCCAACACTGTCTTCCCTCCCTGTCCAGACTAAATTAATAAGTTAAAACTCATTCAGTATTAATAAACACATTTTTAATGCCCAAAACCCAGCGTTCCACCTTAGGTTTACCATATTAAAATTATCTTGGACTAGGCACCATCTCATAGACTTGTGTATCTGCTTCACACTTCCAGCTCCTGTTCCTTGATGCTTGTGATGCCATTTGAACTTGAATTCTTTAGGGAAAAGTGCTGTAATTGGAAAACATACTAAAAATGGCAACAATGAAGAATCTTCCTGTTTGACCCCCAGCACACCTGAATCAACTCTTTTACTTCCTGCTGTTGAGATTTTGATTGCTTTGGTATTTCTGCTGCTTCTGTTGCTGCTCTAAGCATCCCTCTAGATTCACTGTTACTCCATCACTCTGAGGAAACATCCACTGGAATCCACTTCAGCCTGTCCTTTCTAAAGTCCTCCTGGTATTGTTTTCGTGGTTCAGAATTACTAAGTCAGAGGTTCAAAAGAGGAAGAAAAAACACCCACCAAAATAAAACCCAAACCCCCCTGCCTAGAGCTCTTCTCCCTCATTAAAAAATGGATGACTTGGACTCCAGCTGTTCCTTCAGCCCTACCACACTGAAACCCCTACTGAAACAAAGCCCTTTAGACAAATCCTGTGAGCTCACTCTTGGAGGTTTTTTCAGTTGCATGTGTGACATCTGACTGAAATCTGCCTTTCCTGTGATCCAGCAAACACACTGAACAATCAGGTTTGTACTCCGCTTTCCTCTTTCCTCTTTCTCTCTCTCTTAGCATTAATCCCCTCCCCTCTCTCCTGCACAGCTATATTGGGCTTGTATTTCCAGCTACACAGACGTAAAGTAAACCCTAATTTTGTGTCTGGTCAGTGAACTTCATGACCGCCCTGTTTCTTGTGCATACTTTGTTTTTTGTGGCTGCCACCAAACTTATTGTTTTACATCTGTTTGTGTTAAAGCACGTTTTCCACTGAATGACTCAGACACTTAAAAGACCCCAAATCCCTCTGAAGAGGGTTACATAAATTCTGAAATGTTCGCTATTCCCTTCCTCTAAATTCAGCATAATCTGCTAACATTTACTACAATTTTAGATCTGATATCCTCATTCAAATTATTTATATATGTATCATTAAAAAGAGCAGTCCCCTTGAGTATGCCACTAGTAACCTATTTTCAGACAGAGAAATTATCATTTGCACACACTGTATGTAACCTGCTTTGAGACACTTTTAAAGCCAACAGGCCATTTTTGCTCCATAGACCATGATGCTGTGGTTTAACCAGTAAGCTCCTTTATGAAACCTTGTAATTTGTTTAAGTGCCATTAATTCACACAGTTTCAATTTTTCACAGTGTATTTTCCTCATAACATGAAAAAAATAGAACAGTATCAAGATGAATCTGGAAAGCCAGAATTCAGAGCAAAGAATGTGTGCTTATTTCTCAAGATTCCTGACTTTCTGTTTATAACATTCTTATTCTGATAACAATGGCAAAAATACAAACAAGCTACTCAAGGGAATTCCAAGCACACTAATACCACAGTATTAAATTTAGTTCTTCAGCCCTTTTTGTCCTGAGTTAGGATCTTACTCACTTTTTCTTAAAATTCATCAGTATTTCTCTGTCTGACAGTTGGCAAGTAGGAAGGGAAATGGTTTTAAAGATCAAATTAAGCAAACCTGATTGAATAATTCAGATTTGCCATGGGACTCAATTATTTCTATTAGAAATCATTATTTTTAAAAGGAAAGAAGTTATTTTCTTTGGCATCCAACTAATTTTTTCTTTTACTTCTGGAAACACTGAAGTAGTGGTTTCCTGAGGTTTTACACATTAACTCTTTCATGTTTTTCCTGAGGTTTTACCTGTTAACTCCAGCCTGAAACAACAACAGATGCCCCAAAGACAAGCATATAAGAGGTAAGAGATATTTTCCTCTTTGCTAGGAAAAGCATGATATAAATAAATTTGCAAGCCAAAAAACATTACAGTGTTTTTTAAAAACTGTCAAAATTTGCGTGGGCTCTCTTACAGTAGTTATTTCTTCCACTTGTGCAGATGCATTTTTGGATACAGTCAACTCTGCTGCAGAAGACCTACACAACTTTACACAATGTCAGTGCATCAACCAGCTGGAGGTTACTGCTATCCCCATGTCTCTCCAGAGCACAGAATCAGCGTTAAGAGCGACAAATGCCAAGCTGAGACAAGGCAGCACCATGCTTAACCACAAAAATTCCAGAGCCACATTAGCACAGAATCACCTCCAGGTGATAAGTGCACTCATCCACCACAGAACCACTGAGGAACTGCTGGGTCCTGCACAAGGGCTGCAGTTCCTCAATGCTAGGCACCCTGCAGGGCTGAGTCAATCAGGCATTAGGACTGTGCTGCCTTTTTCAGCTGACTCTGAACACCAGAAAAAGAAAGATAAAAGCTATATGGTCCCCGCCATTCAGGGCCTTATACTGATGGGTGACATGTAATTAGAGAGGACATCAATTGAAGGCCCTTGAGAGGAAACAAAGGCTTGTTACAAACCATGATCAGCACTTCACAATGTGCAAACTATCTGCAAGAGCATTCCCTGCATCAAAATTCACTGCAAACCAACTGTATTAGACTTAATAGTTCATATCCCAGGAAATAAAAACCCAACACCAAAAAACCCAAACCAAACACAACACGTCCCCAACCCCCCCAAATCCACCATGTTTTTTTTAAAGCCAGCCCTGAGGGTGGAAACTTTCTGTGTAGAAGCTGCTTGTGGCTGCAGAGACAGACACATGGCTATTTGCCTGCTGTCCTCATCTCATCTCGGCTCTTGTTCTGCTCCCCCTCTCTTCCAGGGCAAGACTGCCAGCTAGGTGACATGGACTCTCTAGGAAGTTACACCTCAAGTGCAGAGTACAGAGATGAAAGGGTTATTGACTTTGCACTCAATAGGTCTATGTCCTTTCACAATAAGCCAGTTAAATCCTTTCATTCTCAGTTATTTGCATTTATACAGAGGATTTTTTTAAACAAGAATCTTTACATGACTTTAATTAGGTCATGTCTGCAGAAGGATAAGGCAGAAAATAGGCCCTCAGAGTTTTAATTTTTGGAGCAGAAACAATATCACTTTTTAAGTATATTTGAAAGTATTCCCAGGTTGTACAAAGAATGATAAAACTAAGCACAAGACGTTTTTTCTAATTCAAAATTAACACAGACTATCTTACAGTTAAATACAGCCCAAAAAGGACAGCTATAGCAAAGCTTCTGCAAGAAACAGTGCCATTAGATCACTACACTTAACAATTGTCAATAAAAATCTCACATGAAAAATCAAATGTTCAAGAAGCATTTGAACAAGGTTCTCAAGCTCTTGGTGTGATTCTTGGGGTTGTCCTGTGCAGGGCCAGGAGCTGGACTCGATAATCCCTGTGGGTCCCTTCCAGCTCAGGATATCATAGGATATCATGAAATGGCTATATAGGATTCAAAACTAGAAGTAATTAATAGAAAGATGTACCACCCTGTACAGAGTGGTGCAGTAAGCATTCTGATTCTCCAAGCAAGTTGATCCTGTTGCTAAGGAGTAAGCTCCTATCTACTACAATTTTAGAAGTGGAACCAAGTCCCCAGAACAAGTACAACATGCTCCTCTTTGTATTGCACTGCTGTTACAACTACGGAGAAAGAAGTGCTTCCCCAACCTGGGGCACCATCAGTAGATTCAGTAACTGCATTCTGCAACACCACCCTTACTCTGCAATATAAAACAGCAAACACCTCTACTTGAGAAGCACCTGAACTAAATGGAACATTTGGAAGTGAATAGGTAGAATTACTCTGTCAAACTATCAAAATACAGTAACACTCTTAAACACACCCTGTGACCTACAAGAGAACCTCCTGTTTAGAGGTAATGGCCGTGTCTAAGCTGCACAGAAAGAATAGGCTCAGCAATTTGTCTAGGTTTGTAAAACTTGATGACCTGCTTGCTTACTTTCTGCACCACAGGCTACTGACTTGTCTTTAGGCTTCTCCTCTTAATCATGCTGGAATTCACAGATTTCATGCACTTTGCAGGAGCCTGGGCTGCAATACATTCAGCCCAATCCAGAGTTCATACAATGCCATGAATTCATGCTGAGATAGCGACTGCCCCTCTCCAGAGGCTCTTATCTTGGCCCTATTTCTCACCAATATATTTATCTGTAAACAATAAGATGATTGATAGGAGGACCATGATACAAGATGCCAAGAACCCCTTAAGGCAATGTGCACTCACTGCCATTGAGCTTCTGAACCCATCAAAAGTATCAATAAAACTATCTAGCATGTGTAAAAGCCAGGTATTTATCTCCTTTTCAAACCCTGGTCTAAAAAGATGATGAAAACAGTAAAAACAAGGCATGCTGAGGTCAGCAGCATGTCCTAGCAAGGGATGAAAGATGATTCATTTCCAGGGATGCAGTACTGTTTTTCTGGCAGGTTTTTCACCACTCATCATACTGTCTTGATACAACAAAGTGACTTTTAAACTCCTCTGTCATTCCAGCCTCAAATCCTAACAGTAGTCTCCTTGGACTTTGGAATATACTAGCTAAACTCAAAGCAGTTTGGCAGGAGATCTCATCTCGGCAGTAGTTCAGGTTCACTCGCATTTTATTGAACTAAGAAGGCAGATAGAGAAGAGACGTTCCAGTGCCCCCTCAGGTGCCCTCAGAAGGAAAAGGTTGCAGAATAGATTCACGTGTGAGAAATAATCAACAGAAGATTGACTCAAACACAAAGTAAGGATTTGACCACCGTGGAAATTACATTCCATAAATAAATTGCTTCAGGACATGAAGGTCAAATAAGGTGTATCCCTTGATAAACAAGGACTTGGGGGTGCAAAGACCCAGCAATATGCTCTTGCAGCCCAGAAAGCCAAATGTGTCCTGGGCTGCATCCAAAGTAGCGTGGGCAGCAGGGCCAGGGAGGGGATTCTGCCCCTCTGCTCTGCTCTGGTGAGACCCCACCTGCAGTGCTGCATCCAGCTCTGGGGTCCCAGAACAGAGAGGCCATGGACCTGTTGGAGGGAGTCCAGTGGAAGGCCACCAAGATGTTTGGAGGGATGGAGCACCTCTCCTACAAGGAAAGGCTGAGAGAACTGGGATTGTTTAGCCTGGAAAAGAGAAAGCTTCAGGGTGACCTAACTGCAGCCTTCCAGCTGCTGAAGGGAGCCCACTAGAAAGATGAGGGAGAGAGAAAGACTACTTACAAGAGCTTGTAGTGACAGGGCAAGGGAGAATGGCTTCAAACTGAAAGAATGCAGGTTTAAATTAGATGTTAGGATTCTTTACAGAAATTATTTACTGTGAGGATGGTGAGGCACTGGAACAGGTTGTTGAGAGAGGTTGTGGATGCTCCATTCCTCAAAGTGTTCAAGGCCAGGTTGAATGGGGCTCTGAGCAACCTGGTTTAGTGAAAGGTGTCCCTGTCGTCAGCTGGGGGGTTGGAATTGGATAATCTTTAAGGTCCCTTCCAAGGCCATTCTCTGATTCTAGGATTATTTCAAAACACCTGATACACTTTGTGTAGTATAGCATAAACCTTGGCTACTGGAGTTTGCTCTGACTCTGGAAACACCCACTGAAAAGAAAATCTTTGTAGTGCAGATTATTTGTCTTAAAAACATTTATTAATTGGCAACACAGCGAGAACATGCACTAGCCTTTTCCTCCTTCAAATAAAAGGTCAGATCTCACCTTGGTCTGACTTCACAGGAAGCAACTCCCGATTATTGGCAGTTGAAGTGCTTCTTCCTGAATTAACATTGCCCCTGATTTAACACCACTTCCGTTTCAGTTAGACTTTCAATTGCCTTGTGCAAATTTACATGGACCATCTGACCATGCAAAAGATCAAGTGAGAAAAAACAACCCAACCAGACAGAAGAGGTCAAAGTTCAAAGAAAATGCAATATTATTTGGAGTTAAGACAGAAGTCAAATGACTGAGCAAAGCAAGAACTTATCTGACACATACATAAACTGAAAATACAATACACTTCAGGAGCAAAGATAAAAGTAGAAATCTATATTCATGGTTGTATTTTATTAAACTGTGTTTCAGTTGGAAAAGTGGCAAGAGCTAGAGCGATATTAAAGAAAAAGATCAGTAGTGTAGCCATCTCTGGACTATTCACAAAGCCTCAGAAACAGCATATCAGAAATCACACAACTGAGCTTCAGAAACCATAAAAGCATATGTTAAGTACTTATAACATTGGTAGTGAATTGCAAGAAATAAAAAGGTAGCCAATACTGAAAGATCTGTTATAAACCATCATTCAATTCAATGACAAAGTTTAAGTAGTCTGCGTTCTCATTTTGGACTCTCTCCTGGAGACACCAAAACAACACTGACTAATTTTATCACATGCAGCAATATGCTGTGCTCTGTTGTAGAACTGCCTAGGAGCAGACCTAACCCAAGCCAGGACTTGACAGTGCCAGAAGGTTAACACCAAGCACCCTATCAGCCTTCTGTAACATGAAAGGGAGCTTAAGAAAAAGAAACTGGGAACCTAGCACACTGACAGGCCTGCCGTAGGAGGTGGAAGCAGATGGCAAAGTTTCACCCATGTTGCTAAATCAGTATGGCACTAAGCTTGAAGGATGTTCCTCCATAGCTTCAGTCGCTTCATCTCCTATGTCAGGTATGTGGCAGCGAGTAACTCTGGGTGCATGGGCAGGGTATTCTGTACTGACATGACCAGGGAGTGAAACAAAACACAACAGCACTTGATGTGATACACTAGAGAGGGCCAAGTGGGCTTCTGTACTAGCATGGAGACATCAGAACTAGCTTTAAGCCATCTCATGTGCAGGTGGATGCAAAGCCCTCCAACACCAGGGTGGGATAATTAGGCCTACAGCACAGACTATTTTTTTTAGGCTCTATGACAAAATATCCCCATGTATTTTCTCTATATTTACACAAAAAGTTTTATTCTTAGCATGGCCTGAAAAGCCACCCTGAAAAGATGAATTGTTTTATGTGTTAAATGGGTCATCTGTCCAAAAGAACATCAAATAGCAGAAAAGCCTACGGGTACACATATTCAATGACTATCACTAACAACTCTGAAGACATGGGATCCTGGCCTGATGAACAGAGCAGCTTCCTTCCTGCTATAGTACACCAGGTGGAGATTTACTCAGTTTCCAAAGCATATGAAAGCAGATGGGATATATTGCAAATTTTCTCCTGTTCCTACAGCCTCCTGAGCAAAGGCCAGGCTCATGCTGCTTATAATAAATCAGCAAGAGTTGCTAGCACCAGAAACAGTACATGAGGAGCTTGAGGAGGAATTCAAAATGATGCAGGTTCAGATTAATGGGTTAAAATGAGAATTTTTGGATGCTGAAGCTTGGAAAGATTACAAGTATGATTTGGGACTTAGTGATATCAAAACAGTGGAGTTTGGAGTAATCAAGGAAGGAGATAATTAACATAGAAAGAGCACAGCTTTGAGCAGCAGACACAAGGGCATACAAAAATGCTCGTTAACTCCAATATGCATTTGCAAATCTGAGTTTAAACCCTGTTTTTCCTCAGTGAATAATGGCTTGAATCCCCTTGTAAAATTAATCCTTTCCATTTTACTATTTCAGAAAGAATAGGTGCAGCAAGTTATTCAGAGTGAACAGGGGCAGCTGGGTGCCAGACTACATCCTTGCTCTTGAACTGATTCTGAGCTGAAATGAGAGAAATTTTGATTCGGGATAGCTCCAGTCAAACCAGCAAGTTGCTTTTCTACCTGTACTGGAAAGGAAAGGGGATTCTTTACCATGGCAAGAAACACTTCAGAAAGAGGCTGGCACCTCAGATGGAGGGAGGATTATAGTTTTACAGCAGAGAAGGATGATGTGAGTTTCAGATCCTCTTTCACAGCTCTGTAGAAGGCCCCTTGACTTGCTTGCAGTTCCTAACACAGACCCTTAGTGCCAGACTCAAATTAAAGGATTCAGCATTAAGAAAATAACATGTTCCTGAAAAAGTGATATTGATCTAGTCAGTGCTCCAGTCAAACCCATACACTGGGGCAGTTTCAACAAAACTATCAAGGCATGCATTGAAGTATGAACTTTTCCTCAAACTCTTTACTTTACACTACTACTTTCCACACTACACTTCACTGCACTAAGATTCTCATCAAAGCTCATCAGGGCCTGCAAGCTTGAGTAACAGGCTGGCCTCTGCCTTATTCCTTTTAGACCAGCAAGCATGGTGGGAAATGTTTCCTGATCTCTTCCGAGCAAAGGAATGCAGGCACTGAAAGAAGCAGATAGTCACTGGGAAGGCAGAGGAAAGATAACAGGTAGAGAAGGGAAAAATCAAGTTGGGGAAAATGATTTCCAACAAGCAAGTCTAAGCCTTCACGTGTTCACACTCCTCTACTTCTACCTGCATCTCTCAGCTTACCCCAGCGTGCCTGTGAGAAGACTGACAACTGTATGAACATCATAGCATGCATCTAGCATTACTGTGCTGAGTTTGCATGCTGCCTGTTAAGAGGCCCAAGTCCAGATGTCTGCTCGGTACAAGCCATGCAAAGGGAGATCCAGTGACACAGTACTGTGGAGATTAGCTTCCAAAAAAGGAAAAAGCAAAGTGCTTAGTCAGAGCAGAAGTCTCTCCTCTGAAGTTATTTACTTCCTTTAGACTGGAAGCTTGTTCATAATAAAATCCAGTGTTCCCACTCCCCTATCTTTTCTCTTCTCTTGATCATTCTGTGGTTTGTAATCATTTGGAAAACTCCAGGGGCGTTCCTAAGTAGTTACAGATGTGTAAAGGATGCACACTACAGGCCACTTCATCAGGAGGATGGCATAACCTTGCATGCCAGCTTCAAAAGTAGCTCATTTAATACTAACCCAGAGAGACAATTGTCCCAGACTTGCTTTGTGCCTGTTGAGAGTGATGGGATTATAACAGCAGCTGGCAGTGCTCTGCTCCAAGAAAGCTCACAGCATTATTCAGTTTTGAGTTCCCTCTTCCTCTGTGGAGCCATTTGATCCTTAATCTCTTATGGATTCTTAACCCTTTTGATGTATTTCTCCCCTTGACAAAGTTTTACAACACATCTTGATGCCAAAATGTGTTAGTAAGATGTTACAGCTCTACGTCTATTTTGAACATTATTTACAAATACTTGTCAACCTTGCATTTGAATGAAGAACTGTCTAGCATGTATTTTATGAAATTAAATACAGAGAAATAATATTTTAAAATCCACTGCACTGCTTTTCCTGAACCCAAGTGTGTAAGTGGAAAACACTGTCATGATGTTGCACACCTCCTGAGACCACAGGCTACCAATGCAGCCAGTACCCTCTGTGGCAGCAGTATCTGCCATCTGCCTCTCACACAGCACAAAACACCTCTGGCTGCTTGGAAACACTCAAAGTCAATAGCTGTTAAAAACTTCTGCTCTATTACTCTGTTCCTGTTCTGCTGGGACACTCTGTCAGGACTTGCTTCACTTTCTCTCAGCAGTGTCTTGTATAATTAAAGGATAACTCCAACTTGCTGTTTATGATCAGGTTTCTTTCCCATATGAACTGAGGTGGCAAGACACTAACATGATAGCTTGGGACACGTGGTGGCTTCTGCAAGATGATGATCAGCATTGTCAAAAAACAGAGACAAAAAAAAGCCAGTGGCTTGAGAATTAGTCAAGGTCTGTGCTAAGCAGATTATAGAACTGGACTGAAGACAGCTCTGGTTGAGAAGAAGGGGAAACTGCACAAAGGATCACCAACATTACAGTGAATAAAGAAACAACAGGAAAAAAAGGACAAGAGAGTAGTACAGTATGGTGTGATAAATGTCAGATGAAATCAATAACATGGAATAAAAAAGTCACGGGCTACAAAAGAACTTGGGACACAGAAAACAATGTGTTTGGGGCAGAACTGCTGGAGAAAAGCAGAAGAGGACAATAATGCTGGATATGGCAAGAAAGAATATAGAGTGGCTATATCAGATCTTGTTTTCACCTTCCTTAAATATCTGGAAAAAAGTGGAAAGGAATACATGGAAATCAACACTGACAGACAGACAACAGATATATGGGAAAATGACAAAACTGGAGCAGTAGTTCAAGGCTGGGAAATGGCACAGCCGGGTTAAAAAAAAAAGACCTTGAACTAGCACTGGGAAAGTCCCTAAGAGTATTATACAGCTGAAGTAGAGTATTTCAATACTGTCATTAAAATGTTATGTATATACTACTTAAATAGAGATATTATTCATTACATGGGTTTCTTTTTCACCACCTGATCACTGGCATACATCCCCCTCTAATTCCCCCCTCCATCTCCCCCGTTCTTGTCTATTTACTCAGTTCCTACTATCAAAAAATCCAATAAATCTTTATTGAGTTAGACTTATATACGAACACATCTCCTCTCCAAGGAACACATTTTAATAATTTAGATGGTGACTCTGTACAGCATCATTTCTTTGACTTCAGGGGATGATGTGGTGAGCTAGAAAGCTAATTCAGACAGGCTTAAAAATTACCACATTTCCACGATTATCCTATGCTCTAGTATTCAGTTTGACACATTTGGTGTGTATGAATGGTTACTGTATTCCACAAACCCACATTCCTTCCCAAAAGATTTCAAGGAATACATCATCTTGCACACAGCACAGTAAGTAGCACTATCAAACATGACACATGTACTCAAGTAATGAAAAAAAATGACACAGCACTGCAAGCTATTGTTTGAAGGCAAATATGTAAATATAGTAGCAGTCATATTGTAAAGCACACATTGGTGGTAGACTTAGAGCCATATTAAAACCCACCCAAGCCTTACAGTGACACTGCTCAAGCCCACAAGACTGACTCTGTAGGAAAGCTAACAGCTACTTTGGATCTTTAAGAATTCAACAATAGGAAATTTTGATTACTGCAAAAGGGGAAATTCCCAGCTTTCCAGTGAGAGGCATAGAAAGGTCACAACCTATTAGTCTATAAAACCACAGCAATAATTACCTCAACATACCAACATTCCCGTTCCCTCAGCCTTCTAGCCTTGGGGTTCAAGAACAAAAGCCTCCACTTTCCTTAGCAGATATGAAAACTATTCTCAATGGAATTAATTTGATTAAAAACATCCCCATCAAGTGTTTTAAATGGAATACGTGACAACACTACCTGGTAGAAAGCATATATTGTTCCATGTCCAAAATAAGAATCGATGAATCTCTTCCTTCTCCCTTGCTATCCAATTCAGCTTCTTGCTTTATGACCTTAAGACAGGTTTCAAACCCATCCCTGGCTTATGGCTAAAAAAAACACTTAATTTGAAATGCTGGTCAATATAAGGAGAAAGCTCCACATTTGAAAAACTACACACAGAGAAAACCTCTTTGGATATCTGATTTAATAAATAAAAATCCCTGAAACAGGCCAACCATGGAGGTAGAACAGGAAGCTTACTGGGCTTTGGAATGCTAAGTCCTAACTGCAGAGTGCAGCTGTGGCACAGAAGTGCTCTGCATATCACTATGATGACCAAAGCAAAGCAGTGCAGCCACACTTGAGACTATCATACTGATTTTTTTCAGTTTAGGACAGCACTAGCTATTTTTTTATGTTTTGCAGCTCAGTTCTGGCACAAAGTTTAAAACTTTCCAAACTGTTTAACAGATCACACAAGCGGCCAGCAGTAGCTAAACGGGGAGAAAGAACTCAGTAATGCATTCTACTGTGATAAATTCTGTTTCAGCCAGACTGTGATTCCTGTCCTACTTAAGTCCCACCGGAAGAAAAAGAAAAAAGGAAAGAATCAAATATAAAGCAAAGAACTCGCTGAAATGACTCTTCAGGGCCTTCCCTGCAGTGTTGGCTCTCAAAGCTATACCTGGGCTCCAGTAAGTTTTCAGCCACAGCAACACTAATTAATTGAGGGCACTTTGGAAAATGCCCTTCAATCCCCTGCTGTGACTGCTGGATGGCTCACAAAATTTCTCCCTCAAGTCCTTTCTGCTCTTTTGAAGCCCTAGTGGAAAATGCACTGCACATTCTGGGGCAAAGGAGCAGCTTCCACTGGATGGGACGCTCCTGGAGGTGGATCATGAACAGGTGCGAGGGGCCCAGGGAGTGAGCAGGAAGCGGGACTGTGGCTGCCAGCCCTGCAAGGAGCCAGCCAGGGAGGAGTCAAACCCGACACTGCAAAAGCTGCTCCTCATCTGCCTCTCAGCAGCAAGAGAGGAAACAGCGCAAATCCATGATATGAGAGAAACAAAGAGAAAAATCTCACCTACAAACTAATGCAGGTATATTAGTAGAAATTAAGTTTTAAGTGCCCTATGCATCCAAATGTGGTGCAAGGTGACCTGAGATGATTGTGGCCACACTCAGGTGTACCTGTGTGGGGATACACACCAGGGTGCTGGGCAGCAGTGGGTAAAGAAGCAGGAAGAAAACAACCATGCCAGTGAGGCTGTGCTGTGTGCGTATTTTAAACACTGGATGCCTCTCTACATATCAGCAGAGAAGCCCACAAGAGGCAGAATACAAATCACAACTGATTTTATTCCAGCCGAAACTAGCAGCAAGCAGAGATTTCCAGGGGACTTGGACATGTGTGTTCAGACTCACTACTGAAACTGATGAAAGAGTGCTCCTTTATGCTGTTCTTGACAGGAGCAAATGATTAAAATTCAAGTTTCTCAAGAATGGCAAAGCCAGCCAGAGGCTACTGACCCAGAGGCAGCTATTGAAAGACAGCAGGTGTGAGCAGATCTCACTGCTCTTCTCTTGCTAAATCACACATTAGATTTAGATTAGATGTTTGAAGCTAGCAGTGTCAAGGGTGAGCTGGGCTGAAAGGGGCAGTAACAACACTGGATGTAAACAGCAGCTTAAAATAGAGAGGAGCATAAAACCACATACCAAGTGTCTCAGCAGTTTGCCCTGAGTTTTGACCACCGCTTCTCCAGCAGATAGTTTCCACAGTAAAAGAAACAGATTTCTGTCAAGCTTATAATGAAACTGTCTGAAAAACCAGTAAACTTCTGCATGTTGCCACTTTTAACAAAATCAATGCCATGCTATGTATGACATAGTCTATCCTCGCTTGGCTGCCTTTTTCCAGTTCCCTGTTTTTATGACCTATATTTCCAAATGTCCATCAGCACTCTACAAATTCAGAAGGACAAAATCTCTGTTCTGTTCATGGATTCCCTTGAAGAGTAGTAAGAAAAAACTTACAATGTCAATATATTTCATGTAGCTCTGCTTCTGCTACAGAGACACAGCTATTTAACAAAATAGCTGCCAGTTCAGAATTCGAATAATTAATCTGATTGTTAGTGACACCCCCTGGATGCCTCCTGGCTTATCATCTGCCATACATAGGTGCCTGTACAACAGAAAAAGACAGTGGTAAAGTCACAGTACATAAATATTTCAAAGTGCTATTTAAGAAACATAATTTGAAAGTGTTATTGACAAATTTTCTTACAATTTAATACATCAATCCCTTTGTTTGCACTGATTTATCTAATGTGTAAAGCAAAGTAGCTATTCTAGAACCCAATGAGCACCAAATACTAAGTATTATTTTTATTATTGCTAAGGTCAAGTTCTTCCATTTGCAGCTTTTGCTCTATAGTTCTGACCTTACTAGACCTCGTTTTCACACAAACTCCCTTGCCAGCACACTTTTAACAAAAATAAATTTTCTGATATGCAAATATTTGAAGACAATGGAATTGAGATTAAAAAAAAAAGACCTATACTAGAAGCTTGTTTCCATTTGAGGAAAAAAATCTTGCTTTTTTATAAATCATTAAAAGTAACTGTCAGATTTTAAGTATCTGGTAAAATATAATCAATCAATATTTACCTCTACTACTGCCATTAAAATATTCATCTCAGTGCCTTTAAAACTGCTTTGGGTGACATTGTTATTTAAAATTCTAGATTAAAGCCAGCAAAACCAAGGATTCTCCTTTAGTCAAGGACACTTCTAAAACCACTTTTTAGTGTTTTTTTTTTTTATTTTTTTTTTAAATTTAGCTGATATATCAAGCTCATATTCAAATCAGTATCAGACAAACAACAACTACTACTACTTAAAAAAAGCAGAACTGAAAAATTCACTGATCAGAAAATCCAGCATCACTTGTTAACTGTTGCAGAACCATCCCTCTCCCCATCCTGAGCTCTGCAGCACCCACTAAGGGATCTGTCCTCTGAATATTTAGGAGTGGGAGCAGGGGGAGTGCACATTCTCGGACCATGTGAAGTGATGGGAATGCTCTTCCAGGCACTCCTGGGGATCCAGTATCAGGAAGAGCATCAAAGACTAAACTCCCTGTGACACAAGCCAGTTCACTTGATGTGCTCAGCACATCTGACTTCCAGTACACAGCACAAACAGCTACATTACCTGCAGACAATTGCTGGTAGATATCCAGAGTCAGGTTACTTACTCTAAAGACACCTAATGGTACAGCTACAGTTCTCCTGGCTCCATTTTGAGGTTGAATATTTGAAACATGAATAATGCCATTAACCCAGGAGAATTAGGTAAGCCCCATGGTTTTCCAATGACTTAGTTTTTGTCTGCACTAATTTTACCTCCAAATCTGCATGTCTGAAACTCCACACTCTTCAAGTCTGCTTAAAGTGATTACGTCTTCTCAGTAAATCTTAGATTGTTCTTTCTTCTGGCTGCAGAGCTGTCTGCCTGCAATTTCTCAAAAGAGAGCCAGGATTTCATATCCATTGGCCCCTGCATTCCTGCCAAAGCCCTGCAGAAATGAGAGCTGCTGCAGCTGCCAGGGTTTATTTACACACATTCCTGCCTCAAATTGAATTAATGAGCATAATATAACTCAGGCAATGTCCTCCACAGCTCTTGTTTCTCTTTGCCCCTCTTGACATTTCTTTCTCTCACACAACCCGTCTTGTAGTCTGTCTTAAAGCAGTATCTAAAGTGATTCTGGTGTAAAAAAGTAATTGCAGACACATTCAGGCTGATAAATGTGTACATACCTGCTTACAGCCTAATTTATGGAAAGCCCAGGATCACCCCAATGACTATCTAGAAGGTCAAATTGAACTTATTTGCTCCGTTCACTCCAAGTTTGTCAGTTTAGCAACAGACTCCAACATTTAATCACTCAAAGACCCAGCCTTGCAAAGAGCTCTGATGCAACAGATGAGAGCAGCTGATGTTACAACATAACTATGGTCCTCAATGTTCACACACTATATTTAGTAAGCCATTTCTACATGTGTCTCCAGACTGTTTCCGTCTTCAGAAATTTGAAATTCTGCACCCACAGCATAAGGGGTCCCACAATTAACAAGCCCTTTAAGCACTCTATACAGGAAGCTTCTGTTATGCTGCTAGCCAGACCAAAGCAGTGTTTCCAATATGTTATGGCAGAGACAGAGCCCAGAAATGTTTGTCCAAACATTCACATCCACATGACTACTGAAGTCCATTCTCTCCTATATTATCACCCTGTATAGAATGTATCTCTCACACACTGTATGCAACATGTGAGCCTTGAAAGGCTTAGAATAAAAGCCATACACTTCTACTGGAAGAGTCTTACGAGAAAATTAATAAAATCTTCAGTGATACATACATTTGCTACATCAGCACTTAATCAGCAACATTCACAAGAACATGGCTGGCAACAGACCGGGTCCACCTGTCTCACAGGGGGAAAAGGATCTTTGCACAAGAATTAGCAGATGTCACTGAAAGAGCTTCAAACTACATCTGAAGGGTGAAAAGGATAAAACCAGGCTCTCCAGATATAAGCCTGGGGGTAACATTCCATAAGGGATGGTGTGCTAGTGAGATTCTTTGGTCTGATGTCTTAGTGGAGGTAGGGGAGGGAGACCCATGCAGGAGCAAAGATGCAAGGGTTACTGATGTGTTAGAAACCGTGGAAGTTCCTGAGTACGACCGCATAGGAATTAGGACTCCTCCCTGAAAAAGCTGGCAGGATCATTAGCCCAACTGAAGTGGACTTGTTCCAACACCCACAGCATGGGAACAAAGAGGAGGATCTGGAAACCACTGCACAGGAATAAAGCTAATGATGCATTAATGGGAACATGGTGGGCTGACTCACACAACTGGAGTGCTGCAGTGGCTAGAACCTCTTCAGATGGAATGGGCAAGGAAGGACAGCTGGTGGGGTAACCTTGTATGTTAGGGAGCCTTATGAATATCTAGAACTTGATGACGGTGATGACAGGGTTGAGGGTTTATGTGTAAGAATCGGGAAAGATCAACAAGCCAAATAACCTGGTCAGAGCCTATTATAGAGCATCCAACCAACATAAAGAGGCAGACAAAATATTCCATAAGCAGCTGGGAGAAGTCTCATGATCACTGGCCCTTTTTCTTGTGGGGGAGTTCAATTTACCAGATGGCTACTGGAAATACAACACAGAGGAGAGGAAACAGCCTAGGTGACCCGCTTAGTGGAAGAAGGAAAGGCTGTGGACCTTGTCTGTTTGGACTTCAGTAAAGCCTTTGACACCAATTCCCACACTATTCTCCAGGAGAAACTGACTGTTCATGGTTTGGATGGTTGCACTGTTCCCTGAGTAAAAATCTGGCTGGATGGCTGGGCTGAGAAAGTGGTGGGGAATGGAGTTAAATCCACTGGTGGCTGGTCACCAGTTGCATTCCCTAGGGCTCAGTGTTGGGGTCAATCACATTTAGTATCTTTTTAATTATCTGGATGAGGGGATTGAGTGCAGATGACACAAAGCTGAGTGGGAATGTCGATCAGCTGGAGGGCAGGGAGACTCTATAGGACCTGGACAGCATGGATCCATGGGCTGAGGCCAATTGTATGAGGTTTAACAAGGCCAAGTGCTAGATCCTGCACTTGGGTCACAACAACTCCAGGCAGCACTACAGGCTGGGGGCAGTGGCTGGAAAGCTGCTCAGCTAANGGGGGGGCGGGGTTTAGCCTAGGGCAAAGGAGGACCTTAATGCTCCCTACAGCTACCTGAAATGAGGTTATAGCTGGGTAAGCATCAGTCTCTCACCCCAGATAAAAAGTGGTAAGAAAAGAGGAAATGGCCTCAAGTTGTGCTAAGGGAGGTTTAGATTGGATATTAGAACAAATTTTTTCACTGAAAGGGTCATCAGACATTGGAACATGCTAGCCAGGGAAGTGGTGGTCACCATGCCTGAAGGTATTTAAAAGATATGCATATGTGCACTTGGGGACACTTGGCAGTGCTGGACTCGACAATCTTAGAGGTCTTTGCCAACCTTAATGTTTTTATGATTCTATTAAAGCCTGATGGCGGCAAAGAAGTGGTGGAGGGTGTGTGTACAACTTTCAATGTCTTTCAAAAATGGAAATTTTGAACAATGTATGACATGAATTCCTGAAATAAAAGACAGGAGACACTATGCCCAATTGCAAGGCTGATCATAATGCTGTGCTTCTGCATACAGGCTATTCATATGAGGAAAATCAGGTATTTCGTGTCCTATGCCACAAAGTAGGGTCCAGAAAAAGAAGTGACTGCCTTAAGAAAAATACAGGGCAGAATGTCTGGAAAGAGGAAGGTGAAAATGTTGGCTGCAGGAAAGATCCTGGAAGTGGCAGAAGATCCCAGAGAACAGGGACTTGCATAAACAGAATGCTGGGTTCTGGCCAGGGACCTTCACCAGTAACACTTGCAGGTGGCCAACACTGGCAGCAGTGGCACAGCAGGCAGGAAAAAACCCAGCTTTCCAGGACAGCAGTGATCTCCCTGCAGGGATGAGAAGTTGCGACCTAGGGAACATAATGCTGTAGGAGGAGAATTCGAATGAGAATATTTAAATAGAGTAGAAGCACTAATCTCTCTGGCCTTGAAATAAACCATAGTATTCATGTACACTAGAGGCGGTCATTTACTTTGTCTTGCCTGTGACAGTACTCAGCTAAACTTGAGTCCTTTTAGGCCACTTTCACTCAGAGCTGATGCAGACTAAATATGGTTTAAACAATTCTGCTAGCTTGCACAGAAAAAGCTGACAGACACTTATTTTTCTGACTTTTAAAATCAGGAGACCAGACCACACCTACTCTTTACAGTTCCAACTCTAAATTCAGTAATTTTACTTAAAAGCTCCCTCTCAGTTCCCTCTTTGGCCATTTTCAACTTTTCAATATAATTCCATGCTTCTCATTAACATTTTCTTCCTTACACATAGCTGAAATCAAATACACTTGTCACTAAACTTTTATTGAGTCCTTGGAAAACATTTTGGATTTTGTGGCTGCTTTTCGTATGCCTTTTGTCCGTGTGAGGATGCCAGTGATTCAAGAGTTCAACTGCTCTTCACATCCATTCTAAATGAACAGTAACACTGAGACCCATCAGCTAAATGAGATTTTGCCTAGCCCCAAATAACAGCACTCTGTATAGGTACCTGATTGACAGAGCCTTATTTTCACTTGTTCTGCTCCCCACCAGATGCCTGTCTGGTTATTCCATGCATTCACTTTTCCCTCCTCCATGTCCTAAAATTTCTTGTTATATTGATATCCAATTTTACAGAAGCACAGTAAAAGTCAACTGTGTAATATTATCAAAGAAATTCCTCTGATTTCTGGTTCAGAGTGGGCAAACTTCACTTGAATTGGGAAAGGCTTTCCCTGAATGCAGCTTCTATTGAAGCAAAGCTTCAAGTATTACTTTTCACGCTTCTCTGAAATAGAAATAGCCTAAAAACATCCCTTTTGGTATATCTTCATTACAAATTCTCTCAGAATCCCACAACAAGATTGTTCTATATCTGAAAATAAAGTGCCTAACACTGGTGGTTCTACTGACTGCACACAGACTGCTGGATAACACGCTGCTTAGATAGATACTGGAACCAGAGTACTAATGATGAAGTGCCAAAAGAAAACCCTTTAGATATTGATTAGAACAGATGCCTACTCCAAAACACTGCACAAAAGAGGTCGTTGCAAAGGTGACAGTCCTTTTTGTAAAGTATAAAATGACAAAAACCATTGCATCTTCTCTTTGAGTCACTCACACATTTTGTACACTCATGCAATGGCAAGCAATGAATTGAGTATGGTGTGGAAACTCTCATTCCCTCATCATGTCCTTTGCTCAGTACTGGGTGCAGCTCACAGCCTATTACAGGAGGAGCTGATGGCTGGTAGGTGTTAATCCTTTTCCTTCACAGAAATTTTCTAACATTGAGATACAAACCATTTCAATCCAAATAAGAATGAGATGAAGAAAGTAGGTTTGCATATAATGTTCATTTCTTTTGAAAGGAACTGCCAGCTCCCAGATGCTGAACATGGTAAGAAGTGGTAAGCAGTGCTTGCAGAGAAATGCTGTTTGACACCTTGCATTTGGGATAATTTATTGAAACAAAAAAGCCATGTTGGGCCTAACTTTTATTCTACATTTCAGCCACTGTGCTGAATCTTTCCTTCTCCTTACCCAGCATCCACCATAAAGCACTCCATGGTGCAGAGAAAGAATGTTTATACCTGCTCATCCTCTTTTGTGTGTGACAACACTACTGTCCAAGGTTTCTCTGCAATGCCTTGCTGACTCTACCATAAGCAGTCAACTGCCTCCAGCCATATCCTCAAAAGGGGAGAGATGTGTCCAGAGCTGCAAGATGTAGCTCTGCAAGATGCTCAGGAAGAGGCTGCAGCTCCTAATAGTGAAAGAAACTCATTTTCCAACATCAGCCTACTGAGAGGTACCATTGCTGGGTTTTAAGCTACAGAGACCAGTGGTGGCACGTGCAAACATAACTAACCCCTTCACACTTTAGGCATTGTATTATGGACAGCACCTGTATAACTCTGTCCTTTTCTCCAATCAACCCTAGTGAATCTAAAGAAAACACAGCTCTCTGGAGACACTCTCCTTCCTATACTTTCTGACTAGAGTACTGGTATAAAAACACCAGCTCAAGTGCTGCAAATACCCAAATGAGGAAAATACACTCTACAAGCCAAATAGGTGCAGTTTGACTTCCTGCACAGACTCAAAACCCCAAAGGCACTCTCAGAAGTGGCTGCGTTCAATTACTTTTTGCCTGCCACACCGGCCAATAGAGAAGCAGCATGAGATACCATCGTTGCTGTCAGCTCTTGAGTTAACAGGAAAGCCATGGGGGCCAGGGCTGTTCCAGCTGACCCACACCAGCAGCCAGGGCACTCAGAAGGGCTACACTCCTTCCAGCCTCACTACCTCTGAAGCCTGTATACCTATGCTTGCCTTAGAACAATGTAAGAGAGATCATTTCTCCTCCTCAGGGCTTTTTGGATCAAATTTTGACATAATACAATTGGGAGAGAAAAAATGATCTCATGAAACATATACTTGAGGGAGGAAAGGGAATAAAGGTATGTTTTAAATTGATCTGGAAATATTTTCCCATGTGAAATAGTTATGCTTGTCTCTTACAAAAATGAAATCCACTAGCGAAGGAAAGAAACAGTGGTATGGAGCACATATTCAGCTAAACAAACAAAAAATCTTGCACAAACAAAACTCCTTTATAATATGTAAATTCAAATAAAAACATAACATGACCCTTCTGCCCCAAGGAACGAAGGTAAAAACAACATCCCAACCAACCCCCAAATATCTGCTATCTGGGCTTCCCTGCATTCATCAGAAAACAAAGTGACTTAAGTGTGACCAAAGCAGGTCATAAAACCACTAATTTCAACTCACAGACAGTCACCTCCTGCCCTCTTGAATAGATCCCATCTGCTGCTCCTCTTACTTTCTAAAGGAGTCACAGCTTCATTGCTATGAGCTTAATCACTCTTTTAAAAACCATCTTCTGTACACAATTACCCTGCCACCTTCCTTGTTTCTGTCCTATCAATTATAGGAATGGCAGCATGCTGGTCTGCTTTCACGTCTTCTCTGCCATGGCCTTCCTCATCATGCCAGATTGTTCAGGCAACAACATCCACACAGGAACGGGATATTGCTTCATGCCTTCACAGCAGCTGGAAATGCATCTGGTTTGCATACCTGGCAAGCTGGCAGAGCAGTGCTCAGCAGTGACCACGTGCTGAGGCAGACCCACACCTCCTGGCTACCAAGCGCCTCACGCTGCCCCCAGCCCAGCCTGTGCAGGACACCACTAACCTACAAACCCCATCTGCAAAAAATGCCAGAGAGGCTGAGTGCTGCTTCATGAGAGGCATAAAAACCGCTTGGCTGCTTTCCACTTATCTGACAGAAGAACAGCTTTTTCTTTTACTGAGATGCACACAAACCCTTGTCATACATGACAAACCCATACTGCAGAGCTACTTGGTTTTCCTCAAGTTTCTAATGCAGAACACAGCCAACATCAGGAATGCTCTGATCCAGTATGGCAAGTCATACGTTCTTAGTTTGTCCTTGGTTGTCAACAGGGCTCAAAACACAGACTTTTTTTGTACACATGAGCATTAGTACACATTGCCTCTGGTACAATACAGTAGCTGATCTTGTATATTTAAAAGCCAGCTGTTTCTAATTGAGAAAATATGGAATAGGATATCTTCCAAACATCTTTCCACGAACTTGCAACATGGCTTTGCTACTTCCAAATATACGAATAAAGCTATTCGGGAAAATTTTGAGGCACATAAAGCAACATTGAACTCCAAATTGAGAAAAGATGCAACTTCTGAAGCACAGTCCATTACATCATAGAACGATAATTCCATCCTGAGTGAAGAAGCTTGTTCCTGGACACTTCTTTTCCCCATTCCAAAGCCAATAAATCGGGATAACAGGCAAATTACACAAAAGTGTAAATGCTCTGTATTTTTGTTTAAGCTACCAAGCAGCATTTAACTTGTTAAGGCTACCTGATCTCCAAACCAACATTGCCCAGACAGCGTGGCTAGAGTACCGGGTTACACCCCAACACTGAAGAAAAGCCAGCTGACCACCTCTGCTCCATCTGTACAACCTGTAGGCAACCATTCACAACCACTCCCTTTCCTATTGCTCCCCCATCTAATGCACTCACCTGCTAGCCACAGTTCTTCTGCAGAGCAGGAACAAAGAACTGAAGGTGAACACACGAAAACTTTGGAGAAGTTTGAAGCCAGCTGACCACCTCTGCACTGCCAGTCCCCAAACCTGAATGAGTATTTATGCTTCTGGCTTAATGCTATTTTCACATGGATCTCTATAGGAAATGCCAGCACAGTGCTGGGCACAGCTGCATATAGAGTCCTGCTTTAAAGCCTTTGTAAAATATTTCCTAAGGAGAAATTAAGTCTGGAACATCTTTTAGAAATATTTAGAACAGGTTTGTGTCAAAGTTGCCAAATAGGTAAAGGGGCATGTTTTGGGGGATTAGCCTGCAGAAAATAAGCATGCTTAATCTATTAGTTTCACATTCACAACTTATAAAAATATTCATTTATCTCCATTTTTTCATCTTTGTGGTGTATGACATAGTACAACACAATGCCAGAGATCCAGAAGTGAGAGATTAATTTCTGAAAGCCATGTGTGGCTCATAAAAACAACAAACCCACTCCTTCAACAGATGCTTAAAAAATATATGCATGCTTCGTTAGTCTAATTTGTCTGCTCAGAGCCTCGTCCAAAACTGCAGAAAACGTTCCAAAACCACATCAAGTGCCACAGAGACCTCTGTGCTTAATAATAAAAACAAACATGATCAGCAGGCATTAAGGACCTCAATCTGCAGGCAGAGTCTGATTTGCACATAACAGCTGGATGAAGCATTTTCACCAACCAAAACGTTGACACCACAATGTAATGTGCAACTGACTGGAGACAAACAAACCACAATCAGAACAGCCAATTTTCTAACTAGCACCAAATTGTAGAAATATGAGAAGCCAGAGAGAACAACAACCGAGACCTCTGGAAAACAATTCAAATGTAGAGAGTAAGATAAAAATATTCTGGAAAATACAAAAAAATTGTATGTACATTAAGCTGTCAGCTTTGCAGTGTGGATTTGGAAGGGCAGTGATGTGAAACCTGTTTATTACACCGCAATAATGATTATTATCTTGCCTCCTGGATTTCTGGGGGTTGTTTCGTGTTGTTTCCAAGTCTTGAAAACCATGAAGTTTTCTCACATGCATGCTTTGGTAAGAACTCAATCAGAAAGATTTCAGAGTTTCAGATTGAAGGCCAACTACAAAACTGACTGTGCAACCCGAGTGCATCACACCTTTTATCTACATCACCTCCCTCCCTCAAAAGCCAACTACAGTGCAATAGTCAAGGCAAGCCCATCTTGCTAATGCCATACACACAGATGAATGGGAAGCCTTGCTAAAAAAGCCATAGATGTCTTCTCAACAAACCATTAAAACAAGCAAGTCCTGCTAGTGTCACATTACATGGGATCAACCACAGATCTCCTTTACTGGGATCTTTTAAAACACTTTTAATCCAGGTAAAGTTCATATGCAGCTTCTTTTAAAAGTCTTCATAAGCAGACAAATAACCTAGCAAGAATTTGACAGTTAACTGGGAAAGAAATAAGTATCTTCTGTCAAGAATGTGCAGAGCACTAGGAAATAAAAGCTCACCTGCAATTACACCTATGAAAGTGGCTCTTACATGGAGCTGTTTCAGCTATGCTGGTAGTAAAATTATTTGGACTGTGATTCAAGAAGTCTTCTCCCAAATGAAGCTGTATAAAGGTAACTGGGAAATGTAGCAGCCCCAATTTCAAAACCTCCAACCATGAGGTTTTGATGAGATGGGCCTCCTGATGACATCCTAAGATCAAGATGATTGTTAAACCCCAGTTCTGCAACACTATCACATACAGCACAAAGCAAAAGTCTAAAAAATTAGAAGCACCAATCTGCACTTTAAAATAACCACAGCACACGTCTCTCTCAAAACCAGGTTAAAACCCCTCTCCTTCAGGCAGAAACAACGAGACTGATACTCATCTTCCCAAAGATATTTCCTTAATGGTATCAGAAACTAATGAGGCAGACACAAAACAAGGTAAATAAACTGGAAAAAAGAAATCACAGGTAAATAGTAGTTCTTTCATCATCAACAAGCAGATGCTTCAGAGGGGTGATAGGAATACTCCTCTTCTTGCCAACCCTACTCTCCCTTAAAACACTAAAAATTTCAGCTCAAGGTGGGGAAAGAAGATATCTGTTTATCTTCATCTTAGATAATGTCTAGATCAAGACTCAAAGCATGATCACTTTCAAAGCATCCTCTTGTACACATATGCATGCTTTCAGGTACAGGTATTTAGACATGTGCGGGGGTGGGAATACCTGCACACGGACTTTAATTCCATATAGTGCAATATTATTCCCATGAACCTAAAGTATGCTTCAATTCCAATGAAGAAATCAATGCAAGAACAGAGCATTAGTGCATGTGTCTTACACCATATGTATGACTCATATAAGAAACAAGCACAGTTGTTGGCACTCACTGTTCCCTTCAGGGCACCAAATCTCCATCGGCAAACAAACTACCCAAGATTGACTCAAAGCAGGATTGTGGCTAATGTGCTCATCAACAAAATACCACTGGGTTATGAGCTACAAGCCCCATAAGTTCAAGGACATGATAATTAAATATGAACTCACATTCTCAGAGTGGCATATTTCTGTACCACTTCTTCCAGTTAATGAGTATCAAAATAGGAACACAAAATTTTTAGGAACACAAACATTACTTGCTTTCAAAAATCTATGGTGGTAAGTCTTAACTACCCAAAAGGCAGGAAAGGATTCATATATTGTACAAAACCCTGTCATCTGGAAGCAACCATGCAAAAGCAATCAGTTCCCATTAAAGCATCTTGGCTCCAAAGGCAAGACAAAAAAAAGGCACCAACTTTGCTCAGCATCACTGTTCTCTGTAAAAATAAAAAAAAAAATCCACCTGGAAAAATACCAAAATTCAGGAAAGCCAAGACAGCTACCAGAGAGTTTTCTTGCTCTTATATTATTATTTCTGATACTATTAAAGAGAAATCGTGTGTCTGAAAAGGCTCCCCCAAAGCAGACAGAATTTGTTTCCAAAGTACTAGATGTCATACTATTGGAAAATTTCTAATAGGACTATTGAGATTTTAATTACAGCTTTGTCCTAATATGTCACATGTATTCCATTATTAATATTGTAGTGGGAACAGAAGAAGTATGTTGACTCTGACGAGAGAGAATAAGTAAGTTGCTTTCCTTTGCCCTCAAGGAGTTAAAAATGGCATTACTTTCCAGTGAGAATGCCCAAGATATTACGGGTAAGAGAAAGAAATACTTAGTGCAAACAGTTTAACAAACCCCAGCAGAAACAAAGCATCACATACTTATAAATCTGCTAGGCTTCCTGCCGACATTCGGTGAAAAAACAGAGTAAAATGTTTTGCACTTCCTGTGCCTTCTACTGATGGCACAAAGTCCTGGCTGGCACAAATGCTAATGACTATTCCAGCTAAAATCAGCTCCCTTCAAATGCTATTAGATTTGCATTGTATGAGGATCTAAAACGACCTGGAGTTCAGTTTATTTGAAGATAAACACACTAGCAAGATCTGAAACAAGAACATAGCTTTTAAGACACCTTGATTACTTATAAATGAACACAAGAATACAGCAAGAGTAAAGAAATTGCTTAAGTCCAGCAAGCAGCAAGGCAGACTGTTTTACTGAACAGAGTCTAACACAGTCCCAGCTCATTTCACCATGAGCTGGTTTCATGACAGCAACCAATTACTCAAGAGACTTTGTGGGAGTTAATGCAAGTGGTAAACAAGCTCCCTTTACCTTGTGAGATTTCCTTGATTCTACAAAAGGATAAAAGAGGGAAAAAAGAAAAGAGAAAAAAACCCCACATTTTTTAACTGCTGCTCCTTCTCTCAAAAATAAGAAAACTGGTAGAATGATATTGATCCCCTCTAGCACACACTGAAAGCTGTAAAACAGTTTATTTCTGCTTGAATTCAAAAATCATCTCTCTACAATGATAACCTATCCTTAACATTTTAGATTGCTAAGTACTGATTCAGGTACACAGCTCCACAAGTACTGGACTGGATGCTTGAGCAGTCAGGGTAAATGTGTTCTCAATTTAAAAACAAAAAAGGAGAACAGGTTATTCATCTTGGCAAGATATTAGTACCACTTCTTAAGTCATAATGTCAGAAAATCAGAGCATAAAACCAAAGGTAAAATACAAACACTTTATAAAAACATACTTAAGAAAATCAAAGCCTTATTAATATGAAGGTTTTATTCCAAAACCTGTGGTTTTATATGCTGCAGCAAACATTGATGACCAACGCAACATGAACTTTGCTTAAGTTGCAATAAAAAATAAGTCACTTCTGGAAAAAGAAAGGCAACAGCAAGCTAAAGCCCACAGTTTGGCCCCTTATGTGTGAAGCAACATTTCACCATATTGTCTACATTTTAGAAGGCCAACATGTTAATGGCAGCACTAAAGTCTGCTGTGGTGGACAAGTCGTTCTCAAATCTGCATGATACTGAAGTCAAATTCCTGCCCAATACATGAACATGTGAATTAGAGATACTGATGCTGCATGTGCTGTGAAACATGCAAAGATCACCATGAAATACTACCAGAGGACTGAGGCTTTGTCTGCCAGTCACTTACTTGCTCATCCCAGCTCGTCAGCCATCAGTCTTGGCTGTAAAAAGCTGTCCATGAAAATGTATCACAGCCTCCATTATTCTCAGTGTTTCGTAACATAATAATAAAATACATACTAAGCCAGAACAGCAACAAAATCATGTCTGACTGCTCTTGTTGAATACAAACATGTGAGTAATCTTGAAAATCTAATTGGATTGCCAACACTTGTAGTTTTTATTATAATTTTCTAGTACACAAGGGTAGCAATCTAAGCATATAATTTCTTGAAATTATTAGATAGCTTTTCTTCTTTCTGTATATTAAACCACATCTTTGCATTGAAGCCTAAATTTACAACTCAATACATTTTTCTGGTGAATTTGTAAGCAGTTCCACCTCTACAAAATAACTTTTTATCATACAACTATTAAATCCTTAATTGTTACAATTGTTAATTGCAACCCCCCTATTTTAAATAAGCACAAGGCTCTTGAATGATTTTGACAGGCTTGTGATTCAATCGTCTCACCAGGGGTTGAAATAATGACACTGAAGGAAAAATGTTACCACCTGGAGCTCAGCTGACGTGGAAGGAACAAATCCAGAATTCCTCCAGCACTAGAATCAACTCTCTTTATATTAGAACAAATAATGTATATGTAGATAATGTATATACTCTCCTTCTGCTAATGTACATAATGTATCAATTCTCCTTCTGCTTCTGACCATCTCATTCTATTCTCAAGGAAATTCTGTTTATTTAAAACGAATGAAGGTAAAAAGCAACAATATGAAACAAAACATATGGGGAAGAAAAACCCACGACAAAACAAAATCCCAAACCAAATATGACATTTTGTCAAACACACAAAATCTTGCCCAGACTAGACACTAATAAAAGAGTCAGTCCCACTGCCATCACAGCGAATTGGGAATTGTCACATAGTTAGCATCCACAGTGCACATAATCACGGATGATGTCAGTTTGGGGGAGAAAGAGAGCTCTTCCCAGCAGGGAAGATAAATGAATGATTAAGCTAAATGAATACACGGATTAAGAAGAGGTTAAAATGAAGTCCCAGCGCTCTCACTGGAGTGCCAGTCCTTTGCCAGCACTGTGTGAGTGCTGGGGAAGCGGGAGGCAGCAGCGCCGGCGGCGGCAGGGCGCTGTGCCGGGCCGCAGCCCCCGGAGCCAGGCGTGGGTACTGACCTGCCCCAGCATGTCCGGCGCGATGGGGAACGTGGGCCAGATGGCCGAGTACACCCCGAAGAACATGAGCCAGAGCAGCATGCTTCCCCAGACGGCCAGGTGACTGAACTGCCAAGGAACAGGGAGAGAAGCAGAGTCAACACACGGCACTTCCTCCATTCACCCAGCCCAGAAGTGTTTCCCTGCTCAGGTCTCTGTCGGTCTCACTCAGGCCTGTCTACTGCTCTTGGTTTTGGGCCAGTAGCACAGGTTGTTCAAACAGCATAAACCACTTCGCTTTAATCTTTGCCTCATAGCAGGGCAGACAGATACTCTTCTCAGCCAATCTATCTTATTTGGAGCTCCAAAAACTCGTCAGATTTTCCTTGGAACCATGATTTCTCTCATCTAGTTCCTGTATCCTGTCATGCACATGCCAGATTCAACACATAAATCACGGCAGAAATTTTCAAAGGCGCAGGTGAAAGTTCACATGGACAAATCCCTAACAGCACTGTATACATACAAGCCGTATACATCACTCACCCTCCTTGGAGGAAGAATCAGTGCTGCGTAATCAACATCTACTGATCAACTTTGCTCTTTTTTTTTTTTGTTCTAAAGGTATTCTAATCGATTTACAGATATGCAATGCAGTTTACATCTTTACTGGATTTTAGTCTGTAGACCCGCTAAAAGAAAATAAAAGCACTATTAAATGAGCAAGAGCACATCCAGCACAAACTTCTTTTCAGTTGCATTAAAGTAATTTTTCCTACACACCCAAACTGTTTTTCTGCTCAGGATGATTTAAGTTGTTTTACTTTTACACTGCAGTGGATGGAACCAGTAATTTCAGTCGTAACAAGCAACTGAGCTCATTATTGGCTCCAGCTTTTCTGGATGCCAACAACTCCTGTGGCTGATGACTTTGGCTCCAATTCAGAGAAGTACCTGCATAAATCTTAATTACTAATTACATATGAGTTCAGGAACATGGGAATGAATTCACATACTGGGTGCTGGTGGACACAGTGTGTTTGTTCAGCTCTTGGCTTTATACTTCCTAGTGGATGACTGTGTCTGTTGACTTTTTGAACAGTATGTCTGAGAACCTAAAAAGTGTCTGAGTATTGTGTTCTGCTTGCTGTGAGATAAATACAAACTTCTGGAAGAAGGAGAAGATTGCTCCTAATCTGCAACCACTGGACATCCTCAGAAAGGACAGCTTTCTCCAGCATAGGCAGTGAAAACAAACAAGGAAGGAGCCTGCAGCATCACTGCAGACTGGCAGATAGTTGGGATCAACTAGAGGCTACCTTACAGTAGGAGCATTCATACGACAAAATGTCAGAGGCAATGGAAAGAACACTTTTTTAGGCACTCTCAGAAAGCTGGAATTTTTTTCAATCCTGAAAGTTGCTGGGCAAATAATAAGCAAGACATGGGATAGGCCCCTTCCTGGAGAGACACAGTGGGCAGGAAGATTTGTTTTCAAACTTTGCTATTTATTCTGTTTCACCCAGGAGATCTGACCTCAGTAAATAAGCAACTCCTTATTTAAAACAAACAAACAAGAAACAAACAAACAAACAAACCCAGCCCCAAATCCCCACATAACAAACAAAAACCTCCGAAATACCCACATACATGCTCAATTCAGTTTTAATGTGAAGAAAAGTAAGAAACTGAAGGATTTTTTTAAAAAAAGATACTTGGAGGACAAGAGGGATTTTATCCTTTCAGTCTATTTCCTTTTCTGAAAACCGGGCACAATTCACATCGAGATTCTGACTAGAAGGCCTGCCCTAGTGAGCAGCTGTACTGCTCAGCTCCCCAGAGATCAAGTACTGCGAGGCTGCTGCAAGAACTTATCTTTAAGAAAAGTCAGCCCCACAGCACCATCACTGCTTTTTGAAAAGAGAGTGATACCTTCTCTTGAGCCACAGTCTTCCCCCTCAGACAACTAGAACAGAAGGATAGCTTGGACTGGTGCTTCCCTAGCTCCTGGACTTTATGACTAAAACCAGTAAAAATAAAAGCAAGCAGAGAACCCAATCTCAGATGTAGCCTCATTTTGTAGGAAGTGTATTTATGCCAGTGAAATGACATCAGTTTTTATTTGTCTCACTCAGGTTTTTCTTTCCATTCCGCTACTAGAACAGTTTTCAAGCTTTGCAGATCTTCACCCTTTCCAGCTGAGCACACTTCGCTCATTTTATGTTGTCTTTACCTTCTCTTGGCTATCCCAATCATCTCATTATCTTATGCTTTTATCTACCTAAACTGCTTCTCTGCCTTTAAAAGAGCTTTTGTGCTCTGGAACAGCCCTCCTTAAAAATGTTCCTTACACAGTCACCCCACCAACCTTTGCACTGTTGATTCTCCACTGATGTCAGCATTTACCCCAGGAGACTTCACATGCAAAACCAGAAGTGAGCCCATCAGATGTGTTAAATGAATGCCAGAAAACAAGAAATCAGGGTTCTTGCGTAAAAACTAGACAGAGTGTGGGCTTGGCCATGTACCCTGCTTATCTGAAACAGTTCATGTAGTGTGGTAAAGCAGTGATTAAAAAGGCTGCGTGTGTTTGGGGAAAAGCCTACTGCAGTGTTCCAAGATAGGCCACACTTAACACGAAGCTACCCCACTCAATTGCAATGTGTGCATTTTATTGTGCATTATGTTGCCACTTAGATCACAGCCTTTCTTTCCACACTACCTACTGGATATACCAGGCTCCCAAAGACTTTGACTGAGTTATTTATTTAAAGCTTTCTGCTGAAACCACCATGTTCTCCCAAGTGACAGTGTCCCTCTCACTCTGTAGAACAAATTGCCTGTAACCAATCCATTTGATGATGGAGAAGAGGCTTAACTCAATGTTGTAAATTTAATACTCTTCAAGTAACCTAAAGATTCTCTCTGTGTTGATTCACTCACAGCTAAAACTATAACCAACATCAGATTTCGAGATGATGAGAGTCACTGTTCCAGGCAATGGGACAGGATTTAAACATATATATCTAAAAAAGTAGATTCCAAACATAACTGTTGTGTGAACAACAATAATTTCTCTGTAAAATGGCAGTGCTGCAAAACTCCAATATCTACTAAAATTATGGTATCTTTTAAAAAAAAATTTAGAAATGAGGGGATCATGATTATCCCCAAGTGACTGAAAAGACACCCATTACCTATCCAGGGGAGAGAAGACAAACCATCAACAACTCACAAAAAATCAGGATCCAAACAAGCTCACATGCCTTCAATGCTTACTTGGTGATATGCTTTTCCAGTGCACAAGGGATTAATTTAAGGATTTTTGCATTTTAAAATGCTGATACACAACACAGAACTGATGCATAAGCAACAGTTTAAAACATCCAGATTTCATTTTCAGATGAGAGAATGGGGCAGAAAATATTAACATATCCCTAACAATTAAATAACCCATACAGATAGCATTTCGTCTTCAAAATTCAGAACAGATGTCAGCTCATTGATCTTCACAATTCCTCTGGGAGGAATGAAATAAAACCTTTTACAGCTAACAGAAGCAATGAGGTTAACAAGATCTAAGCCAAATCCTCCAAAAAACTGGTAGAATATGTGTCCTCAAAACATCTTAGTCTTGAGGGCAGAGTTTCTTTGTATATCATGCAGAGTGGATTCCCATAAAGTATCTTATTGGTGTGGAAAAAAAAGAGACTCTATAAAACTTTTAAAAATTTAGTGTTTCAGAGGGCCTAATGGAAAGGAGAGGAGAAAAGTGTTGAAGGTTCATCAACACAGGAACCCTCTCCTCCGTGTCCCTCACGCTGTTTGGAGCTCACTGCCCTGCTGGATTCTGTCACCTACTGGTAACAGAGCACTTGCCCATTTCAGGTAAATAAATCAAGGAACCAACATAACTATTTAACTAACATCCTTATTACACTAAGTTTCAAAAAACCCATCTCGAAACAACTCAACCGATGTGAAGTCATCACTAGTTCTTTTTACCTGGTTCAAAGATGTTTATAAAGCCCAATTGTTTATCTGTGGGCAGACACCTTTCATTCCATATTGCTTTAATTTTGAAGGAGCTACAAAGGATAATTTTCTTGATGTGTTTTCTTAAGCAATTATAGTAGTATGTTGATTTCATGGAAAATTTTCCTCGTTTTTAAGTAGAGATGTTGACAAGACACTTTAAGTGCACTCTTCCCGCCTCTGTCAGGCTGCCCTTTTTCATCACAGGTATCGTGTGAGCTACGAGTTCATTCCTCTCACATTCTGTACTTAGGGAGCTTAGCAGTCTATCCTTCCATGAAAGACCCAATTAAAACTCTGAAGTCTCAAATGATTTTTAGTACTTCTTATCTGTATTAATACTCATGAGGGAGGAGGGTGTGCTAATAAAATAAAAGATACTGGAAAGTACTTACTCTAGTCCATGCAGTTGTTTCCAAGCCGGCTTTCAGACAAACAGTGACTACAACATACTGCAAGGAAAAAAAAGAAAGAAGACAACTTCATTACTAACACTCTCAGATTCCAAGGTGCTCATGGCCCAATCTCCCCTTTACACCTAAAAAGCTACTACCATTTAGGCAGCAACCCAGGAATTTGGCAGGGGATGGGAGAAGGACAGAGAAGAAGCTATTGTTGATGCACGTCTGGGAAAAAAATTTAAAAGAGGGACCATCACACACACAGCATCAGATTGATTTTATTTTACTCACACACTTTCTTTAGGTATACACCATTTTGTCATGGTGAAAAAAAGGCTGGAAAGAAATTCTACCATTCAAAAATTGCTAGGATACACAAACTTACAGTGTAAACTATGTTTCCAACAAATAAATAGTCTACTCCCTGTCCATTTGTGAATACTGCATCTGAAAGAAGAAGACAAAAAAGATCACATTCGTTATCAGTTTATCAATAGAATGGACAAAAGAAGGAGATTTTCAGGAGAAAAAAGAAGCCGCGAAGTAACGGTAATGCGGAAGTTGTGCTCAGCCAGGCCTCAGACACGGTGCTCGGATAGAGCACACATCCATAGTCCTGGTTGCCAGAAGCTGGCCTAGCAAAAGGGGCAGTGTTCACCAGACCCTAACATGTAATTTACCTGTAAGAGCTGAAGTATGTCATTGTCACTTTCGCTGTTGCTATCTGTCCTGTACTAATCTCACCTCTAACAATACTTCTTATTTGTGTGTCTGTGATGAAAAAGCAGTAAAACACCGGCTGACTTGTGGTGAAAGAGACCTGAATTAAGAAGAGCAGTGACAGTTTCGTTTGTAAAGGACACATATAAACATGTACAGTATCTCACTGGAGGTTAGTTCAATAGCTGAGCAGTATTCAGGCTCTGCCCACCCATTCTCTACCAAGTGTGCACAAGGGTGAGTACATGCATGTTCACTTATCATTTTAAAGTGCCAAGCTCGGCAATACTTCAAATGTCATTTAGTCTCTCAGCCCTTGCTGAATCAAACTGGAATACCATGAAAACACATTCAACCACCACACCAATGTCAACTAAACTTGTTCTCACAGGAGTTTTCAAGCATTACTCAAGCATGATAAGTATTGCTATTTTCACATGTTTTAAGACAACTGCTAGGGAAATACATGAACAGCAGGGACAAAAAGGCTTAAGATAAAACCTTGGACTCATTCCTAAACACACACTGTCTAACACAGTGAGCTTCTACCATGAAGACGTCTTAAATTTTAGCTTTCATATTATCCAGATTCTGTACTGCAGTAGTATGTAACTCTGAACTTCATATAAAGTGTTAGCAAGATCTCCTCACAGTTTAGTTCAACAAAACAATCCTTTTCCAGCCCGAAAACCAAGAACACCATTGCAGCTTCAGGCCCAGAAAGCATCAAAAACAGCAAATTGAGGAGAGCAATCTGTGAGGATGTGACTTCAAAACCTGAAGCAGTAATTAGACAATTAACCCCAATATGGAAATGGACCAAAACTTAAAAAAGTGTGAAAACTCGTGACACATCATCCATCTTGGGTGTAGCCTCAGCCAGGCTCTTGTACTGCCCAAGGTATATGCTTTCAAGGCCTTGTTAATAAATACCTAGTTTATTCCTTTAACACTGTCTAGCCTCTGTTCTAGACAGCCTCTCAAGGCATCAAGGACAGTAACACTTTGTCAGATTTATTTGAAAAACTGGATCTGACATTTTTAAACAAAGGTTGTGTACTCCAAGATCAGTAAATTTTTAAGCCTATAAAGAAGAGTTTCTAACCTCCATGATGAAGACCCTGCCTAGCTTACAGCTTACCTATTGGTCAGTACAGTTAACTCAAGCTACTTGCTTTGTTTTCCTTCTACCATGCTGTACATTGCTGTCTCCAAAGAACTGATGGGCTCTGAATATTTTCCAGTTCTGTATCTCTGCTTTCTTTTCAATATTAACTACTAAGAAACATTAGCAGGTAGGCTAGTGACTAACATAGCAACTGGAGCTAAAGCCCAAGACAGCTATGTTAGGAACTGGCATGGTTTCTATGCACTGGTATCTTCCTCAGCCCAGATCCTCCCAAGTGGCTTCAGGCATTTACCACATCATTCAGGGACACACTAAGATTTTACAGTCACCCTGCTCTTTCCCCTGGTGTCAATGAAAAAGGTGACGAGCACTAGGGAACTTAGTCTCCCATGCCAAATGAACTCTGTTGGTGCCAAAAGGCTCTGTCTATTAAGAAAAAGGCATGCCTAAACACATACAAGTTTTGCTAGAATAAGCTGACAGGACACGGCCACGCTAGTGTAACATCATAGTGAACATTTAATAATCGAATAAATTTTCCTGTAAGTCTCAACTTTTTTAAAGTTATATATTTTAATGCAGTAAGTTAATGCCTTTATTTTTCAGTGTTTTCCACGACCATTCACTTTGGGAGGCTACGCGGTCCTGAAATGAATGATATTTGTGCTAATGAGAACAGCGGGATGCTCAGTGAACATTCATTTCTGAAGCTATACAAGTGTCCATTCATGGACTGCATGTATTTCACATTCTAAGGAACTTGAGAGGTTAAGAACCATCCCAGTGCGAATGGCACATTTTTGTCTCTGGCACTGAAATCCTTCTTGCACTTGGAAATGCAAAGAAACTTGAAAATTCAACATTCATTCCTCTCTGGAAAACAAACTAAGCAACCTGTTCAAAGTAACTCAGAAAATTACCCTTTCATCTGGTATTTTAGTCTTATAATTCTAATAGTTGAAATGAAAAGCACATTATCTATTTAGGAACTAGAAAAACATTTATGGAAGACTGTGTAATTTTAACTATAAACACTACAGATGTCAACTAAAAATTTCTACAGCTGAATTTTAAAAAGAGCTATTCAAGATCAACATTTGTCATAAAAACAGTGTAACAGAACAAGAAAACTCCTCAAATCAAAACAAAAACCAACCAACCACAACAGCCCCTCTCCCACAAAACAGAACCTTCTTTTAGCTCACGTACAGAGGAAAGGGAACTCCCTTTCTTATATGGTCCACCAGCCAGCGTGTGAAGTTCCCCCTGAGGATATGATACTGACATTTTCATCAGCCAAGTGGAGAAACATGAACCTAACCCCTCCAAGTATCTTTACTATCATGCCTCTGACATGAGCATTCATCTTCCCTCCCTTTTTATTTCTTTCACCTCCTCCCCAATTAATCCATTCTGGAGCTGAGAAGGTTTTCTTAAAATCAGTCTTTCCCATGAAAGAGTTTCATTTGTGAAAAATTTATGATTTTAGATAAGTATTCTCTTCACCAGCCCTAAATTCCTTATTTGCTCTAACCCTGTTTCTTAGCACAATCAAAGAACAGATTTCCTATGGTTTTTCCCACCCACACAACTATACTGGAACCATATGGGATTTACTGGTCCCTCAAATACCATGTAGCTGCATTACCCTGAAAAGCAAGACTTAATAACCCTAATTTGTACAACGAAGAGTCTCATTTCCCCAGCATCTCTGACTCTTGATCTGGTTTACTTCCATTCCAGCCAATTCTTTTTCACAGTACTGCTTTATGGAACGGGAGAGTTCCAACAAGATATAAAGCAAACAGCTCTAAGGCAGCTGCTGTAAGAACATTATTCAACCAAATGCCGAGATCTCAACACACTACCATAAAAAAAAAAAAAAAGGCATTTTGTGAAACATCACTCAGTATTTGGGTAAGACTTGTTAGCAAAGCAGTAGTTTCATTCTTCACCTATTAAAGTCACTATATGAACAACAATTATGTTAAATTAGAATAATTTCTGAAAGCCACTCGACAACCCGCCAAGCTCAGCAGCTAAAGACTATTGAACTGTCTGGCAGCATTATTTCTTGGGACTTGTCACGACCCCCACTTCTGCAAACACACTGGTTCTGTAAGACTGAACATCAGTTACTGACGTAAGAAATAATGAAGCCCTTACCATGCTCCAGCACTTTCAGTGGAAACCAGAAAAGAATGATGGAATGGATAAGGGCATTGATGCAGTGACCCCAGAAAACCTGAGGGAAAACAAACCAAGCCATCAGTAAAGTCCAAAACTCTTGACCTCTCTCTAACTCCTAACAAACACTTCTTTGTGTAGTTTAGAGTCAGAAAATGTTTGTCCTGAAGAGAAATACCTAAACTTCTGCAGGATCTATTTTCTCCACAATTTCTGCTCCTTCACAAGAAAACACTGGTCCAGTTCAATCATTTTATTCTACCAACTTGACACATAATAGGCAAGCATGCCTCAGTTTAAGACCTTTTTTGAAATAAGGCAGACGGATTGAATCAACTTTGTTAAATTACCTCAAAGAATAATTTTAAAAGAGTGATTCAGTATTATGAAATGTTCTGTTTTCTTTTAATGGACAAATACTTTTTGCCCCAGAGTTTTTAACTAGCAGATAATACAATTTTGCACAAACTAGAGCTTTATGTACTCTACAATTTCCTCTCCAAACAAAGCAATCATACAGCTTCCTTGATTCAGAAGTACATTTAGATATGCTTATTATGGAAAAGACAGAATACCAAATGCTGGCATTTCCCAGCATTTAAATAGCAAAATGGAGTAAAATGTGGACTTCAAAACTCAGAAGTCCAAACAAGCCCATTCAAATTCTATTTTCCAAAAGAACTACTGGAGCAGAGGTATACTAACTATAAAAAAGCACCCTAGCAGACAGTGTTCTGACAACACATATGTTAAATAAATCCAGGCAATGTTATCATGACTTATCAGTAGCTGTGAATTGAAAAATCATACTTGGATAGGAATCTAACTTTGAATCAAAGTTTATGGATATTTCATGACCAGTTTCAGGTGAAGCCACAGCAGAAAATCCTTATTTATAAACAAGGATGTTTTTTATTTAAATAAAATATAATCCCTTGGAAAGAACTGGAAGGCTGAACAATCACCCTCAGTGGTTAGCATAAAGCAGAAGTAACATGAGGAAATAAGTTATTTTCTGACAAGAAAAATCTGGAATATAAGAATGCTTATGATTTTTCTTAGAGCTACAGGGTTTCCCTTACCCTTGTGTTGAAACCATCTGCATTTTGAGTGATTTTGTATAGTTGTGGAAATCTAAGCATGCTATCTTGAGTACACGATCGTTCAAAAATTCCCAGAGTAAAGGGTGGCAGTGCTGTGAAAATCTGCAAGGAAAGCAAATACTAATTGAAAGCAGCTCTTAGTTTTAAGTGTATCTCATATAATGTTTCCTTATCTAGACAAAAGCAAAATTCTCACAGACTTCAGTGAAGACGCACTACTACCTAGCATGTTATTTGACATCATTTTCAATGGTCCAAACAAGTCCAAGCATTAATTTCACCAATTTGTAACTTTCAAACATTGACTTATGAACAAAAGAAACATGAAAGAAAAATCACATTATTAACCAATAAGCTTAAACTCCAGAAGTTAAGCATCAGTAGTTTCTGATGTACCAGTTAATCCAGTGAGGGTCAGACACATTAGACTGTAAAGGAAAGACAACATGTATTTTTATTAAAAAAACCTTGTGGGAATAGGTTCCAATATAGCTGCAGTTGTAGTCATAATTAGATATGCAATGTGCTTAACCACTGCTAAGTTTACAGACAGAGTAAATGTGGAAATCACATTAAAAAAAAAAAAAACAACAACTACTGAGCAACAAAGGCCATTCTGCATTATGGTACTTTGGGGATTCCCCCAGCAGGCATGAACTGATAGGAACAAATTAACTGCAGTGTGTGTCTGTGCTACGGGCAGACGCTTGGATGACCAAGCCTCGGAAGACTTCCAAGACAGGCAGCAGGACGCTCTGCCAGAAGCAGAGTAAATTGGCCTCCACTGACTTCAGCATTGCTGCTCTTAAAGTGTTTCCAGGATCCGAGGCAGCTCATTCAAAGGCAGCTTGGCTATCCATGTTTCTTGTGGTCCACAGTGCAGGCGCAGAGTGAAAGTAACACCGGGGTGCAAGTCTGAACACTAAACTTCATTCGCTTCCTTGTACATCAATAGTTTATATCAGAAACATCACTTTTAATCCTATACATACATATATTTTTAAGAGTTTGAGAAGTGTTCTTGAAGTTAAAAGGCAGGTTGGAGTTATGCAGTGTTTCTAGGGTGTGTGCACATTTGGAGGAGGCAGGCTGTGATTCCCACCAGCAGCATGCTGGCATCTGGGGAGCAGACAAAGTAAAATGGGGAGGAACAGAGACAAGTAAGAATCAGTAATTACAACCCTCAGTCCAGCAGGAATTGTGCATCTTCACTCATGAAGTGATAAACCAGATGGCTACAATGGCAGCAGGCTGAGGGTAGAGAACAAACTGAGAGCACTGGTCCAATATAGTCCAAAGAAGACCATGTTCTCATACAGCCTTAATGTACTTCCCCAGGCTTCTTGTGTTTATTGGGTCATTCTCACTTGAAGTAAATCTTCTAGTGGTTTTGATCACAAAGGCAAAGCTCCACTGTGAACCAGTGCAAAATCAGGAATTGGAACACCACTATGATTTTGTACACTTCATATTTTAATGAGACTACTAATGAAAGAAAGGGTTAATCTGCACAGAAGAGAATGACTTAGCTAAAAGCACTTCAAAATCTAAGCCCTACAAATTGTGGAAGTCCCTAATATCCTACTAGCACTTGATTCTCTATGAGTCCACACAACCAGTTCTAATTTTAGAAAATATTGACCTTAAAAAACAAGGTTTAGTTTCTGATTACAGAAGATGACTTTTATCCAGAAGCTTTAGGTAGGGCAGATAGATTCATCAAATGAGGTTTAAAGATAATAGATGCAAATATCTAAACATGAATGACAGAGACTGTATAACAGTCAGGAAATTAAGGTGAAGGGAATCAAGGGAATGATAAATCCTTGAATAAGTATCTTCAACTAAGAGTAGGAAATCTTATGGAATATGGGGGCTTGTGCCATCATTTTTAAAATTAATGTGACAGAAGTTAAGTGGTTCCATTAATACTACTCAGTGATAATTTGTTGGCCTTTTCTGTATTAGCATATATTTAGAATGAGATTTTAAAGAAAAAACCATTAAATTCCGTCTCTGGAAAGAGATTCCTTAACACTAACACCGTCCTAACAGCTTATAAATCCAGGCACTGGGCCACTTGTAACATTACAAAGGTAACACTGTTGAAAACACCAACACAGGTCTATGGTATGCTACAGAACTTGGTTCCAGAGATCCTTCAGACTTTAATCTATGTGATTGATTAAAAAATATTACTGATTAAAGTAAAAAAGTCATATGACACAGTGTGGCACCCTGCAGGCCATGCCAAAAATCAGAAACCACTTCCAGACAGACACATCCTGCTCTTGTTTCAAGAGCAAAATGCTGATGACACAGTGATGCAGCTTCTCTTTCTGTACCTAATGGAGCACAAGTCAACCCAAAGCAACTGCATAACACTTCTCTCAGCATCTAACTCTACAGGGCCTGAGCAAAAAAATTCATCAAAACACAGAGATTAGGAGTATTTTGAGCATGAACTGTCACCCAAATATTCAGTACAAAACACTGAAAAATGCTTTCAAAGAGGAAATTCTATAAAATCTGCCGAGTTTTACGCAAGTTATATTAGGATAAACATCTGTTTTCAAGGTATTCTCCCAAATTGTCATTTTGCAATAAAAGCGCAATCTAATTTTTTTTCCTAACGCAGAGTGCGTTGAAAATGGCTTTTACAAATGAAATCACCTTTCCTAACATACATCTAGGACAGTTACCTGTGAAAAATGGGATACAACAAAATAATACAGTAGCCCCAAGCACATCAAGTCAAAACATGCAGCACTTACCACGTTATATAGACCAATGCACCATCGCTCAAATAAGATCTGCCCAGAAAATCCATTAACGAAAGCAAACCAAAGCTGAAAAAGAGACAAGTTACAAAAAGCTTTAGATTACTCCTGTAGTGCATGCTCCCATTTACAGTAGAGGAGAAGGATGTGGGAAACAGACCACCATCTGGAGATAGATGCTTGTCTTGCTCTAAAAATAATTATCAGCAGTGCCAGGCAATTATTTTCAAGTCCTACATTTTAAACACTGGCAGAGTAGTCCTTGCTTAAAATAAAATACTCAGGTTATGGAGCAGTTAGCTGTATTTACATCATTCCTCTAAAAAATAGATGGCACCAAACTATTACAAAATCCATATCTCTGGCAAATTAACATGCTTGAAACCAGAAGACAACCTAATTTCCATCATGTTTGCTAAAGACCAGAATTTTCAAGATAATTGTGTTTTGATGGATGTTCTGCTTAACTTGTGTTGCATTTTTACAGTCCCAGAATTACAATGATATCTACTTGTCAGTTCCATGATCATGATTATATTATAATTTTATTGTCTAACTGATGCAAACATTATCATTTAATAAACTACCTATTTAACAATTAAAATTTGAAGAGGTTGCAAAACAGGCTGCAGAATCTTCATCCTTTAAAAAGTTTACAAATGCAACTGGGCAAGCCCTAAGCAACCTCGTTTGCATTTAATATTCACCCTACTTTAAACAAAAGATTGGACTAGATGGACTTCAAGTTGCCCTCCAGCTGAGGAGATTTTGTAATGACACAATCCCAGGAAACAGCTTTAGGCTTCAGTGCATAGGTAAACTCTTTTCAGCATTTCCGTGGATGCAGCCTCTGAGTCTATTAATCTTGCTCAAGCACCCTTTTGAAGCACAGACTGCTGTACTGAGTTGGAACAAAGTTTCGTAGTGGACATTGAAAGAAGCTTAGGAAACAACATAACAAAGAAGGGAAAGAATTATCATTTTCCAAGTAAATTGGAAACTGGAGGAACAATAGCAGTTTAAGGGCATCCTGAAACAGTTTGCATGTGAAATCATTACACTTATTAGATAACAAAAGATTTCTGAGAATTTCTGGCTACAGTCTCTTTCAAAATCCTTGGTACACCATGTTATTTTGTTCAAAACTAATTCAATATCGCGTGTGAGAACACTCCCTCTAACCACCCTGTTTCAACATATTTCTTGTTGCATTTACTTTACAAGTCCACTTTGCACTGAATAGACTATGTATTGCAGTCCAGTCAAGTGATAGCCAAGCCCATTCCCTTCCCACTCCCTGAGAGCCCACGGCACTTAGTGCCAGGTATCTTTTCTGACACCATTCTGTTATTCATTGGGCAGCACTCTCCTACCAGCATTCTTTATTCTTGGGCTCACTTGTGCAGTATTAGAGGCCTAGTAGAACACCTCAGATAACAAGCAGTTAGCTGTATATCATCTGATCTCTTCCCTTCTCCCACCCAAAATGGATATAGAATAATCAAGGAAAAAAGAAAACCTACAAACAAAAAACCAAAAGCCAACCGAAAAAACAAAGAAAAAGAAAGCGGAAAATGAGACTGCATCAAGACTCATCACTGTTTTCATAGATGCAATATCTAAACAGACCAGGACTCTAACGTGGGACAGAGGCAATTTCATGCAATATTGAAGTATTTACAAGGTTGGAAAGAATAACAAATAGCTGTTCAAATAGGCACTGCTGCAAGACATGAAATTCACACGCTACACAAAAGGAAGAAGTGAAACCTTTTCATACAATACACGGCCGACCTATGGAAATGTCTCCCAGATGATGCTGTGGATGCAAAAGGCAATTTGAAAAAAAATCACAGAAGAAAGCTGGAGACCAGATGAGTCTGCCAGAGAACTACCACTGTTCAAAAACCAGAGACCAGGTTAGCCGAACTCTTATTTCTCTACTTCTTACAGCTATTATATCACCACTCTTGTTTTAAATTAATCATCAGTTCTAATGAACTCCCATTGTTCAACTAAGAAACAATGACACTGATTCCAACTCATCTGTTTATAACTATGCTTTGCACAGTTAGTCATCTATTTTAAATTATTTCCTGTAATTTTTTAAACCATCAGCTGCTCTATTGAGTAGCCAGTTTCTATTTATTTCTCACTACATTACTCTGAAGTTTGCACTTTTCAATACCTGCTGCCCTTATTGCAGCTTGTAGTTTACAAGTACCTTTGTAAGCTCTCTTAAGGGCCAACAGCTTCATTCCTTTACCACTTAGCTGAAATGCACTAGCCTGGTATAAACTGCAAAATATTTCTTAGTTTCCTAAAAAAAGTGCCTCTTTCTTTCCCATTGCCAAACATGCATTCAATTAAAAGAGCCTTTAAGCATTTACTTCACCAGCTCTGTCCAGAAAAAGGACATAAGTCACACTCTACATCCCAACTTTTTACCATCAGTTCTATTGCATTGATACCTTGAAGGAATACTCTGTAAATCTCACTCTAAGGGCACAATTAATGGCCCAAAGCAGCACAATGGCCAGTCACACTCTCACCCTTGCAGTGCTCCAGCCAGTTCTACACATCAGCCTTTTCAAAGAAACATATGAAACCTCTTTGGTGCAAAGCCAGAGGTCCCAAAAAGAAACCACAATTTATTTGGGGTGTTCAAGTCAGGAACTAGAGGGTTTCTTCTAGGAAGATTCCGAGCTTTAAAAAAGCATGTTGCCAGATATTTAGCAATAGTGATCTAGGCATTTATCATCTCCAGGCTTGTTGCAATTAATTGCCATGATGAATGAGGGCAGCAATTCTAGAAACAATAAATAGCTCCCAAATCAGAAACCTGTCTGGCTTAGTTGGCAACCTGACTGTGTGCTCTGCTCAGTTTTCTAGATCCCACTGGGCAAAGCAAACTTCAAAGGTTTGGTAGCAAATGATGAGGCCTTTTATAACATTGGCTCGTGCTGCTTAAGGAATGACTGCTTTCTGAAACCATAACTTCCCACAACAAGTCCTGCAGCAAAAGACATAGCTGATTATCCATCAAGAGGGTAAAACAGAGCAGCCAGACTTTCTGTAGCCAGCCCATGGCTAGAAGACAAGCCTTAAACCAGGCAAATGTAACATCTTGGATTCTTAGATTCACATTTCCCAACAAAAATATTAGCAATAATGACCACAGAATCACATAAAATTTGGGAAGAGCAGATCTGTTTGGATGCCTTACAGAGCAGCAGACAGGCTTTCAAAGTACAAGTGAAAAACACCCACTCAACAGGCCAATTCTTTCTACTCAAGATGTACTGCCCTGCCACAACTGCATGGTGCAGAATTCACTAAACACCGTGCTAACACCACATGGAGATGAATGAATCAATACAGGAGAATACTGAGACGGCTCTGTCTGACTGGAGTAAATAGGTATTTAGCTGTCACTATCTTGAGTCTTCTGCAGCATCTTTCAGCATTGAAAGAATTTTCTCCATAGAGAAGTTTTCTCCCTATTTCAAAAACTGATATAATTTGGATAGGCAAAAACTAGCATTTAGAAAACTCAGTGTCCGGACAACCCAAAAGTCCAACTTGAACTCTTTTTTCTTTCAGCAGTACCCACACAGGTAAAAATTAGAAGTGAGAGCATTTCCAACACTTATGCAGCTCTTCATGCACCACAGGCTCCAAACAGAGGGCAGAAGTTATCACTGTTACGATGCACTGAAAAGTAAGGGCTGTGCTTGTTTTTCCCATGGATTCCCACTACCAAAGGCTGACTGACAGACTGTGGGATACTGTCTCATACTTCCTCAATAACTTCATGACAAGAGTAAATCAGATACTCTGCATAAAATACACATTTATTTTGAATTTAACACAAGCCATAAACTGCCAAGCATGGTTTAAGGACCAGCTGTTTGTAGAGAGAGCATGGTACACCTTAAGGTCAACAAAGGAAAAAAAAAAAAACAACCCAAACCCTCCCCCTTAATGTTCATGTTAACAAAATGTACTAAATATATTTGAAGTTGCAACAAGCCATGCTTGACTCAGACTCAGTAAGCTGGTAGGAAAACTTGCCAAGTCTGCCTGGCTTGCCAAGCTCCAGGGGTTTGTGGGGCTCAGCTCCAGCACTGCTATGAACAAATGGACCCACAGTTATTAAACCTCTTTTCTGGCTGGAAAAAAGAAACCTTTTCACTTTAACTATTACCTAGCTGCCAAAAAGCTGGAAAAGCTTATTTGTAACTCAGCTACAAAATATATACTTTTTTTTCCCAAAGAAACAAGAGGTCCAATTTAAATGTAAAGAAATTCAGACCTAAGGCTGAAATCTGGGCTGATACATTGCTCTGCTTTATTATAGCAGATATTGCAAAGATGTGAAACCAGAAGGTAAAGTGCAAAAAGAAACTGGAACATTGCAAACTGAAAGCTACCCCATGTTTCCTGCCTTGAAGTGTGGTTGCATTCTTTAAATAAGAAACCCCACTGCTGAAGCACTCAATGCCAGCTGTGATGTGGGCACTTTGCCACTAGAGAAAGGGGAGAGGGGAATAAACCAGAGGTCAGCAAAATCCAACAGATGGTAATACTTGGTTAATATTGACTTCAGCTGCAGGCAGACTGAGGGTCTCAAGGTAGAACGGTCCCGCACTGCTGTTTTGAGCTGCACAGAGCATCCACCTGCTCTAGAGTGTATTTTGAGAAAAGATCAAGTATTATTTTCAAAAAATATTCCCACTCGAGCAAGTTGGAAGGCAATTTTAATTGCATTATTGCTTCGTGCATAATTACTGCAGAATTAATGCCTGAAATAGTAGGAACTAATTTATTTAAGTGCTCTAAGGCACTGGGATAGCAAATCATCTCTATTCTAAATGTGTATATTTATGAAGGCTTGATAATAGACAGCTTAACGAGTACTAGAAATGTTTTCCCAATTTTGCTAAAGGGCACAGAAAGCTAATATAGTCAGGGTATCAACAATTGCCACAGGCACCAATTACAGCCAGACTGGATGCCTTTACTATTCAGAAATTAGTTAAATTCTCAAAATACCCTCTCTCAGCACACACACATTTTGCATGTTCTTACCAAATAGGCTCATTTCCAGTTTGCCCAATAAAGCAGGTTTGTGTGTCTCCCATGCAGTTCATTAATAATGTATCCTGATTTAAGATCTCTCATTACAGATGTCTCTCTCAACACCAGCCTCTTATTCCTACCCAAATGCTCACAGCCTTAAAGTAATCCCTTCATTAGAGAATGTACAGCACCAATTTTATAATGAAGGCGAAGTGTGTTAGTAACAAGATTTGACAGGGTAGGCATGGCTGTCTGAGGCTCACTTCATTTGCTGACGAATACTTCCCTTGCTCCTTTTATTCCCCCCAGTGTTTAATAATTCTTTGCTGAAAACAGATCGATATTTTACAACTGAAAAGCATTTGCTCTAGGCCTGTGCACTCCAAACAAGCGTCTATTCAAGGTTAAAAATCATCTCCAGTCTTCTCTGCCAGTGTTAACAATTATTTTCAAAGTTTCACACTGTTTTTGTATCATTAAAAAAAACCCCTATGCATTAACTGCAATGCTTTGTCAGATAGATACTAGAGCAACCACTACAATAGAGATTTCCTCGCTTTAAAGACTAATTTATTAAATAAGCCTGAACAGCTTTTATTTCTCCTATTCTGTTTCTTCTGTTCCTGACTTCATATAGTTTATATTTCAGCATACTAAAGAGCACAGATTTTATCAGCTTCATTTTTCACTGTTTACAGAAGAGGCATATGCAGAAAATTTTACTCCTTCCTTATAAAAATTGGTTTCGTGCTCCTCTTCTCTAAGTGATCAGCTAACATCCTTCCTCCAAAGCACAGCTAACATCCAACAGCAGAGGCAGGCACAGAGCAGAATGGAAGGGGGAGAGGGCAAGAGGAGCCTCACCTCACACTTGGACTCACAATTCTTTCCATTTCAGTCCTCAGAATAATTCTGAAGACTTGAAAAACAAAAGTAAGAATTAGCAAAGATCTAGGTTTTTTTCTTCAGTGGTTCCCACTTGAGAACAATTATGCTGCTTATCCAGAAGTTTTGAGCATTGTGGAAAGATACCATACCTGCAGATGACAATACAGCATACATCAAAAGACCTTACCACTAAGACCTAAAATGATTGCCTCTTCTAGCAACATTTGGCCCCAAATACACTAATAAATGACAAAATGTAGCAGGCCATGCTAATGCCTTCTGTTGGGTAGTGGTTTACTCTTTTTTTGTTCCAGGAGTTACATGAACATCTAATCACTGTGCTGAATTATCCATTCATGTTTATATCATTGGTATAATGAAGACATAGCCCATGACAGCATATTTTACAGAGCAGTAATGTATTTTTCTTTAATCTTATGAAATCATGTAGAGAAAAGGCAGGCTATTTCTCCATCTCTTTTGGTGTGAAGTATTCCAGGGACTTAATATTTGTCTAGCACACTAATTGCTGCAGAAGCGAGCCTATGATAATGTGATTAGAAATGGCCTGCCCTGCCAAAGGGCAGATGTACTTGTCAGAAGATGTGGTTAAACGCAGCAATTTTTCAGAATATTTCTCTTTTACAAATATAGACAGCTGTATTCTGAGTTTATTCTTCATCCTTCAAGTTTTCTGAAGAAAGCTGACACTGCTACACTAGGATCTTCATACAGATATATGGGACATTCTTGAAGTCACAGGACTCACGCAGTGACTTGTCAGAAAACAAATTAAAACCCAATATGGCTCAGTCAAGCCCTACCACGATGCAGAATTTCAGTGTGTTCACATGGCCACAGGGGTCTAATCCCACAGCTAGAGCAAAGCTACCAGGATGGATGATGCTTGGAATTGCCAGTCATTATCCTACAAAGCAACCAGGGTGTCCTGCTCTGGCTGGGAGTCAGGCTGAGAGGAAACACGGCAGGACCTTGTTGTCCGCGTCCTCCTCCCATCCCCAGCTTGGGGAGCGAGGAGGGCTCAGCTGCTTGGTTGGCAAGCTGGGAAAATCACACGAGGCCACACTGCCTGCTCCAGAGCAATGGAAACTCATGCTATGGACTCCAAGTGCCATCAGCCTTCCTTTACAAAAAGAACAACTGTAAAGAAAGGTTTCCACTGACACAGACATCATCCTTATGCACACAGCAGTAGTGACTACAGGGTTGGACTCAGGTATGTTAACATGTCTTTGGGGAGTCTTGTTTGGTGGGTTTTTGCCTCTTGGATTTACCTAATCAGCTTCTTTAACAGCCCTTGAGTACTAGCACATCACTGTGGAACAGAGAAATACAACTATTAATAGCTTAGGGTATCTCCTCAGCACATAATCGTGACAGACTGGTCTTGATACAAGTTTCACAACTGTGTAATTGACCCATATCACACACACAAGATAAGGACATGCTACTATACGGTTTTAAATGATCTGCTGGCTTTTCTGAAGCTATGTGGTATCTTTAACCACCAATAACATAATAAAGTGCTTTGGATTTGTTACTCCTAATTTGTTCTCTAGTGCTGAAATCAACACATGAAAGAAAGAAGTTTATTTATATTGAGAGCTGAGAAAATGTCAACGGTTTCAGGTAACTTAGCCACCTGAAATTCTGCTAAACACTTGCAGTCCACTAGGAAAATATATATGTCCAGAAGCAAGAAAAGCAGTATTTGAAATAGAAGATTAGGGAATTGTGGAAGAAAAGATACTGCAACTATAACCCAAGTAAGGGCAATGGAAAGAAAGCACAGAAACAGCTACAAAACCCATCAACCAGTCTGGTACCAGATGTAGAAGCAGAAGCAAAGCCAACAAAACACACAGTGCCCTGTGAGTGAAGCCTGGTGATGCCACAAGTCAAAAGTGAGGGTGAATACACCAAGGCTCTTCACACCTGGGAGGAGCACCAGGGCTCACTGCAACCTGAATAAAACACGTCACCACAGAACATAGCAACAAAATATTTCCACACCCCTTATACCAAAGCAAAATCAGACAGAGACCAGGAGCTATGACACAAATCTAGCCCTAGAAATAAGCACACAAAATGTAACACACACCCCCACTACCAAACATTCTGTGTGTTTGGGATGGGGAGGGCGGAAATATAGTAAAGATTTTTATGACTATAGAAGCATTAACCCTTTAGGGGTAAAGGGTATCAGGAAGGAGCAGGATAGATATTGAATTAGAGAAAGAAATGTATAGAATGGTATAATTCATTAAGAAAACGGTACTACTTTTGCTCTTAGCTTCTTTCATTTCATAGCATTGTGTAGCTGGCAGTTTCCACTTAACCTATATGTAGCTTAATAGAGTTACCAACCCACATTTAAATGCATTCATTTATACCTGCATATGACACAATGAGCAATAGGATAAAAGGTAATGAGGCAATTAATATTCATTTATTGTTGTCAAAATATAGTTGTGCATTCTTATTTTCTGGATATGAACCTATGCAATGTGATAGGCAATTGAAATTATTTTAAAATTTCCAAGGATGAGATGCAATCCCAGTACTGACTGAATAAAACTGAGAGTGACCAAGACCCTGTTATTATTCAGCTCCTATTTTATAGGACATTTCACTTCAATTATTACCCTTCTTACTTTTATTTGCAGAAGTCCCTTATGTTACAGTTATAAATGCCGGTTCACAGGCATTGCTTTTCTTGTCACCACATAAAGGAATCCTTCTGCAGAGCTGCTGAATTAAGTGTAAGAGGAGCAGTTCTGTAGCAAGGTCATTTTAGGTCTGGAACCTCAGTCCCCCTAGGATTCTCTGTTATGGCTACGTGAAGGGCCAGGTTTCCCTTGCAAGTCTGTTTTTTCCCCCTTCTTCCCGATGAAATAAAATTCAGTCTCTGCAAGACCTTGAATTAAGCTACTTTTATCCAGGAAGTTTATATGAAGTTTCCTGACAGCTTGGAACTCAAGGAAAATAGCAAAATTAGCAACAGAAAAGCCAGACCACTATAAAACTGTAGCTCATCTTCTGTCATACTGACAAGAGTAAATCTTTACAGGGGTAATCCCAGGAGCAGCCCATGTTTCTCATTACCCACTACCCTATTAGCATTTCAGCACAGAGACAATATTCTAGCCCAAAACTACCAAGACACACAGTGCAATCTGAAAAGCTTCCTAGTACTGTCATTGCATTTGTTCCATTTTTATTAATACATTCATTTTCTTGGTCAATGGGACAACCTAATAGTAGACAGAACCTAGTATTTTGCTTTGTACACAGCCGCTTTTAAGTATGCTACCCCTTCCCTTAAGCTTCAAAACTAGTACAACAAAAAATCTGCCCCTGCCCTCCTTGCCTTGCCTCTCATGTAGAAAATACATACAATATTGGTAACTTAAGTCTACATTTATCGCTTTATGTGTTGGCAAAAGCTAAAAGAATTGGGTCCTAAACATCTTTTGCCAAAATACGCAGCACATTGTAAACATGTGCAATTACTTCACTGGTAAATTACCCATTGATGTACTTCTCACTACAGAAATAATGTTTCTACTGCTTTAGGAAAGAGACTAGCTTGCTTTCCCTGCAATACATACAAAAAAATTCTTGGGGTGTCTTTAAAGCATTAGCTGTATCTTCTGAGAGAGCTGTGTACAAAGAAAATCAAAGGTTTTCTTCACTAACTAGGAAAAATACCTCAGAGAAGAAATACCTATAAGCTCACACACAGGAGCAAAGCATTCACGTGATTCCCAAATTCAGTCTCAGATTTCATTACGTGGCTTTAGGAAGGTATTGCACACTCACTCATGACATCAAGCATGTAGAAAAGACTACTACTTCTTATGAATGTCTCTCCTACAAAGGCTGGGTAATACAGGAGAGACTGTGGCAGACTGATGATGTTTGCTACAAACCTGTTCTTAGTTTCACAGCATTTTGCAAATTTTTAACCAGAGAAAGTGAACTTGCACCATCATCTTCTTGCTAGATGAACTCTTCAAGACAAATGACCACCAAATTGCCCCCAAACATGGGCCAGGGCTATATCTCTGCTTTCTCTTTTTAACAACTTCCTCAAAACCACAGTAAGATTATACACAACAAGAATCTGAGATTACACTCACAGGAATGAAATCTACAGATGAGATTTGAGCTTTGGCAATGTTCTAAGTAGTAACTTTGAGAATGAAGATGCATTTGCCATCTTTTACAGAACACAACACAGAAAAAAATTATGATGAAAGACTAGCTACAAGCTTACTTAAAAATTAGCAAATACGTATAAACTGACATACTATTTGTAAAAGACCCTAAAGCTATTTTGGACACCAAATGAATTTATAACCCAAACAGAATTTCCACAAACTAACTAGTGTAAAGAAAACAAGTGCTGCTAGCTTCTAATATTGCAGAAAATGGGAGGCAGATATGTGTACAGAAAGCACCCACACCATGATTCCCGTGATCTAGCTGCAGTACACATCCCTTCTACAGATCCAACAGCAGCTGTACTTCAGAACTGGAATCAGGTGCATAAAAGCACATGAGTGGAGACACAATAAGACCTTTAAAAAAAACCCAAAAGAACCTCAACAACAAAAACACCCTCACAGCACTTTATGGAAATTGAAAGCGACCAGAAAAAAAGCTGTATGGGGAAATTTCTGTTCATGTCATATACAACACAGAATCTTTCCTCCTTGGAAGCATGTATCAGTGTTCCTAAGATCTTGGTTAATAGGGAAAGGGCTTAGCTCCCTGAAGGAGCATCTCAGTTCCACCAAGAACTGCAAATGCAAACTTGGCATAAGAGCATCAAGACAGTCAAACCCATTCAAACAAATGGCCATTGCCACCCAGGTGCCTATTTTGGATGCATGCATTCCAAGCCCTAGAAAACAGTATGAACCACAGAGTCTCCAGGTACTCACTCAGTATCTGCAAATATCCAGCTCTGGATTTTCCAAGTCTCCTTGCCTGGCCTATGCAGTAATCTTCACAGTTCTATTCCTTTCTGACTTTCTTGTTTCTTCTTAAGCCCCTGTAAATGATCTACAACAGTATCTTGTTTTAAATACAAATTAACCTGCAGGTTTATCCATGAGAATGAATGTGAGTTGATGTTACATGTGCCATACCCTGAACTTGCCATATCAAATGAATGCTCTCTATTTGCTGAACAGGTGCTTTGTTCTTCATTTTTATAATCATGGGATACTCAGAGTTCCCGGTGCTCAAAAGGAGTCATATCAACTGATTTTCTCCCTTACATCTCTGGTTGCATCTCTAACAGTGAACAGAAGGGAAAGCTTGTGTGAGCTTCTCTAGAATCCAAGTACATATTTTCTTGCCCGTGGTCTGTTTCTCAGCATCTGAACTCGAAGTCTGGAAGCATGTAAAACAGTTGCATTATACTTCTGGGGAGAGGGTGGTGATTTCACCTGGAAGTTGAAATAACTTTTGCTCTGTTTCAGAAGCATAAAAATAATTTTGATCCTAAAGAGGGCATATTGATTGTGAGGTAATTCAAATGATTAAACCCAAGCTGCTGCAGCCTTTACATTAGGAAATATTTCCTAACCTGTCAAATCCTCTTTCCCTCAAGAGGAAAATATTCAATAGTACTCAACTAGGACATTGTAGTATCTGAACAAAAGGAACATGTGTTCATGCTAGAATCTGATACTAGTAAGACAAACAAGACAGAGGATAACTCCCCAGGAATGATGGAAGGCACCAAGGACCAAACATTTGTATGTCAGCACCTTGCAAATGTCTTCCAGCCTCGTGCACCTCAGGAATTAGCAGTGTCATACACACAGTATGACATACATACACACAGGCTCTGAGGTTGGGGCTTTTCCTCAGTGAGTTATTTTCAAGGGAATAAAGCCTCAACTTTAAATGGCGACTTCTGAATGATAAGATCACTAAGGCAAGTAACCACTTGCCATCTTAGAATTATGTGAAGAGCTAACATTACAGCAGTAAAAATGGTTTTGTTACTATTTCTGGGGATTAAGAAAGATGAAAAGAAAAGTTTTGGGTTAAAAACATTAGTTATAATTTACCTGAAAGACATGTCGTTTACTAAGGGCAGAGAGTCTGACATGTAAATTCTGGATGTATTTCTCCACAAGTGGTTGGATGTGGCTGCATGTAGTGATACATTCTCTATTGTTAAAATTGAGTGACTGAGACAGAATCCAATGTAAAGTGGTTTAAAGTTTCTTCTAATATTTGAGTAGTGCAAATATAATAACAAGCTTTTCCCCCCACCTTTCAACTTTCAGAGCTAAAATCTCCACACAGTGAAGTGAAGGCTATTTCTGACAGCCTCCTTCCCCTCATATAGTCATCCCAACTATGAACAAATGTTCCCTTGCCTGCCATACGGGCTTGTCTACACAAGGAAGTTACAGTGGTTTAACTGCGATGTGATTGTAAATCCACTTAAATTGGTTCCAAATGTTCTGTGAATGCTCTAAGCCTGATTTAAACTGAAATGATAGCCCAGATAGTTTGTTCCACAGATTTAAAACCTGCATTTTAAATTGAATTGATTGTTGTGCTGCAGTATGGAAGACAATCTTAAAAAAAACCATCAAATCTGTTGTGATACTCGGAGTTGAAATTACTCTTTCTGAGAAGATGCTGCTGAGAGACTGGAGGCTGGGAGAGTCCTATGCAATACAAGGCTGGCTTGCTTTGTTCAATTCTAGATAGGTCTCTGGTGTCTTTTGAGGAAGCAATAGCTATGCTGCATTTTTCAGTTCTTCCAGAGAGCTGACTACCAGTCTCATAGACACCGACTGGCTTGTGTCCACACTGCCCAGTGTCAGCAGCTGGAGGAACAGTAGGTTGACTGACTTGTGGCACTTTGTGCTTGGCCTGAGTTGGCCAACTCTGTGGACTTCTTCAACAAAACTTGAAAGGGTTAGAAAGAATGAGATTTCTGTTCATACCATTAGTGAGGTCTCATGTTGTGGATATAGTGCAAGACAAGAGGATATTTGAGGGTACTAAGCCTACCAACATGATTTAAGGTGGGGTGACCGTGATGAGAAGTTCTCAGACTAGCTGTGGGTCATATGCAGTGAGAAGCATTTCATAGCTTAAATGCTTTTGTCACCGGATAATCTTTCTTACATTTAAATTGAAAGACTTTGCTTACCTCTTAGCACCATTGTTTCGCAAAAACATATTTTCCCCCATCCTCACCCCGAAAGATCTGGGATACCACTCTGTTTCATATATATTGGTTACCAGCCCTATTTTCTAGGTAGAGCTGACAAAAATCTGTTGTCTCGAAGTCGTGTTCAATATTGCCAACTATAACCAGCATTTTTGACATGTTGAGCTTTGTGCAGAGGCAATCCCTCAACTTTGACGCACCAGTGACGTGTTTATAATGCTCCTTTCCCGTCCTAGCCAGGCAGGAATAACCTGCTGCACTGTCAACTGCTGAACTATCTTCTGCTTCATGAAAAGGCTTGCACTTGAGCCTAGTGTTTTGAGCCCACCTAAAATTCATAGTCAAAAGTTCTGGGCTGCCCCCAGAAGTACAGTGCAACTGTTTTACATGCTTCCAGACTTCGAGTTCAGATGCCAAGAAAACATGTACTTGGATTCTAGAGAAGCTCACACAAGCTTTCCCTTCTGTTCACTGTTAGAGAGGCAACCAGAGATGTAAGGGAGGATGCAAGCAGAAGTGAGAAGTAGTGCCAGGTCTACTTCTGGGTAATTTTTCATAGAACAGGGCACTTCTCTGAAGAAATCAGTTGATATGACTCCTTTTGAGCATCGAGTACTCTGAGTATCCCATGACTATAAAAATGAAGAACAAAGCACCTGTTCAGCAAATAAAGAGCATTCATTTGATATGGCAAGTTCACGGTATGGCACATGTAACATCAACTCACATTCATTTACATGGATAAACCTGCAGGTTAATTTGTATTTAAAACAAGATACTATACTCAAAAATTCTGTGTCAGATTTCTCCCCAAAGAACAGAAGAGGAAAGAATACTGGTAGTTACAGATTTTAATTGCACTCAGTGTTAAGGTCTCATACGAGATGTAACTCACAACCCACAGAAAAGTTATTTTTCATCTGTATGGAAATTTTAAATCCTTTCAGGGTTATTTCCAATACAGCACAATTATTCTCCTCAACATAGCACTAGATTTAGAATTAAAACCAACAATTTCAATGTTTTATAAAGCAGAACCATACACCTTGAAGTAAGTCCATTGCTGCAAAGCAATTTATACCTTGGCTTATAAAAAAAAAAACAAAACAAAACAAAAAGGCACAAAAGTACACCACAAAAGCAAATTGCAAACTATTTCTCATGACTGAAAGGTCTCCTAGTTGCCATAGCCATTAAAGACATATTTCCCTTAGCCTGCTCTGCATACTTTACCATCAACATGACAAAGAGATATTACAAGCAAATTATAAAGATTCTAGTGCTCCAAAAACTCACCAATGACAGTTGTATCACAGCAAAGGGAGTAGCTCACCTTTTCGCAATTACATTTCTAGTAATTCCTCCCACAGCTTATGCCAGATTAAACCAAAACAAAACCTTTGTCAGACTGATAACACTTACAAAATTATACCATAGTTGACACTACAGTATAGTTACTTACATTTATGGAGATCTTAAAATTATCTCTTAGATACACACAGCTTAGTTGTTGGCATTTGAAGGCAAACCCAAACCTTGCTCATGAAGACCATCGTCTATAGAAGTAGTTAATTAGATCACCTTCCTCACTATTAAGAGGGTTTTTTTTTAATATTAAGGTTTGAAGGTTCTAAAAAGTGTTACTAAGATCATTACCTTCCTGTCAGCATCAAAATACAAAAGATAGGGAAACAACAGGGTTTGCAACTCTGATAAAGAGTGTTTTTTTCCAATCATGGCACCTGGACTGTATAGAAATTCACCTGAGATACAAGAACGAGCAAAGAGAAAGCACTTCCTCTCTTCTACAAAAATTAGGATGCGAACATTCAGATGCATACCCTGCGAGAATTTCTGAGAAAAAATAAAAAAAATTTTGAAAAGTACAAGGAGAAAAACTGTTAAAATACTTAAAAGGGTCTTGTGCTTAGCAGTGATTGCTGCTGAGAATGAAGAGCGAACAGAAGCTTTTGGCTTTTTTTTCCTTTGTTTTTTTTAAGTAAAGCTGACTTATAAGCCTTCTGCAAAGAGCTCTATAGTTGAATAATTTAGCCCATAGATGATGCTTTATTAATGGCATGCTTCAGACGTTATCACTGGAAAACTGGATGGAAGCCCAGATGTCTGGTTTAAGACCATTTTTATTTCCTACATTTTCAAAACAGTGCATGGGGCTTGAGCTGCACGATTCAGACGAACTTAATGGGAGTCATGCAGCTATGCCTGCATATGTTGCTTTGAAAATAGAGAAGCACTGGTTTGGGTTCTGCTTTTCTGAAGCTCTCCCTGCAGTGATTTAAAGGTGTTTTTTCCTCTCAGTCTTTTCTCTAAAGGTCTTCTACACTTCACCTTACCATGTCTGACAGATAAAGAGCTGAAACTTTGGACACTCATTTTTTCGAAGACCCCAGTACTCTGGCCTTGTGTAGTACCACAAAACCAGTAAACTTCCAGGCAATTAAATTTAGCCCATTATGTGTACGTGCTCAATTTTACTGCAATGGGTTACTTCAAATCAGAACAATGCTGTGGGCACTGAGCAGAATTACAACTTGGTATCAACATATGTCATTTATTATGATTGATTACTACTTACTGTAAACCATATTAATATCCACACAGGATCAAACTTAACATAGGTTATTCAGGTTCAAATCAAAACTTCAATATATATATTGTATTACACACCACACATCTCTATTGGAAAGCCTTGTCGTAAATCATACATTAAGGAAAAAGAGAGCCATACATATGTATAATTTACAAGCTATTTAATAAAATAATTTTGCTATATTTCTGTTGATAAGCTGTAAGAATAATTTTACTGCATTCTCGTTTTTTTCAAATAGCTGAAAAAACAGATTTTCTGACTTTCTTTTGTTTTCTTTAAGCATGGGTGTTAATCTTCCCTTTTCTGAGTTTATGAATTGGCTGCTAAAGCAAGGGTCCACCCCAGTCAGCTGGCAGTTTGCAAATCTGGCTTCAGGTCCACACAAATTAAATCCAGTAAAGAATCAGGACTTCACTCTAACGTCTCAATTCTGCAGTGACATTGCAACAGAAGAGTAATATGAATATGAAGACTCAATTTTACATTTTCAATTCTCATCTTTTATAGAAATAAATTATACAAGACATCATATAAATACTTGAGTTTGTAACAAGTTCTAAGAGAAAGAGCAAGCAACACAAGCAGAATCACTTCAAGGAAGCCTAGATGAGAAAACATATAAATATTGTGAAGATAAAGATCACCTGTGGTAGGCCAGCAGGAATAACTTTAGAGAACAAACAACTGCTGCACAAGACTCCCTTTCCTTCATACAGGAAAGACTGACATGCACACCAACACTAATGATGCATAAGCTACACTTCTGAATTGTATTCATCATCTATGTGATAATTACAAAAGCCATGACCCCCTAGAAAACACCCTCCAGAAGTTTACAGACCCTCTTGATCCTGACCAGTGGTAACAGGATAGAGACTATCACAGGCATGACAGTGAGCTTGTAAGGCTCATTACCTTCTTGCAAGGTTTAGCTGGAATGGCATCTTCAAGTTTCCTGCATTTCCTAAGACCCCCTGCCCCAGGCTCTAGAGAGACTCATTCTTACTAAAAATGCACATACAGTACATCCTGTGTTACCTAATGACAATCTGTCATCCTTCAGGAATTCCCCAGTTGTCAGTTTTGGATATTATTAAATTATTTCGTAAACTGAAATACTATGGAATAAGGTCTATGTTCAGGTGAATTAGGCTTTCGTATTCTTTATTAAAGAGACTGGGTTTAAGCACACGTCCAAAAACAGGTTAGAAAGACAGGCAAACAGCCTTTGAGAGAGATAATGTGTCACTAAGTGCACAGAAATCTGGAAAAGGTATAAAACTGTCCCAATTCTTCCCCAAACAGTAAGTATGGTATTTCCCTGTTAATTTAAGTGACGACAGAAAACCAGTGGTACTGAAGGTCAGTTTTCTGGTGCCTACAAACAAGATGGCCTTTCAACAAAACTGTCTTCCAACACTAAATCAATATAATCTCAAAAACATGCATATTTCCTAGAAAAAAAAACCAAAATGCAGTATCTTCAAGTTCTTCTCAACCTTTATGTCAGTATTTTACCTTAAACTTTATATTACTGTGTAAAGCAGGTGTCAGTACAACAGAGACATGACCACAAATGACTTGTTCCTGCACGAAGTTGTCATTGAAACAGTGAGATGGCTGAATTTTTTAACTTTCTTTTCAGCAACACCAAGTAGGAACATTTTACACTCATACCACAGAGGCAATTCATTTGGCTGCATCAGATTAATTTCCCTAAGGCTACAGACATAATTTAGAAGATTTTATTCATATCATAAAATTCAGTAAATAATTATTGTTTCAGATTTTGGGAAATAACCACCACAAATTGAAATACTAAAAACATTAATTGCAATATGCTTGTTCTACTGTATTCCTTTTAAATTTTCATTAGCAACTGATTTCTTTTAAAGATAAGGAATACTGGGAATTACCAAGTCTGACACATGGCAACTATAGTCTCCTGTTGTACATACAATGGGGATTTCAAAATAGTTTGGGAGCAGGTTTAAGCAAGAGTAATGCAAACACAGAAATAGCTCCTCTTTGAGAAATACATCAAGGATACAAAGAGACATGTGCATCCAAGGGATTCAGTTCAAAATGTTTTTCAGGAAATAGCTAAAATTCACAAACCATTGATAGAATATGCTAAGCTATTAATTCTCTGATGGAACTGTGCTGGACTTCCAGCTGTTTGAAGCACTAAAGAGAGATCTGTTTAAATTTTCTACTATGACTACAACTTGTTTGGGTTTTTTTCCCTGCTCCTCTTCCCCAGCCTAGTGAAACAGCTGTGATTGACAACTTTTATAAAGGTATCTTTCTGCTTTACAGCAGACATTAAACATTTTTATGGCTGGTAAAGCAAGACACCTTCAGGTGGTGCACACACAAACATGTACATTCAATTCAGAAGGAAGCCTTTTATGGTTTGGAAGTAAAAAACCTGCGAGTGCGACAGAACAACATTTACAATTCTAAGACAATGCCTTAAACCTCTAATTCTCTGATGCAGTTGCAATTCAGTCTCGGAGGATATAGCTGTGAGCACCTGAACAACACTGGTACTACACCGAATTATTTTTCAGGACTTCCTAGAACAGTCTGGCAAAAACAGGTACTTCATGATTTTGGGGACACTGCTGCATGAACCAGGCACTCAGTGGGGAAAGTGTACAACCCTCAAAATTAACACCAGCTGTGCAAGTGTTGACAGGAGATAGTAAGACTTTTTAAATTTTTACAGGGCTATCTCATAAGATTGCCTCTCAGTATCAACCTCCAAAAGACAAGGCCAAGACAACTTCATATTTGCAATGGAAGCAGAACAATTTAAATGCAATACAACAGCCATTTTTTAGGATATCATTCTTCATATACTGTCAAGCAGGTAGCCATCTGCCAAAACTGCTTTTTGAAATGAGATACATACTCACTACAGGAGTTTGTGATTGATGCCAGTGGGGGAGGGGGGAAAAGGTGAAGCCTGGCAGGTGAAGATCTGTTTGTCCCCATTTATTAGAATTAAATATGAATTGCCTCTGTTCAAACAGAAGAGAGTAGACATTTGCTGCCACCAGAGTGGCTTCCAGATACACCTCCAAATGGAGAAACATGATCATTAAAGTTTTATCTATCTTCATTATTTTTAACGTGACAGCAGATGTAGGAGTACTGCTAGACTTTATATTATAGAAATGTATGCAGAAGCAACTTTCCTTACAAATGAGAAACTTAACCATGGGCTCACAACCCCAAGTGGAGTTTATTGTACCCAGCACTTGTATAATTTATTGCTGTTTTGGAGCTGCAATAAAAATGTGCAGATTTGCATTTTCATAAGAAAGCAATAACAAATTTAGTAATGAATCTCCAGTGGATACCAATGTGGGTAAAGGGAGCACCTGAAACTTCTCAGGATATGATTCCCCACTGACACACCAGTAAAACAAGTAGGAAGACAGAATCAGTCAACACAACGAAAACATCCACCCAAGAAATCAGAGTCAGTCACCAACACTCAGATTATGATGCAGTCAGCTACATGAAGAGTGACAGGCAGTGACCAGCGGAATTGTGCTGAATTTCTCAAGAAGAGAGCTCTCTGGAGACCACAATTTACTGATTCGGCAACCTGCTCGATAAGGAACAAAGCTGTACAGAAAAAAAAAAATCAAGCCTTTGGACAGACAGATCTTCATGCTCCTAAGTAGCTCTCAGTGAACATGGTTATCCTAACAGTGAGCAGGAATAAGTCCCAGACATTAGAAACAATATAAGTACCAGCAGCGTATTTGGGTGTCCAAATCAGCATGCTAAAAGTTGCATTATTCTGTGTGTTATCCTTTTTAAAATGCAAACAAGCTAAAGATTCTTTGCTGAAGAGACAACAGTCGTTCCCCTCAGGAAGGGAGTTCAAGTTAAAAGTTAAGTGAAAAGGGAGAGCTTTATGCCTATCCAAATGCCACCTCCCCTCCCCCCCAACCAAACTGGGCTTTACAAACCCCACAGAGACCCTTCACAGACCACCAACACACGCTCTGCTTCCTTCACTAAGTCCAAGAAAGGAAGGTTTGCCAGGCTTACTTGTAACTTTTTACATTCCCGAAAGCCAAATAAATAAGGATTTCCAATCCTAATCCATATTTTAAAATGTTCCACTTTCATTCTTGTGCCTTCCCTACAACGCTTTCTCAGCAGTATCAGTTTGAAGAGAACGGCAACTCTCACGTCTGGCATCCCTTGAAGCACTATCCTGGTTTTAGGTAACATTCCTGCTTCTTCCCCTAGATTTACTGCTCCTACCTTCTTATTTCAACTTCAGCAGAAATCAGAGGTTGCTTAAAAAGCAGTAGTAACTACTTCCCGAGAAATAAAGTCTGCCAGAACTTTCTCTGCTATCCTTTTATCACTCCTCCATTGCAGAAATAGCTTGTATTTTGGCACAAACCAGCTCCTCCTTGTTGCCCAGATGGCCTAACACACATTCTTAAAGATTTCCACATACATACACTCCACAAATCACACACCATAAAACCCAGTAATGGTGCATACATTTTGCTAAAATGACAGTCTCTGATATATTCTCAGTTTTTGAGAGATCACAGCTTCTTTATGCACATCAATAACACGTGACTGATACAGGGAAAGGGTTTTTTGCTCAGATATGTCTTTGGGATCAACTACCACTTTTCAACTTCCTTCCCTCTTCTTCCCCAGGTCTGTGTTTGGAATGTCTTTGAGTAAAAAATACCCTGACAGGCCAAAAGGGAAAAATTGGTTCATTTTAAGGTCCCAAGCAGTTATGCCATGGAGATTACTAGGGATATCATGAAAACAAATTCATGCCCTTCATTCGCTCCACCTCTCCAAATTTTTTGTCTTTTCTGCAGATATACATAAGCAAAGGCTCCCATCTTAGCTTACTAAAATAACATGTAAAGTCTGACAAAAGTTGATGCCTCTGTCAGAAGAGCCGGTCCTTTCTCTTGTCTAAGGGCTCCTGCGTACATCAGGAAGCTCATCTGGCTGAATACTAACCTTGAAGAGCCCATCCTGCAGCTGTGCAAACACTAATGCCTTGGCAAGGAAGAGAGGAAAAACACATCCCTGGGGAGACATGAAGACCAGACTGCCCTGTTTACTGGCACTGCACGTTCAGGTCAGATGAAAGCACAGCCCAGTTGTGGATTCAAGTGATAGGGAAAGCACAGCCCTGTGACAGGTACAGCAACATCCACGACACAGCAGGAGGCACTGGGACTTTTGAGAAGTGGCCCCTTGGAGATGAGGACTACACAAAGCTCCCAGTGGAGAAAGCTGCTGGACCCATTGCAAGAACATGGTGTGGTACCACCAACACAGACTGCAGCAGACAAACAAAGCTAATAATGCCACTATAGAGATCACAGCTTGAAATTTCCTAGATATCATGCATTTAAAATTCAACAACAGTAAACAAAGGAAGAACAGGGGAAAGTAGAGCAACTCAACAGTCTGTCCCTGTACTGTCCGTTAATCAGGACGTATTAATGGGCATAAACACATTTCTGAGTAGTACAAACCCACATGTCATTTTTAAGGCTAATGAATATGAGCTGACACAAAGCACAGGCTGAGTGTCACATTGCTTTGCTGCTCCAGACACCTGTCACTCCTTGGCAACAAAAGGGAGAAAAGGTCAAGACACTGCTAGCAAAACTAAAGGGGAGACTCACTTTTCTACAAAAATTGAATTTGACAGGAACCATCATCACAAATAATGCTGAGAGGTTCAGGTGTTGCTGACTACTGAAGGTTTAAGCTTATGCTGCTATTGAGCTGTCTATGTATTTTGGTCAGTTACCATTAATAAATCAATCTGCATTGTCATTTACCAACAAAGATAGCATTACTTGGGGTTGGATGAAAAAACACAGTATTGGATTTCTTTTCTAACATATATAGTATTTATGCAGTTCATAATATATACTTTTTCTGAATCCCTGCAGAAGCTAGATACAGCTAAGGCTAATATATTCCATCTCCTCCCTTTCCAAATGCATTCATGCAAAAACAATTAAGGAAAGAAATCCAGCAAGAAGAAAGAAAGCAAAATAATTTTGTCATGTTTAAAAGTTGGCAGACCAAGTTTTCACCTTCTTCACTCTTCTGGAAAGCAGGAAGCCACCAGTGGTTCTTCATGTCTTTGTCTTGATAGAACAGAAAGATTGCAACATACACCCAAACATGCATCAAGAACTTAGCTTTTGTTTTGCCACAGAGAGGGTCCCTCTGCTTTTTGGGGTATAGTTTTGGGGTTTTAGCTTAAGCCCACGATTACTGACATTTATATTTCACATTTAAGTATACCCACAAACATATGTTAAGAAGATGGTTGTCTCAGACTTTAAATATTAGTCCTGAATCTCCTCTCCTTTGTCTGACACAGACCTCACTACACCAGGCTGTGAATCCTGGCTCAAAAAAAACCAAAAACCCCCACTGGTCCAGGATGCCTTTATTTCACAGCAATTACACTCAAATTGCAATGGCTCATGAAAGGAATCAGGTTCAAAATAGTGAGGAAGAGAAGTAACAAGACAACATTATGAACTGTCAATGGAATATCAGGGGCAGGAGCTACTAATTTTCGACATCTCGGTAAAGAAAAGTGGATAACTCTAAAGTAATACTATCAGTAAACAGTGCAATTTGCTATTTCTAGTGCATTTTAATATGTTCTAAAAGATTTTGTTGAAAAGAGATAGAGGGGATGTAAGGAGTTACAAAAAACTACACACTCTCTAGAGCACTGAAATAACCAGAAGCATATCAGCAGTCATAGCTGTCTGCAAGGACTCAACATCTCAGTACACAGGGAAAAAATAACCTGTTTTGGACAGGTTACTCAAAGCTTTCACACCTGCTGTGGGCTGTCACACAGGCCAATGCCTCCCTATGCCTATTCAGTTCAGTGACACAGGATTCCCACATCGGAAGGGAGACTCCCAAGGGTACTGAATGACAACACCTTTTTTTAATGTCCCTAACCACAGAGCTTTATCTCCTGACAGGGCAGATATCCCTTGGGTCAAATACAGTCAAACCACTGAACTGGTTTCACAGGAGAAGAGGCTTTAAAAGCACATTTGAAAGCACCACCTGTGCTGCTCGAGATTTACTCTGCACACTGATCATGGAAGACATAGTATAGTTTTTACCTCTGACCCTGCTATAGTAAAAAAATGTGGTTCAAGACCACGAACTTGGGCAAAGAAACTCTCCAAAGCTATACTCCAGATTTTTTCTTTGACTAAGATACACTTTATTTTACATCCTTCACGTGCTTTTAAACTAGGTTACTGATGCCTTTTATGCATCCCAAGACAAAACAATCTCTAGTGGTTAATTAGTGAAACTGGATAGAGGTATTTTTATCATTAGTGCTCATCCAAGTAAAATGGCAAAATTATTTTCTAGCAGCATTTAAAAATGGAATCTGCATTCAGTTAAATTTATTCTCTACCCTAGCTTCTTTGGGTCATGAGCATATAAACCCAAGAAACCTCAAAATAATCAGGACCAGCTCAGTTCATGATACATATACTGGAAAGAAATTCTATATTCCAAAAATTTGGTGACCCTACATTCCTGAGCTAGCATTCAGAAGGATTTTGGAGTTGTCTGTGAAGCGGTATTAAGACACCAGGAGTTATTAATTCATTGATTGCATGCATCTGTACTAAAAGGACTCCCTAGAAAATCTGATCTTTAAAAACATACTCCAGCAGTGCCTCCAAAGATGCCAGAAAAATGCCCGTAATCAATAATTAGAAAGGAAAAGTTGCCAATGAGACTGCTGCTGGAGCTCAGGTAAAATTAGCTTTTTTGCTTAACTTGCCAAGAATGAAGAGGCACAGCATGAGTAAAATGCTTCAAGATGATAAAACTGAACACAAAACAGAATGTTTCAGTGTTATGATCAAGTCTCTTACACTCAAAAAATATCATGCTGTAGCCTGACCTTACTGCTGGCAGGCAGCTGGCAGCCAGGCAGATTTCAGTACAGGCAAGGGAAATTCAGCCCATACAGACCAGCACTTCTTGTGCTCACACAACAATATCCTAGCATGTGGCTTGGAATAAGTAAACTCATTTTATTTCCAAACAACTGCCCAGAAAGTAGAAAATGCAATTACTATTCAGTCACTTCAGTGAGACTGCTCACAGGCAAGTCACCATGCATTTACAAAAGTGGGCTCCAAGCCGAATTCCACACTGAAATTGCACAAAAGCATGACTTGTGAATCAGTATTATACCTTGTTTTAGCGTTTACAAACCCTCTGTCACTCTGAAAAGTGTTTTACCAAAGAGCTGTGTAAAAAGAACTGCAGCAACCTCCTTTTCACACCTAGGCTAAATAGTGTTTCTAAATACCAGGATAACATCTGAGTTTAACTGCAGCAGATACAGCTAATTGAGCAGAAGTAATTCTGCTTTTCTCTCCCCTGGAAGACTGAAGTCTCCCAAGCTGTATTTAAGTAACAGAACACACACACTTACATGGCCATTTTAATGCCAGTGCCTCAAAGCTTATCAGGAGAATTAGACTCACTGTTCCAGAATTGTCAGGAGTCATTGGCACCAGGGCAAGCCCTTCTCAGCCTCCTTTCTAAGCACTGTGTGTTAGCATTCCCAAAAACACTGATCTCTCTGGTGACCAGCAACAGGACCTGAGGGAATGGCCTGAAGCTGGGTCAGGGGAGGTTTAGATTGGATACCAGCAAAAAGTTTTTTCACCTAGAGGGTGGCTGGGCACTGGAAAGGCTCCCCAGGGAAGTGGCCACAGGACCAGCCTGACAGAGCTCAAGAAGTGTTTGGACAACACTCAGGCACGTGATGTGACTCTCTTGGGGATATCCTATGCAGGGCCAGGAGCTGGACTTCCATGGTCCTTGCAGGTTCCTTCCAACTCAGCTTATTCTATGATTCTATGAAAGGCAAGTAAATTGCTGTAGAAATCTATTTTGAAGATTGCTATTTGGAGCAATGAGGTACAGGCAGAAATAGAGAAAACACATCTTCAGCATGACAGCCTCATGGCTTACCTAGCAAAAAGCAAAACAGACAAAACAGACAAAAAACCCTGCTCCACATACGCAATATGCACAGGACCTTACTTTGCTCTCAGTTATTCCCATGTGGATGTGGAATGCCCCTACAAAAGGAAGTCCATTTATAGGGGTATAGGCCAGAAAGAAAATCAGCACAGGTCCAAAGGATACATTTATAAAGAGATGTTTTACCATACATGCATCCATATATCTGTAGTGTTCAATTTAAAAAAAAACTCTCTCAAAATCACCCCTTCAGTGCAGAACAGCATTGCTAAACTCAACATTCAACTGCTAAGCACAAGTAATTCCATTCTAAGGTTTATTTGCACTTTGAACACCAACACAAATTTGAAATTTAGCCTTCTCTGTACCAACAAGTAATGTCATGTGCATGCAATCAGCCTAGATGAGAGTATTTTTAATTAAGACAACATTTTTTATTAAAACAATGGGTTATCCAATACTGAGTCAGAGCAGTCAGTATTTTTCAAGTCAATGCCCAAGGCCATAAGAGGAGTTATATTTTATGCAAAAACTTTTAGCTTTTGGAAAGAAAGCTCGGCTGAAATTATCAACAATGAACTCCTGAATTTCAAAGTTGGTTTTGTGATGCAAAAAAACCTAGGCATGGATTTTCCTGACTTTCATAATACAGGTTTATCTTCCCTAGTAAAAGCTTCTTCACATTAGGCTATCTCTCTTCTAAATATGAACATGTATTTTTACTGGTGACACAGTTAAAGTGAAAAAACATTTACTGATGATAGGATTCTGGCTTTGAAGAACATACTGTTCTGGAGATGACTAAATATTTCACATTGAATGACCTCAAATTTAGAGAACAACATTATCATTGCTTTGATATAAGCCCACCAAATTATGAATTTAAGATTTTTGACACCAAATTAAGCACACATTTTACCAATGGGGGAAAAAAAAAAAAAAGACGGTAACGTTCATATTCCTCTTACGTAAATGTACACAACAAATTGATCCAGCCACTCAACATAATCTGTGTCCAATAAAATATCAGAGTAGATCTCTTCTTGAAGTCATCTACTGCAGTGTGTACTGAATCTGGTGGGCATTTCATCTAGAGATTTTGAGACCACGCGAAGGAACCTGATTTATCATTTATAATATCTGGAATGTTAAAAAATTACAGGTTGTTTTGGTTGCAGGGTGTAATCAAGGCAGTGCTCATAAATTCAGAGCAATGCTGATAGTTTCCATCATGCTTGGGAAAAAAATCAAACCCAGCTGTTATGTAGCTGGGCCAGTTTGGTTTTCTGGGAAGATGGACTGCTCTCTCATGATCCACTGTGCAGTGCATAGCACTACAAAAAGAAAGGGAAATTAGCAGATTTATCTTCCTGACTGATTCCTTGGAAACTCTTCAGATTAACATGCTCACTTAGGAGGTCAAAACAACAAGAAGTCAATCATGGATTAAAGGTGATGAGATCAGCCTATACACAATGCTGAATTTCTTCAGACAAGAGAGGGATTCAAACAGAGAATAAATTGTCAGTAGCAGCATGTAAACCAGGTACTAGAAAGAATTCAGATATATTTTTAGGAACAAAAAGCAAAGCACTATCTGGACAATTTTGGATTAGGTTGGAAAATTGTATTTTACAATATTCCAAGAATTTTGGCAGGCTCCTTGTAGAATCTGTTTCCTCTACCTATTTCTACTAAAGAATGTTTTCTTGAATTGGAGCCTGCAATCAGCTTTGTCTGGTGGGCTGGAAGGGGATAGTGTTCTGTCTCGCCCTAGGTCTTCTCCATGTTAAACCTGTGCACAAGGCTGTTAAACAGTGCAAGGGAAAAAAAAGCACATATGTAAGACTTGTTTTACCACAAATTTTCTAAACACAGTGCTGAGTTTCACAAGCTTTGTTCCTCACACTGTGTTCATTCCTGTATTATTCATGTCTTCCAATTTCTGTACTATACCCTTCAGAAATATTCTGCACTTTTTGAACTGATTAACATTACCCAAGCTGAGAGGTTTGGAATTCTTTTCTTTTACATGTTTAAAAAAACAAATAAGAACAGAACAAAAAATATTCTGGATAGGATTCAGTTACCTTAAGACAGACCCCTCAGTACTGCTGCTTTAGATAGGTGATGTCACAGGTCCTGTGACTTACCTGCCAGTGCCATACTGCTCTCCATGAGCCCAGAGCCTCCACAAAGGTTATCTACATGGACATTACATACATTTCTCTCAGGCCCCTAATTTAAACCTGATACCAATCTTAAGGACACTGAATCCCACCTTTTGTCTAGCTGAAAGCACCTGTCTACTGAGAGTAAGTTACTTATTCAGGATATGTATGCATTTGTGAGAATCCAAATCTAGATTCTCAAATGATATAAAATGGAAGTCACACACACATTCCTCCTTCGCTTCACCATGATAAGAGCATTGTGCTAAGCTCACCACACAGTAAGTGTGTACATGCACAGAAGTAATGATTATTAAATGACTACTGGCATTTGAAGTATTTGAACAGGCAACTGAATTATTTGAATAAGAAGACAAGACAGCTAGTTGCCTTTTTTCTTGTTATCCTTGTTAGAAAGTTTTGCAACCAGATGTTCTTATCTTTAATTTAACACTGGGGGGAATAACTGCTCTTATTTTTTTAAAGAGTTGCTTTATATGACAACAGTTATAGCACTTCAGTCCTCAGCTTACTGCAAAAATCCCCAGCCTTAAGGTTTTCTATTGCCTGGCTGTAACCAAAGAGTGGCAAAGCGAATTGGAAACAGAAAGCACAGAGATGTAGGTAAAAGTCAGATCATATAAATCAGGGATAAGCACACAGAAGCATTAGAGCTGTCTATTTTTTAGTACCATAACCGATACACTCATTTCTGCCTACACCTGGAGAAGAGAGTTGAAATTCCCATGCCTGCTTTCCATCTTTTTTCTTTTAAAGGCCTGTTGTGTTTGATGGGAAAGCAAGAAAATAGGAAAAAAAAAATGCAAGGTCCCATGCAGCAAGCTTTCATGTGTGCTTTTGCAGCCTGTGCTATCAGCTCGTCTGAAGTGGTGACCACTAAGAGTGCGTGGAGCACTTAACAGCTCTCATTGCCAGACCTTGCTGACTCACAAAATCACCTCTTATGTAAAAGCATGTTTCTCTAGGTATTGTGTTCACTCAGAGTTTTTGAAACTTGGAAATTCAGCTCTAGAAGAAAAATTATGATCTTAATGTTTTGTTGCTTAGTATGTTTATCTTGTTTGTTTAACACTGCTCACATATTAGCCTTCTCTTTCAGCATCTACAAAGAAACAGCTTTTTAATCTAGGCTTACAATCTATCTCTGGATTCTTGAAGTAGAAATTAAAAATATGCAGCAACCAAGGCATGTACATTATATTCTCCCCTACCCACCTGCCATTTATTTCTCTGTCATGGCCCTACACTGTCAGACCTTGATACTGGGGACATCTAATCCCACCCCTGATTCATTCAGCAATATATAATACAGAAGTGCTTCATATTAAGTATGTTTCAAAAAACCAACATGCTCCAGTGAAGAACTGAGCACATTTTTCGTGCACACTGAGTTGGCCTGAAAGCTATCTTCCTTGCTACCGTTTCCACAGAACCATTCCCAAAGGTCTTGAACTCTTACCTGATATTTCTGATACCACCTTTGATCTTGCTGTGTTTCTACTTCTCCGAGCATGACATGAAAGCAACATTCCTGTAGTCTTTTACATTTGAAATCAGCTATATTTCAAAGCTCTGATGTCAACAGGACAACTTTATATCATCTCCAGCTAAACATATCTGCTCAACAGATGTGAAACAGATCTTTTGTTTCACTACTCAGTTTGAAGCCCGCTACATAAGTAATTGAACAAAAAGGTATTTTTTGAGTATGCCCAGGTACTTGTCTGTCAAATCTTTAAAAGCCGAAACCCTGTCACTGATCTTCTGCCTCAGGATGATGCTGAATGGTTGGCTTTTCTTAGAAACAGATTTAGTGCACACTACTAGTGCCTGCAGACATGGCAAATACAGGGATGGACAGCAAAGAGAGGGCTTTATATTCGCATTTCATCCCTGCAGCTATCTTGGTAGCTTTCTGTGTAGATTCTCCTGCTGCTCTTAGACCCAGCATGGATAGGAGTGGGGAAGAAACAGCAATTAATCTATCAATCAGCTCTGTGGATGGAAAGGCTTGATTCTGCACCCCTTTTGATAGGTGAGTCCATAAGTAAGGGGACCTCAACCTTATACCCTGAAGCACCTTGGCAATAGTGATATACAAGGGTTCAGGAATTAGGCTAAGAATTACACCAAAAGGACTTGAATTTCCAGGATCTGCTTCTCTTTGTGCTTTTTAGTTATACTTCACTTCACTTTCTATTTTCAAAAATCAAGGGGAGAAATCACAAGAATGGCAGGAGGACCGTGATGAAGAAATGATAAAGGAGAGACCAGGCTAGACAAAGGAGAGGAACACAAAGTTTCCGGCTGTTAAGTCAAGACAAAATCTTTTCAGATTTCATTAAACTTCATTACTTTGATGACTTAAAATTCACCTCTTGAAAAATACTAGGAGTGCCTTTTCAAGAGAGAGGGAAAATACACTCCCATCTCCATTGCCTCTGTAGCCACTAAACCACAAGGCCTGCTGTGTGCTATACCACCTCTCTAGCTGCATGGAACTATCTCAATATGGGCACACATTTTAGCCATCAAAGCAGCTGAAAACAGTCCCTGAGCCCCTGTCTCTCCACAAAGAATCAGGCACTGCAGAAAGGTAAACACCACCCCACAGCACCTCCTAGGAGTAAAGCCCATGACGATTACCTGAGTATACTTTGCACAAAACTCCAAAGTCTGTATTTTAACCCAGAACCTGAAAAGCTAGTAAATTTAATGTTTCAGAGATGCAACACTTTAGATCCTCCAGGCTTAAGTGTACAGAGCTGGTATCAAGATGAACTTCTAATGTATGAGGGGTTTTAGTATACCAACATTGGGATGCTAGAAAAAGAGACGACAATGTGCTCTTCTCAAGCATTTACCATCATTTAATTAAGTCAAATCTTAATGCCTTAACTTAATGCCTCTGCAAGTTCTGTCCTGATGTTCTGTGTGCCCAACTGGACCACCACCTCTTCCTTCTCCCTGGTATTTGCAAAATACCAGGGAATAAAAGTTATGATAGACCCAGTGCCTCTCTGCTGCAAAAGTCATTTATATTAAGACTAACTATATCTACTCCTCAGGTGTTAAAACTCCACTGAAATTAAACAGATACAGTAACAAAGGTATAACTGGCAGTCATACTCATGACGTGCTTTTTCATTCAACTGTATAAATATTTTACTTAGTACAATCCTTCTGAAGATACTTAGAAAGCAGCTCAAGTTCAAATCCCTGTTTCATTACAATGCTAAAAGGATATTCCCCATACACCACATATACAAGAAGAAAGTATGGGTAAATATTAAACTTGTCCAGAGCACTGGGAAACAATCAACAACACACCATATACACAAGCAACAGTGCAGAAGTGCCAGGGATTTTACTACCATTCTCTCAAGTTGAAGGATTTATTCCCTCGTGGAGCATCTCTTTCATGAGCATCATTCTATACCACAAACTGATCAGCACTGCCAAGCCTCACAGCACATACACAAAACAACCTCTCCTGCTTTGTGTAAAGCTAAGGAGGGAATTAAACATATCTTTCCTCTACCCTGTACCCCTAGGATACCAAAACTGGTGTCTCTTTTGTTTCCAGGCAATTTGGCTAGTTTTCACAAAGTTTTGGAGGGAAAGTTCCTTAAGGCTGCTGGTAAAGGAAACTCACCAGGGAAAACCAAATTGAGCTCTTCTTCTCTTTCTTGATTTCTGTCACTTCATCTCCCTTAAAGCCTTAAACTTGCTCCCAACTCCTATGCAGCACAAGCACAGCGAGGTAACTGAGGTGCAGGGCTGAATCTTGTAAGACATTTTTCAGTGCTCAGGTGTTGGGTGAAACTGACTTGTCCTCTGTCATGGACATGAGGAGACACAAAAAGTTCATTTTGCTCAGGACAGTATGCAGAAAGAACTGAACACAGCCTGAGACAGTGGAGAGAACCTCTGACCTCATATTCTCAGAGAAGACTTGGATTTTATGTATCATATAGAGATATCTGGCTAATAAAATTTCACTCTAGGGTAAAATAATTGAGCTACCTCAGGTTGGAGGTCCCAGAGAACTTCGCTTGTTTTCAACCCCTTGCACAGCTGCTTTTATGGGAAGGCATAGTTTTGCCATACAACATTTGATGCAGAGCTTAATTTACTTGTCAGACTATAGTAAAAGAAACAAAGACACATGGTGCTATAATAAGCTAGAAGCAGGACTTCCAAAACTAATTTTCAAATAGAGAAAAGATCCCTAGCAGGAAATCATGAAGGTATTAAGCATTTTCTGAAAAGTTCAGGCAAAACCTCAGCAATGGCCATCCATGGTCAGTAAGAAATACATTAGAAGAGTTCTTTTTAAAGCTATTTATATGTTCTTTGCACAATAACAAATACTGTTATCATCTCCAACAGCATGTAAAAACCTTTACTAAAAACATGATGTACTCTCTTGCAGTAGACTAATGAGTGTTGAAATTTTAACAGATAACAGCTAATTCAGAAATAGCATAAGAAAAGCAGAACAAGTTAGTGGACAATATTTGTTCTCTAACATCATACACAGAAGATGATTAAACCCTGATGCAGTCAGGAATATTGACCACTCTGATCATTATATGACTTAATGAATAGCAAAATATTACTCACCCACTATCTCCTCTAATTGATATAACTACCTGCCTGATTATAAATGTTGCAATTTTCTGTTAACCTCATTCATGGCTGCTCAACTGTAAAAAGAAATAGAAAATCTAATATATACACACATATATATTAATAAAACTGATGAACACTATGGAAATTGCTGTACCGAGTGACCACTTGGTACTCAACTGACCAAACCACTGACTTCAAGGTCCTTGAGCATTTCTAACTAGGCAACAGCACATTATAAAAATCCCTTCCTGATATATCCTAAATTCAAGACTATGTTCCGCAGCATAGTCTACACTCTTATCTTAAGGACGCTGAAATGGAATGGTAGTAACAGTCTTCAGCCCTCTTTAAAAAACAGTTTCAGTACTTGACATCTTCCAGCAAATTATTTTCAAAATACAGTTATGTTTTAATTACTAAATGAAATAAGCTGATTCATTTTGTAAATTAACGTCATTTATAAAATTATGTAATCTCTTCCCAAAAAACAAAGCAACCTAATTTCAGTTCCAGCTCATCTATGGTCTTTGTAACTTGGAAGCAACAGGTGTAGTTTTGCATAGTTTATTATTTGCCTATTAAATGCTATTAAATGAACTTCTGATTTATATTTAGCCCCCAAATTCAAGTTTTTATAAATATAAGAACTAATTGAAATGTTTCAATAAATACAAAGATGCTTTCAATAAGAGTGTTAGCACAGAAGGAATGAACTTTGTCTCTGACATCTCATATCCAAAGCTTCACAGTACTGAAAACCTTTGGTCTTCCTTTACAAACATAAAAAGATTCAAGTGAACTGATTTGAGGAGGGAAACAATTTAAAATTGTTGAACATGGGAAAAAAACGGCAGTCCTTCTTGTTCAATCCACTTGGGTGAGCTTTTCTAGTTATAGGAGATTATTTAAGGAATAAGCACCAGTAAGACTCATCCATTTAGTCACTCTTACCTCAATAATATACAAAACCACATTTTTGTAGAAGCAGTACAGTATGCATTTGGTAACTCGATTGTAACTCCAAGCACCATGGACCAACAATAGCTTCTCCAAGTAGGAAAACTGAAAGACAGAAAAAAAGTATTTACATATATAAAGAATTGCTAAAAAAATTGGTTGAAAGTAAATGTCTGTCCTCAAGGAAAAAAAAAATCCTCAAATCAGCTCTGAAAGCTGTGCAAGTGCAATATTTAAACAACAGAAGATATATGCAAAAAACAACTCTTAAAACACTTAAAGTTAAAATCTTTTTTTGTAGCAAAACTCCTGAAGGTTCCAAAAACTGGTTTTAAATGGCAAAAAGTCTTCAATTGTTATTACCATCCTGATGGCAAAATCAATGCTTGAGGGCTTACAAGGTTCAGAATCTCCTTTCCCTGTGTAAAATGAACAACCTAATAATCAAAATCATCTTGAGCTGAAATAAAATACACAAAAGGGGAACAAAAGTGGAAAAATAGATGCATTTGTAGAGAATAAACACCTACATTAACATTTTCTGCCCACAAAATGTATGTGATTGTGTGTTATATAAAATATTGTAAATTTTTAATCATTAATATAGCAAGGTACACTTGCCAAAAAGGGCAAGTAAACAAATCTTGTATAATTGTGTACCTTTTAATGCTTGTTTGAACCCCAGATAGAGCTCAAATTCAGAACTTTTGAAAATGGACTTTTATGGAGCCAGTGTTGCAATCCAACATGTTATGCATTCCATGGGAAATACATCATTTTCTAGTCTTAGCTTTGTTAGTGAACCTTTCTATGCCTGCAGCATTCTTCTTTTGCCCAGTTACCCACAGCTTAAAGTGATGACTATGTTTACTGTTTAGCATGTGTGTACCTGAAAGGGATTCTGGACACTAGGGTGATTATTTGCTTTGCTTCCTTTTCCATAAAGTGACTTGACAGGAAAATCCTGACTTCTTAAATTTAGATTCTACATCATTTATTTTAACCAAAATTTAATTGAAGTCGAAAGCTACAGTAATGAGTTAGGACTGTAGTGAGGCAGCTCTGCTCCCATGCTTTCCAGCAATGAAATCACTGAACCACAAATCCTGTAAGGACAGCCTCTCTCCCATGCATCAGCAACTCACATTTGTTGGGATATGCCAGCAGAGAAGGAGAGAAAACAAAAGTGAACCAGGCTTCACTGTTCTCTGCTTAACTTGAGCTACAGCTATAACCGGGACACTCCCAAAGGAGTAGCTGACCTGCTAGACCCCTAATGCCTCAAGTTAATACACAGGAGAGCTACAACGTTCCTCATCAAAATCACTAACAAAACACTACTAAGGTGATGGGAAACTTGCCACAACATCCTTAGAAGTCATCCCAAAGCTCTTGTGGAGAACAGTCAGGCACAACCTGAGAACCTCTCTCTGCTGAATCTAAGTGATCATCTTGGATGTGGTCTTCTTGAAAGCTCGAGGCAAGAAAGAATCCTACCCTTAATTGCTCTTGTCTGTGCTCTCATGAAAATGAGTGCACTACAGAGCACGGCAAGGAAGAAACTCAGAGCCTAAAGAACACACTGACCTTACTCACATCGGTCAAGAGTCCCATTAAGACATGGCAAAGAATTGTATTTGCTTTGATGCTGACATGATGCAAATGCACAGCTACTGGCACAGAGCAGTACAGACAGGGGCTCTACCAAGACACTGTCCTTGTTTGGACACTCCTGTATTTACAACATTTTGAATCAGCAGGGAACATTACAACCATCTGGCAGCCTACCTGTGAAACAGTCTGTGTAAGTTTTTATAGTCATCTCTGTATCAACCCTAACATAGCTTCTTTTATACAGAGGTTATCTTCTAGAATCTATCTGGACCAAAAGATGAGGTGATAGCATGTCGGGGGTTGGGTTTAGGACAGTGAGAAGGCATCCACAAAACAAGCCAAATTTTCTCAAGAAGAAAACTTGAACAAGAAAATTTGTTGAATAAAGAAGCTTCCTTAATTAAGAAAAGGAAACAGTCCCTAGACACCAGATGTTATCTGGATTAGATGATAAAGCTATTTACTGAGGAAAAAAAAAGTTATTAAAGTCTACTACTCTCTCTCTAACTAGTTAGGTCATTTGATTTGGGAATTCTCTAAATAGAGGTCACTGGTGCAATATAATTTCAAGGGAAAAGGATGATTCAAACAGATGCTCCTTGCACCTGTGGAAGCTATTTCAAGTGGAGTCAGACACAAGTTGGCTTTTTATTTTTGTTTGGTTTATGCTTTGATTCTCCCTGGAATCCCAAATGAGCCTATATAGAGACTCTCTCTTCTCTAAGTGCCTACTTCTGGCAGCACTGCATTTGAAATAGCATTTGAACATGAGATGCTACATTACAGTGGTCGTCTTAAATTACTCAATAAGAACATACTCTGCCTTCAAGGCATGCACATACAGTAATGTTTTAGTGGGAGTTATATGTCTTTGCTGAAAGAAATACACTCCACGGAGATCAAGTTTTTCTTTTGAACGCTAATTTACTTTTTTTTTTAAGCACATACTGCCACACAGTATTAGTCTCCTCTACTAGAGGGATTCTTTTGGTATGTTTTCTAATTTAATCAGTACAAAGTTCTTCTACAAAAATCACAAAAAATACAGTTCCACAGTGTTTCAATAATTTTTGAATGCTGTAATTCTGTGCCGGTGTCACCAGCTTTTATTTCAAATTGAACTAAAAAGATTCATCGTTATTGTCAGTAACTCACTGACTGGAATTTGAGCCAAGAGCAACTTCCACCTTCTAACAGTAAACTGAAATACGGGGGCTTTGTTAATGCAAAAGCAACACGTGAACATGGAATTACTTCTCCAGATTTAACGCTACTGAGACACAAAAGAAATTACATATGTAGGGCCTTCTACAGACAAATCTCTTGCTTAGTTACTAAAGCAGAAGTAATAAATGATCTGAGGAAGTCCAACTAAAGAACATTCCATTAAGTTATACAGCAGAAGCTATATATAATCCACTGAAATTAAAAATGTAAAACTCATTACAAGATACCAGACACAATGACTATGGTAGTTCTTATATTGGTATATATTTGGAATATGCTACTGTTTATGACAGAAAAACTTGGTAAAACTGCCCAAAATTCTCAAGAGAGATTTTGTGAAGTTTGTGTTTTTCAAACCTGAAATTGAGTGTTCTTCATCAGAGGTCAGAACAGAGCAGCAACACTAGACTGCCACTCTGCTTCTCAGCAGGATTAACACAATAAACAGTTAACTGTGCATACAGCAGCATCATCCCTTCCTTTTCAAAACCTCACCTGCCACTGGAAGCTATCAAAGGATGGCAATATTTCATGTCACTTGGTAGAACCAATCTGACAACACCCTACCAGCAGGGAATATCAGCTGAAGCTCTGGTCACTGAGGAGACAAGGGATTGTCTATTCTTCTGGTCAGCTCGATCTGGTTTTGCCCTGAATCAGTCTCAAACACACAGAGCAGCTCAGGTGTAAATAGCATTCAGAGGATATGCAGCAACTGAAGCATCTTTTTCCTTTCTGATTTTTCTTTCAAAGTCTTGATTCTAAACTGTGGTTTCCTCAGCAAAACAAACAAACAAACATGACTTTTAACTCCTCATTTAGCTGAGGTAATCAGTTGTAATTTGATGAACTAGTTTAGAAGCACTCACCCAAAATGATGTTCAAAACAACATACATAAAATGAAAATGCTGGCCAGCTTGCTAGAACTGTGATCAAATATTGGATGTAACACAGGGGGCAGGGGGAAATAGAGGAGACACCTCAAATCAAGAACTGCCAAACAGACAAACTCTCACACACCTGGTTATAGTACCTACTTAGAGTAAGAGAAGAGTTTGCACCAAGACAGATCAGTTACTTAAAAACATATCAACATAAGCATCACAGAGATTGCTTCCCCCTGATTACTGAAGAACCAAGATACTGTACAGTTGTCAGGAGGAAACTAAAAGTTTGAAGAGAGGTGGAGTTTTGCCCTGAAGAATACAAAATCATAACTAATACCCAAAATATATCCAAAACATATCCAAAACATGTTTTAGACAGCTGCCTGGAAAAGGAAACAATCAGAGATGCTTCTAGCTTGAAGGCTAGAAGAAGTCAATCTAGCTCTACGTGGCTGCACAGTGCATTTCTCACAAGATGATATGGCAGTTGTTCATTCTTGCATCTGACCTGTGCAATGGCATAATCCGAGCAATTGGTTGCCTGCATGCCCTCATTGCCACTGATCCCCACTCCAACGTGAGCTGTCTGGATCATTCCTACGTCATTGGCACCATCCCCAATGGCAAGTGTTATGGCATTGACGTGTTTCTTGACCATGTCTACTATTTCAGACTTCTGCAGAGGAGATACTCTGAAAAGGAGAGAAAAAGGTGTCAGTTTCTCACATGCTGAGCTATGTGCCTTTCCCAAAAGAACAGCTGTAACCTACATTTAGACGTAATCAAAGGCAGTTGCTGGGAAGTTCCTTTATTCAATAACTAAACTTCAGAACCCATGCCAAACTATTTCAGAAGAAAAAAGTAGCTCTAAAAATAGTTTCACATTTACCTATTTGCTGATAGTGTATGCAAAAGAGACCAAATCTATATGAAAGGTTTCAAAGTTTTGTTTTCCTTACCCAGCCCCTCCTAACTGCAATAACACTGGTGATGTTATATTGGGAATATTGAAGTGAGTTTCCTCTTCAACTATGATAGCTTACAGATTAAGGCTTCCCTGCCTCCTGTTATCACCATCCAGAAGGACAAAGACCACAAATACATTCAGAGACATTTTCAATGGTTTGCAAAAGATACTGCAGACTTACTTTATTAACATCTTTATCAGTCATCTCAGTGATGGGATTGAGCACACCCTACGTCAGCTTACAGATGACACCAAATTGGGTGAGAATATTGATCAGCTGGAGGGCAGGAAGGCCCTGCAGAGGGATCTGGATAGGCTGGATAGAGGGACCAAGGGCAGTTGTATGAGGTTCAACAAGGTGCTGGATCCTGCGCTGGGGTCACAACAACCCCAGGCAGCACTACTGACAGAGAAGCTGCCTGGAAGAAAAGGACCTGGAGGTGCTGGTCAACAGCAGCTGAACATGAATGAGCCAGTGAGTGCCCAGGTGGCCAAGAAGGCCAGTGGCATCCTGGCCTGGATCAGCAAAATTGTGGCCAGCAGGACCAGGGCAGCCACCATGCTCCTCTACTCAGAACTGGTGATGCCACACCTCTACTTCAGTTTTGGGTGCCTCAATTCAGGAAAAGCAATTGAGGGGCTGGAGCGTGTCCAGAGAAGGGCAACGGAGCTGGGGAAGGGTCTGGAGCACAACTCTTATGAGGAGCAGCTGGGGGAGCTCTGATTGGTCAGCCTGGAGAAAAAGAGGGAGAGGTACATCCCTAATCACCCTCTACCAGCACCACAAAGAAGAGGGTACCAAAGCGAGCGGCGTCTTGCCTCAGGTAAAAGACTATGAGAACAAGAGGAAATGGCTTCAAGTTGTCCTATGGGAAGTTTAGATTGGATAGGAGGAAAAAATTAAGGGAAAGGGTTGACCAGGATTGAAACAGGCTGTCCAGGGAAGTGGTGGAGTCACAATCCCCAGAGATATTTAAAAGTTGTGTAGATGCAGCACTGAAGAATATAGTTTAGTGGTGGAGACTTGTCAGTTAGAATGATCTTGAAGGACTTTTCCAACCTTAATGATTCTATTCCCTCCTCCAGCTGACCTCCCCATTTGCCAGGCCATCATTTCAATCTCAGACTACGCAGGTCAGATCAGAAAGCACAAGGCCACTTCTTGATCTCAAATATTTCTTGTGTGCTGCTGCAACTCTGACCTCAGCATGATGTTTCTCAATTCCAATGCAAAAACAAAAGACTGACTCCATGATATCTGAATATCCTTATCAGATTTATTGGCAGTTACTTTAATCTGATTCTTCTCTCATTTTGTATCAGTTTCAAGTCAATAAAAATTCATGGAATTCAGAGTTGAACTAGTCTAAACCAGGCAAAAGTGAAAAAATACTCAGGACTAGGTTTCTAAATTGAATAAGACACTCAAAAAGCCCCTTTGTCATGGAAAAGGTAGAAGAGGTTACCAAATCATATGAGGTATACTGGAAATACCTACATGTAGATTAAATATTTCCATTCTAACTCCATCTGTACAAACAACCCTAATTCCTTTCCCCATCAGTTTTAGTTAAAGTTCCAAATTATTTTGTATTTCCTTAAATAAAGCTTTAGACAAAACTTTTCCACATCTCAAGTCAGCCATATACCCTTCAAAAAAAACCAAAAAAACAAAAAAACAAAAACCAAAAAAACCCGCCTGATATCTAAAAGCTTTATTATTAAAATAGGAGGAGAATAGGGAGCTTGGTGAAAAGCAGGGACAGAGGTTTTTTACACGGCTTTTTTTTTTCTTCAGAGTTTACATCCTGTGAGAGCAACTTAATAATACACCCATCCAGATCACTGCTTATCAAAAAAAAGCAGTTATCTTGTTCAGCATTATGCTTTATAGCCCTGGTTTTGTTTAGCAAATACCTAAATAGGTATTTTATTAGTAAATCACTCAAAATAAATTGATGAGTAATTTGGGGAAGAAGAAACTTGCCAAGCTCAAACTTCACACGTGAACTAAACCACCTAAGAAGTCTAGCAGCTGTCCTGTTCCTAAAACTCAAATACAGGAAAAAGTTGACTAAACCACAAAATTTACTTACTATCATTGGATAGATCTATTAAGCACTCAACTACCTGGCAGTGAAAACACCATTTGGCACTGCAGAGGTCCAGTTAAATTACCAACACAAAATCCCAACACACGAATCTATGGAGCACAAACAGTGTTGGTTTTTAATTATAAATCAGCTCTGAGTATCATCTACACCAAATTTTAACTTTTCTCTCATACATGCACACAGACACTCCTCCCTCTCCTCCAGTACTCACATAATATAAAACACTAAAGCATAGAGCAAGAAGTCAAATGGACTTCAAGCCATAAAATGGAAACTCCAGAGGGACTTGGGGCCAGTTGTGGAGGGTTTGGACTGATAAGTGCACAGATCCCAACTATCAGCCCCAGGGGCACCCCCAGTACACACACTATATGCTTTTGGCAGTCTCCTCATGCAATTATTTCTTCACAGCAAAGTACTGCATATATCTGCTAACAGCCTTCTCAGACATACACTTCTCTTGGAATTTCAACTTATGTTCAATTACTTTTCAGTTACATAGCAATAGAAATACCTAAGAAGTGCCCTGATTTCAAATATGCTTAAAAGAGCAGGAGAAGGAAAAAAGACAAAATGTGAACAGCATCTCTGACTTGGTAGTTTAAACTAGCTTGTCTACAGACACTTCAGACATGACCAGAATGTGGCAGAGATGCTCAAGCTCATTCTAGTGCAGTTTAGCTGGGACATGCCAAGCAAGTTAATGCAGCCTGTGTTCATTTCTGTGCCCACAGTTTAGGTGTGGTTTCAGATTTTAAGTCAACTTTGCCATTAGCGACCCATTATTTGGTAAGTCAAGGGAATGTCTCTATAAAATGCATTTTTCTGCTACATAATGTACACAGAGTATGCTTTTACTGTCTTGACCAAATGAAGTTAATTATATCTACAGTTATGTAGCACCCAGTCAATGTTTAACATCCCTATATACTTAGCAAGGCTAAATGAACTACCAGAACCACTGCATGTGCATTTTAAATACCACAAATATTTATGGATTTGGTTTAACGAGACGAAATCTAAGACAATATTTCAGCACAAAGTGTTACTTGATTGTAGTTGCTTCTCCTAAGCAGCAGCTCTATAACAAGCATCCTCTTTGACACTTCAACAGCAAGTATTGCCTGCAATCCAGAGAACACATTTTGCTGTATACAGTATCTCAGCCGCCAAAGCCACAAACTGAGATGATTACTGATTTCCTGAGGGCTTTTACACCTTTCCTCCCCCAGCTCACTGACAGCCTCCAGACCTCTTTTGCTCCTTGTAATCTGTTTGGTACCAACACACTGCATTAGGTGACCATTAATCCCCTTAGCCAGATGATCAGGGCTGTGGTACAATTCTGCACATCTGATAAGCTGTCTACAGAACTGAAGATTATAGCACAGGATACTATTAAACTGCAGCTCCCCCAGGTATAGCCAAGTTCACAAAGATTATGGATGAATGCACAAGTTCAAAGTAAAAAGCACAAGGAAAGAACTAACTTTTTTGAAAAAAAAAAACTAACAAAACAAACCTGCAGCGACAGAATTGGTACATATCATTTGATGGAAGATTCCTGACTTTCTCTGCAGAGCTCACTCCAACAGTATCAGGATGTAAGCCTTGCCTGGATATACACCCAAATAAGAATTAAGAAATGAATAAAGCATCAGTTGCACCAAAATCCTCTGCTTACTTTTGTATTCATTCCCTGGTCAGACAGCAGTGCTTCTTCTAAAGGTTCCTGGAGTGCCACTTAATAGTTCACTAAAACATTTTAATTTATGCAGAAATTATTTTTATTGCCTCTTCTCAAAAACATCTTTGACAACAGATTGATTCTCTCCTTTACAGACTCTTGAGAAAAAAAAGAAGTCAAGTTTCAAGTACCACAACTCTAGTGATATAGATCTACAACCTGATAAGATCAAGTCTTCAAATTCTTGCTCAAACTCTTTCCCTGACAATCTGAATTCAGCCTACACAGGCTACAGGAGAGCCTGAGGTCAAGACTTCACCTTTATAAAGTGCCTATCATTCAGCATCTGGCTGTGCAATATAAAGTGTCCATGGATCATGGCAGGGATACATGAAGGTAAGTGCCAGTCATGCAGCAGAGCTGCTCCTTGCCCACCTCTGGGACTTCCTCATGGTAGCCTTGCTCTTGAGAAAGCAAAATCTAATATGGAAAACAGAAGGCTCTTGTCAGTCTCAAACCTGCTTAGTCTTTATCAGCACCTTTAACAGATTAATACAGAAAGGCCTTTTCATCCTGAAGATGACTGATGCCTCCATATCACATTTCCTCCTCCATAATGGCATGGGTGGAACCACGAGTGGGCACAAAGAACTGCACCTTGTGAAGAAGCTGGGAGAGAAATGCAGCCCAGAGCCAGGGATTCTCAGAAAGATATGGAGCTAATTATCCTTAGGTTACTTAAATTCACAAGGAAACAGTGGAAGGAGGCAGAGGGTGAGTAGTTTTTAGGTAACAACACACTGTATCGTTATATCAGTAAATACTCTAAGGTCCCTCTTGAATTTTGAGGAGGTTCATGAAAAACAGCACAGGGCACAGCACAGAGCAGTAACACAGATGGTTTCCAATGAGGATGACAGTGACTTCCCACTGACTTCTGCAGATCAGGTCCCAATTGCTTTAAACTTTTAGTTTGCATTGGCCTCTTTAGCCTGAATACACTTCTGCAAGCAAAATTCTTACCTGCTATGTTTCATCTATCAAGAAAAGTTCTACTTGTAAGATCTTGTCTTAGGTGCCAAGGAGCAGGGAGCGGGACTTATGGGTCCCATCAAACTTGAGATATTCTACAATTCCACTCAGCATTGCACTGGGAGGTTTGTTCAGGCTTACTTTATTTTTTAAGAGAATTTAACCAAGATGAAAGATCTTTCAGTTCAAATTTTTTAATCAGGAATTCTTTATGGGACAACCACAGCAATGAACAAATTCTGTCATATTAGTGAAAAGTTTCACAAAAAAACAACCAAAAACCAACCAATGAAACCCCCTCACCAACTAGAAAAAAAATCCCAAACCAAGTGAAGCAGTGATATTTAAAAATAAGTATCAAACACTTTATTTAGAAACTGATTTTGGTGCCAAAGTTTTTTAAAACCTCAAAAGTAGAAACATGAAACCATCAATTTTAACCAAGCAAAGCAATGCAATAGAACTTTAATTTAAATTTTTAATGTGTTTCAACTGACTTAAAACAATTGATTCTTTTATTACACACTTTGTGCAATCTACAAAGCTGTCTCCCTTATTCCCGGAGTCCATCTAAAATATCAAGATGGATGCAGTCACAAATACGACAGGAAGGACACATCCAGCACAAGGATCCCTTTGTCATATCAGTCAGCTACACTCATAAGATCTTGTCAATAGGAAGTGAAAAACAGTTTTCTCAATTCTGTCCCTATGCATACCTGCATTTATTGCAGTTTACAGATGTATGACAGCAATTTATGGCAACTGTAAAATAATAATTCTCACATAAGGCCCTTAAATTGCAGCTGCATCACTGCAGATGCTTCAAAGTATAAGTCGGACATAAGCCCAGGTGGAAAATAAAAATGCAGTATTTCAGAAAATAATTAGTTTTATTTATTGCATTTGAGTCTAAAAGATCAAATAAAGACAGGGTTCTGCTACAGAACTAGCAAATGAGACTATCAATTGTTTATAAAAACATACATGATCAATAAAAATAAAGTTAGTAAATCCTACAGGAGTCCTTTTATTCGTAAGATATATATAGAGAAAAAGATTAGGTAATTTTTGAGAGATGAGTTTATATCCAGACCACCTTACATGGCCATGAAGGGAGGCAGTCCCACAAGCTCTTCCATTCCTAAGCAATGCACAGTTTGATACCTACTGTCAGCCGTCTCCTATGTTCTCCCACACGTGTTGGGTTTTCTGGGGATTTTTTCTGTGGCTCCCTTCCACAAAAACCAGGAGACTACAGCATTTCTGTTCAAGATTGCATACTTTCCACACTCCCAATTCGATACAAAATCCTCTGAAGACACTCTTACCCATGCTTTTAAATTTTTAATGTTCATTTGTGAAAAGAGAAAGGCAAGGAAGGAAGCTGTTTGAAGTACTACCTTTTTCTGCTTCCATGCCATAACAGGCATAAACACAAAGACATTAATGTCTTTAACATGAAACACGAAATTGATATCCTACTTCCTTGAAATGCCTTGTTAATGCAACACAAAAGGCCCTTAAGAGTTTACCTTTATTGCAGTGAACATGATTTTACCCTGTTCTATCATAAAACACACTAGTACTTCAAAAAAGCTCGGTGACCACATCTGCAGAAAAAGCAGATGAGAGACAGCCCGGAAAGTCGAGAGCTACAAATAACATTGTCATAAGTGTATGCATTGGTTCCCAGAAAAAGAAAAGCAAGATAAATCAACACACCACTAAAAGTAATGCTCAAAAAAAGAAGGAACATTACCATGACATTATGTTTAGCAGTTCTTAATTACGCAGTTGATTTCTCCTTGCACACACCAGCCTGCACATTTCAGGCACGTGTCATCCAAACAAGGGTTAGGTCTGAATTGCAGTAATGGTGCCCCGAGATATCTTGGATAATTTTATAACGATATAGCAATCCACAGAAGAAAAGTGAACAAAAGCACACATGTTGACTCAAAATGTGCTTTGCATTGAATGCTTTACATTTAATAATTTCTCTGAAATTCCTTCCCCTGCTGACAACTTCCATAGAACTTGTTCTGGTGCAGTATTTACATTTCTGGAGTCAGCACTGAGTGAACTGATGGGATAATTTAATGTTCAGAAAAAGCAAGAAAGGAATTCATCCAACTACATATAAGTGTCTTCAATGGAGACATTTCTATCTGCACTAATCACACCACACTCCTTTTATAGTCAGAGAGAAACAGGCACTTCTGGAGTGCAATTCATCTGACTTTAGACACATACTTTCAAGGTTGTAGTTCATATCCTCTTAAAACTGCTGCTTTCTCTCAACCAAGGTAAAGGGAACTGAAGGTAAGTGGTTCAAACGAAAGTGTGGGATAGGGGCTTAAATTTGTTACAATTGTTCAGATTTGTGTTCACGAGAAAGCCTGTAAGAAGGCACAGCTCCAGCCTGGACAGTTGGAAGCCGGCTGGGGGTTCGAGGCAGTCATGAGGAGGAATGGGTGGACAGGACATAAAAGGGAAGCTGCCTGGGTTATGGGACGCGTGGACAGCAGGCTGCAGCTGAGCATCCAGTGGGTGCTCTTCTGGTAAGTTTTGATTATGTCCAGTGGGAGTTGAAGGTATAAAAAGGGAGTGTTTTTTACAATAATGCCATTTCCTTCGCATCCACAAGGGAATCTGTGCCTCTTCACTCCCCATTGCTACAAAAAAAATCATAAAACTTCACAGGATGAAGCCCGTCTTTTACATTACTGCACTGCTAAATACCTTTAAATTAATCAAGCGCACAGGCTTTTGCTCTCCTGTAAGGTAGAATGCCTGCTTCCTCCTGACGCAGCCATCTGACTCTGAACTGACTGACACACCTTCCCTTCTTCTCAAATCCTCACTTCTTGCCTCTGCTCCCTGCTCTTGCTAATACTTTTACATAGCCCCATTGTGGGAATCCAGGACACAGGAATATCTCCTGTGTCTGTCCTGAGAGGTCTTATTCCTCAGGAGAATACAATTTTCAACTTTAGCCATGGAAAAAACTTCCAGGACTTAGTGAGAAGTTAAGTTTTATTAATATATACAGTAAATAATACTGTAGTTTATCACAAAATGAAAAAATAAGTTTTGAGTTTTAATATAAAAAATAAATGAAAGACAAAATGGAGGACTTTTAAGTCTTAACTTCTTTCTTCTTCATCTACTCCATTTTCTGCAGTGTTAATAACACAAGTAATTGATTAAACAAAATCACAATACAAATGTTACATAACTGAAAAATAATTAAGAATTAATAAAAAATAAAAACATACTACGTTAGATACGTTGTGAAACTTAATTAAATAACATATCTATATAAGAATCCTTGAAATGATCCATTTTATATCTTTTACGTCTTTCTAACACGTATCACTGAAATATACAGAACCTATTGTCATCTCAGACTCTAAATTATAATAAAAAAAAATAAACAACTGAAAACCAAAACCAATAACTCCCACTTGTTTCATTCCTAATTCCTGACCCTGAAACAAACTTTTCATTAAAAATTCCCAATGAAAAAAATCCCCATAACTAATAACAAAAACTCCCACATCCAATGCCCCTATATGAAAAAACTCCAACACCCTATCTCTTTTGAACAGATGACTAGAAGCCTTACCAAACTTCTACTGGCTTCTGTAAGAACCACCTCAGCTTCTTCCTCCTTTGTCATTTCATCTGCTGTCTCACTTTTCCATACATAATTTTTGTCCTGAGCAGAGAGTCCTTCAAATTGCTTTACTCATCCAAATTTATCAGACTGGTTAAAGTCTGGTTTTTCAGTTTGAAAGATTTTTACATCCTATTTCACCAATCATCAGGACTCTCATCTCACCTTTTAATAAATACAAAAAAACCTTCCTTCACTTTTTCTGTCTCACTGGTGTGCCAGTCACACTTGACTTTCTGAGCAACATACATTACCTCTAAATTTCAGAACAGGGGATTTTTGATGCCTAGCAGGGCTCTAAGTCAAAACACATGCAACACTTCTACATACATGCTCGCAGGATATGGGGTAGTTTTTTTTAATTTAATGGTTACCAAAGCAGTTCCTTCTGCATCACTTTAGATAGATTAGATATGCCTTCTTAATGTAAAGCTCTCTTTGTAGTTATAAAGGGCCTGAATTACACAGTCTTCTGAACAGGAAGAACACAAATTAATTTCGTATCTTTTTACCACAAAAAAAAAAAGATGTTTTTTGCTAATTATATGGGTTTTTTTAACATATGTATCACTAGAGAATTTCTCACTTACATTTCATATCTCAACAACTCATTTGCCTTTCACAGTTGCCACTGAAATGATCTTCAGAGGACAAGGGATAGGAAATAATCTCTTTATAAGCTGGATTCAAGGTATTAAGCAGTGTAACATAAACACAATGTTCCAGGGAACACAGGGTTAAGTTTCAAGTCAGCATCTTCTTCCTCTTTGATATCCCTCTCTGCATGTTTCTGTCTTGATTGCCCTTCCCCCAATCTCCTTTATGGGGCAAAGATTAAATACAGAAAATCTAGTTTGGAAAACAAATTATTTGGAAAGTGATGAGTTAGCATAAACAGAGTGTTGAACAAAAGACTATTTTGCATTTTTAACTATAATGGTCACTAGTGGTAAAAGCTATATGTTTTTAAAATGAAACTAATATATCAAATTAATTTTGAGCTTCCCTCACCCCAAGCTGATTAAGGCACATTCATTTCCATGCTAATCAGCCTGAGCAGTTCTCATGCAACACAAACCAGTCTTTTTCTAATGACAGAGCAAAAAAATTTCAGTCTGCAAAACATACCGATTAGTCCTTTTATGACCTTGAGGACATACACACAGAGCCAGCAGCTGTGTATTTCACACAGCAGAGCTGTTTACAAAATTTTGCAACACATGATGAAATTAAGTGATGATTGACACTGTGTCAATGAACAAGCACATGAGCCCATTTAGTGAGCCTCTGCCCTGTGGTGAAGCCAAAAGACCCACTGGAAGAGCCAGAGTGAGCACCTGCCTCTAGAACCAGAGCAGCAATACTGTGAGAGCGTCAGTCACACCACATACGTGGCCATCATGGAATCACAGAATCATTAAAGTTGGAAAAGACATCCAAGATCATCAAGTCCAACCATTAACCCAGCACTGCCAAGTCCACCATTAAACCATCTACAGTGGTTGCGTGCCACATCTACACATCTTCCAAATACCTCCAGGGATAGTAACTCAACCACTTTCTTGGGCAGTCTGTTCCAACACCGGACCATACTTTCAGTGATTTTTCTTTTTCCCCTAATATCTGATCTAAACCTCCCCCGTGCAACTTGAGGCCACTTTCTCTTGTCCTATCACTTGCTACATGTGAGAAGAGGCCGAGCTGCATCTCCTGGTAACCTCCTTTCAGGAGCCTGACGGGTGCTTTGCTCCTCCACTCAACTACAGCTCAGAAACATAAAACAAAGCAGCTTTGGACCCCATTACTGTTGTAAACTACTGCTGTTTTCAGGATCATATACCTAAGAAACAAACTACAAACACTGGCATGGAAGGAAGATGAAGGAACATGTAGCTAGTAGATTTGAAAGAGTTTGCTATTTCAGCAGCACTATAAGCACTGACAGATTTTTTTCTTCCTTCTGAATTCTAGTAACTCTGCATGATTTGTTTTTCTCCCTCTCCACGAAATGTTTCCTGGAATTTAATATAGAAATGCATATAAATGATTAACTATATATGTTATAGTTCAAAAGCCTAGCATCTCTGAATTACATGCTCCTGGAACAGACAAGAAAGACAATCTGGAGCAGGGCATCTTATCCAGTAATTATCATCAGAGGGCTGCAATCATGTAGAAGACTCACTATCCAAAGCAAAAGTCCACATCCGTAAAAATCTGAGCTTTCAATTTCAAAACTAACAGTACAGTATACCTGAAAAGTCAGGGTTGTCATGTATCAGGGAAGAGAGGTGAGGTCCCAAATTTTCCATTACAATGCCACCCAAAATGCAGGTTATTTCCCACCCTTCCCTTAATTTCTGTCTCTATTGAACAAAATGCCTGTGAAGTCCCAAAATCATTAGTTTTTTTTTTTTTTTTTTTTTTTTTTTTTT
>VXBQ01016670.1:106490-228936 GCA_013400175.1 Phainopepla nitens | reverse complement strand
GGCCACTTTTATATAGGAAAGCCATTGACAACGAAGTCTAACTGGGACTGGCTCACTCTTGGTCAACTATTAAATCTGTCCAAGCCAAGTTAGGTATTAACTTACAGCAGAACATTCACAGCATTCTCACTACTCCCCAACACAAGCTGAAAGAAAGGAACTTGACATTAACTTCTAACCTCAGGCTCAATACAAGCAACACTGTTTTAGAATATTACTCCTTTATTTTTCCTCCTTCCCCTCCCCACTCTTTTCTCAGCAAGGTCAGTTATTTACTAAGCCTATGGGTAAATCACAGCATTAAAATGCAGCATACAGGTCAAGGGGGTGATTTTGTAATCTTCATCCACAATCTATACTCTAAGTTAATATGACCAAGTTGACATCAAGAAGACACAGTAATAACACCTCTGCACATGGCCAGCCACATTCTAGGGCAATCTGTAACCCTCAAACACATGGTTCAATATATACACATATCTTGTTTAAGACACAGAAGTGTCCTGTGTTGAAAACAACACTTATAAGTAGCAGCTGCCTCTGTAAGAGCAAAACAGAAGAACAGATGGCAGAGTGAACACAGCACATATTGGTCCCCTGCACCCTTGACTGCCAAGCACCTTCCAAGGACGAGGACTCTGTTGCTGGGAAGAGTGCATGAAACCGAAGCCATGCATCACAGGCTGTCACACGAGGCATAAGCACGCCACTTGCTGCAATAGAGCAGGCAGTTGCTGGGAAAGAGGAGGCCAACCTAGTCCAGTCTCACCTCTGCCACACTGCCAGAGCAGACTGTCCTCAGAAGCTTGTGAAGGCATTTTGGTGCAGTCAGGGAGTACTCCAACAGGATGAACACACAAGGTCCACTGTCAATACCTGCTCCTTAGAGCTCTTATTAACATTGTATATATACACAGCCTTAAATGCTTAACACACAAGGTAAAGCCTCACAAAACTCAATTCTCTCTTCTTTTCCCAAACTTGTGCTGAATTCAGAATTATGTCTCTTGAAAGCTCCAAACTGGCTACACTGCTGTTATTGAAAGGTATCTTCAAGAGTTTTGACAAAAATGCATCAAAGAAATTTGATTCCCTGAATGTGTCTCAACTCTTTGAGAATTGCTTTTCTTTTCCTCATATGACTTATAGTTTCTCATCCATATTCCTACCCACAGGATAACCTATATCAGTATAGACAGAACCTAACACAGGACTGTGCTCTGTGGAGTACAGACAATTTAAAAAAGCACAAATGTTCTGCTTAATATAACAAACTAGGCCAACGATTTTGCTTCCTGAGTTAGGCTAAGAATACAGAACTAGGAGTCAGGTCTTCAGAATGTCAAACATTTTCATCTTTACAGAAAGAACACAAAATGCTGCAATTTCTGTTTGGTAGCACACATGTCCACCTACCACAGGGCATGCTTAATTAGTACTAAGTTGCCAAGAGGAATCATGCCTTCCACTACTCTTTTTACTTAAGGGAATAAAGATAGACGCAGGAATAATTATACATAAGGAGCTTTGAAACAGCATAGAGAAAACAGGTGCATTTATGTCAAGTTTCTCCTGAAAGCTGGCAGAAGGACATTGCCTAAAGGACCTTCTTCCCTGGACAGAAAACCAGCTTTGAAATATTTCAGCAGGCATTATAATGAGCCCTTTCCTATTAACTTGTGGTCTTTTAAGGTGAACTGCTGGGCAACTGATAGGCAGTGTGAAGTACCAGCACATTACTGGGGCCAGAGGAAAGCACATTTCTTCCATAAACACTTCCTTACCATATCAGCCTTAGAGAGTGGTTCTCCCATTGCTACAATGATTTTTAAGCACTGGGCTTCTTCAGACCTTTAGCGCCACAGCAATACTGAATTTGACCACTTCCAGGTCGCAAGCATCAATGGAAATTTAAGTATCAGACAGAGCTATCTTATTATTTATTGCTTATGTAACACCTAGGTCACCCATAGCCTCAGCTACAACTTGAAGAGCTAAATAAGCCAAACCACATGAAACATCTCCTTAAAAAGATACCATAAAATTGAGACAAAAAAGGAACTGCTTGAAGTTGAACTGTACTTGCTGACGCTCTTCATGACTTAAGCAAGATTAGAAGCAAAAAACCTGAGAGGAAAAATGATGAGTTGCTCATGCTGAAAAACTCGTGGGCTCTAAAGGAAACAGAAAAGCAGCTTTTGTGAGTTAGATAGGATACTCTCCATGTGTACCAGAGCATATCAGTACAGCTAAGCTGATGCTTTCTTTTTTAAATCCAGCCATGAAAAGCAGGTCAGCTTACAGTAACTTCTGTCTAGAGAACAGCTTTGAGCCTATCCACGCACACCTGACTTAATAATATGGCTTTTGTAGCAGCATGAAGTCAACGGTCAATTTACACAGTTACATTTTGCTTTCTCTTTTAGTTAAAAGTTAAGATTTGGGAGCCTAAGCTGACTAAAACCTCTTTAGGATATATCAGAAGTTGATAAGGTTAGATGTTTCATATACTGGAAAAATGCAGGTAACAGCAATTCATTTTCAAATACAGCACACTGAAAAATCCTATAGCCAAATAGGTATTGAGGTGAAAAACAAGCCCCACGTTCAAATATGACCTGGCAACCGGAAAGCAAGATCTCAAGACACACTGCCCAAGTGGAACACAGATGTAGTAATGTGAAAAGTGCTCAAATTCAAAAGACCCAGTAGACATATAATGAATGCCTTCGACAAGCTGGTCTACATTGCAGGATACAAGATATGTACATAGTACCTTGAAACAAACTGTGCCTCAGAGCCTGGGGGGCAGAGGGGGATGGATGGGGGCAATAAGCAAGAGTATAATAAGTTTAGGAGGCTGATCTCAAGCCTCCTAAAATCAGATGTGCCAATTGTTTTGGTAAGGACAACTGCATATGAAAATCCACTTTAAGAGTTCACATGGCACAGCCAAAGAGGCTTGGCTGTCTTGCTGAGCTACCAGCACACACCTTTAGGGCACTACCTTTTACTAAACTAAGATTTAAAAAGTGATTAGACTTTGTACACATCTATACAATTCTCTACACCCCATTTCTCCAAACAGGGTCAGAGCAGCCTTGCCAGGAGTTTGCTGGCAGTGAGGTTCAAGGTATAATCAAACCCACGAAACTCCAGGAGGTCACAGCTACTCTAATCTAACATGAAAGTGTTCAAAACACTCATTACATGAAGATGGAGAGAGATTATACGAGCAACTCTCCCATGAGTATAATGGAAAACCATTAAGACCATAAACTACTAATTACCTTTAAACTCATACTTGACTGTGACTTAAAAATCAAAGTTGGCAAATTGGATTAAAAAAACCTGTAAAAACACATTGAATGCCAAAAAAAGTAAATTCCTAAATTTTCTGAATGTAAAAATAATCCAAATAATTTACATAGAACAGAAAAACTGCTTATTCTCTACATGCACTTGAGCATAATAGTACTGTAGATGCCCTGCCATTTAATTTTTAAGAGTACAGATTTTATTTATGTTCATCTTGTTCAGTAAAAATAACATCCCAAACACAAACCTACATGTTGGTGCAGGGCAGAGCAATTAGCCTGAGGACCCAACAGTTTTAACATGTCAGAGACATAACTAATACCTCATACTTCATACAGAATAAAGGTCACTGGAATAAGGACAAACACTTCAAGTGGCAATGGTCAGATGTACCATGAGGTTCCATCCTGCTCAACATCAGTAACCCAGATGCTGACAAAAGGCATAGCCCCAGCAGGTCTGAAGATGATGCTGAACTAGGGGGACTGGATTACAAGGAATCAAAGGGCTTTTACTGAAAGGAACCTTCAGAAAAATCAGGGACTGAGCTAATAAGACTCATGGAGTTCAGACAGAGAAGGACTAAGCTCCACATCTTGGAAAAGAACAACCCCATGTACTAATGCAGGCTTGGAAATGGTCGGCCCACAATCTGGTTATGGCGGGCATCATTTCCTGTGTTAACCAGAAAAACCCTTTTAATGTGATCAAGGCACACCATGCACTAGGAAGTGAACCAGGACAGAGACACAAGTTGTTATCAGTCCTCTCCTCAGCACATCTACCTATAGATGTGAGGTAACATCTATAGTACTGTTAAGAGCCCAGCAGAGCATTACTAAGATGGTCTGTGGTATAAAACATGTAACATGTAAGAGCAGGTTGTGTCACCTGGGCTTGTGCAGGTAAGGGGCAGTTTAACAACAATGCTGTACTACTGCATAACACAGAGTTACCTGAAGAGCTTCCTGTCATATCAAACAATGAAACATGGGCCAATGGCTGCAGATTGAGAACACCTAGACCTACACCTGAAATCTCAGTTTAGTGACAATTGAGGCTCTTCCCTACTACAAGACTGAAACAGTCTCTGAAGAGGGTTTCCATGTGATTCTGTCACACAGCAAGGCCTGGGTTTCAAACAAGCTCACTTAGCACACATGCTGCCTTGTGTGCTGAAGGTCTCCAGTGAGACACAGCCCGGCAGGAGAGAAGTGACCTCATCTCCTTCCCCTGTATGTAGTCATCATCCCATGTTTTTGGAGCATCTTCCCCAGGTAAACAGTCTTCTCCTAGTCTTGCCTTTTCCTCATCCATCAGCACCATCACATCACGCCCTTTCTCTTATCTGAATTACCCACTGGAATTGAAGTCATAGAAACAACTCTGTGCATAATCTCTTTAACTTGAAATTTTTGTATCTTAGCAGTGGATACATTAGACTTGGCAACTTTGAAGTTAACAACTCTGTGGGTAGATACTATAAAATTTCTTGATTATTTTTGTGCCATAGACTTCTCAGTTTAAAAAAACCCCAAGACATCTGGCATAAAAGACAATCCACCAGAAGAAATAAACATATCTCTTGAGAAAGCTAGACAGGCAGTGTAAACTCAACAGAAAACTGCTCTGATCCAGCAAAAAGTTTCACATGGTAAAGATTGTTTCCAAGATGGTCAGCTCTCAAGAACTTACATTTTAGCACTCTCCACATTGCTATTTCCAAATCTAGCAAAAATTAACATCTTCATCTCATTTGTTCATAATGTCTGATCATAACCGACTTCTCAAAGAAAGACCTTGTAGTAACAGACACTTCTAGTTTCTTTCTCTTAGCTTTGCTAGATAAAGAAAATGAGAACTACATCTAATTCTTGCAGTTTAAGAAAACTGAGCATGAATAAGTGAGAGAACTGAAAACTAACTGTTAGCCTTATTTTTCTATGAAACTTAAGCATATATATTTGAGTTGGAATCTTACTAAATGCAGTATCAATATTTTCAAGTAAGGCTGATCAAAAGACAGTGGGTTCAAGAAGAACAAAACCTTTTTTAATTACATTGCGCCAAAATTATCATAGTCAATGCTAACTTCGACAACAAGATTCCCCAGCCTTTTATATCTCAGTCACTTTTATTCATTTCTATCCCTTCCTGTGCTTTACTTCTTATCTGTGACATTTATAAAACAGCATTAAGTAAGACATTAGAAGAGGCACGGACGCATTTTAAGTGGCTCTTTACTCAATTTAGTAGCTGACAGTAATCACTACAAACCCAGTCAAAAAACTAATCCTTCATGGAATTTAATGAGGCTTGAAAAGGGTACAGACGATTAGTCAGTCCTCTGTAGAACTGGGTTTTCCCAATAAGTTCATGTGAAAAAGTTTCCAAGGGAAGTTACATTCACATGTCATGCACAAATTATGAATATTCAGCATTACCAACTGTCTTAGCATTCCCAGGAGATTGTGCAGCAGGAGATAAAGAAGTCAACTTAGTTGTGCATGCTAATCAATGAAAGAGGCAAACCATCACAAGAGAAACTGAGAGTTTTTTCCCCATCTGTAGCATTCATGCAGTTGCTAAACACTAAAGGGATTGAAAATTCAAAAAGAGGAGGGAGAAGAGGGACCCTCTCACGACAACATGGCCCAAACTGGAATAATTGCTAGTACAAACAGGCTCACTTTCAAATACATGTGGGTCAGAAGTAACAGCACAGCTCAAAGCAGTGGCAGTCATACTGTTTACTCTCCTTTTGACATAAAAGCCTTTTCCTCTGTGAACAGCTCTTAATGCAGAAATATCTAAATGTATGCTAATGCCCAACAGAGCAATAACTTCCTTTGATTGATTCAACAGTACTGAAAAAGATCAAACCAAGTATTATACAAACAACCCATGTCTTCAGTATGGTATGTGTCAGCATGAAAGCTGAAAGAAGTTGAACAAGCCAGCTACTAATGTCTTGCATGGTTCTGAAAGCGCCAGTGTTCTTAAGTGCTTGCAGATAAAAGTGTTTTTCTGAAGTTGTGACATCAATTTATAGAGCTCTGTAATATAATGAAAGCTCTTTGATTTAACTTGATTTATGAAGCAAAAGCACTTCTGGTGTCTTCAGAAAAAGCATAGGAGTTTACAATAAACACAAGATAATTAACTAATTTTGCAGCCAGTTACACTCCTGAAATCATAATTAGAGAAAACAAACATGACCTCCCACTTCCCTTTTTATGCTACTTAAAATTCCTTCTTCTTTCTTCCATTTCACTGACTCACCTTTCTTTCAACATCCTTTCACTGGAGAGATTCCAGTGCCAAACTTCTCTGGCATTACTTTAGGGAAGACATTTTCAACTTTACACCACTAGTCCTAATACTCTGTTTCTCTACTCAGCTGCTGTAGCATTCACAGAAGACACACACAAAAATAAACCTGAACCACTGGTGCATGACTTTCAAGTGTGCCAGAAGTAGTACAAAATCTGGCTGAAATGGGTTATGTTCTACTCTTCCAGCATTCAGCACAATGTCTTTTTTTTTTTCTTCCCTGATGCACACCCTCTAATTGGAAGTTATTTAACCGCTAGGAAAACAAATCTCTGGTTATATTTAACTGACCATGTCCCAGATGAATAAAACACAAAAGGATAAATGAATTGTTTCTTTAGTTACAGACAGATTCCTAAATCCACTTCAGGGGACAGGCATAAAGCTAGAGGAGAGGAAGACATTCTTCTCTCTGAATAACTGGTATACACAACAACAGGTATAGGATTTAAAAAATCAAGATCTATTGTTCTGTCTTCAAGTGGCACAATGGGAGATGAGTAGCATTCCTCACCTGAACCTGATTTCAGGCAGGCAGGAGGAGAGGAAACATTGTGCTTTTAAACTCTCACAGTCTGAAAAGGACACTTATCTTAAGCCTTTTTCATGTGGTGCCTTCAGTATGGACACCAAAGCCATTCCTTAAAAGCACTTACACATATGGAGGCCTATTTCACGCAACTCAGACAAATTCAGGCATAACAGCTCCTCATTAATCTCAGTCCTGGTCTCACCTTGGAGGTGACCAGCTAGAAGCCATATGTTTACAGGCCTTCAGCACTTCAGTTGTTACACAGGCTTTGGAATGAATAATATTTCTAGATCTAGCAATCTCAACTTCATGTAAGGAAATTGCTCACCTAGGTGAGCAAAAAGAAAGGGAGGCAGGGAAGAACAAAAATGCCAAAGTCCTTTCAAACAAGGACTCTCTGAAAAAAGTTAACATACTGAAGGCATATTTACTGGTGAGGAAGAGAGGGAAGAAAAGCAGTCCAAGTATGATTATTCTTAACTTCTACAAACACAGGAACTTGATGGCATCCAATGAAATAACTAAGGAGATTTAAAAGGAAAAGAAAACACTTCCTCTACACACTACATAACACCCTCTGTCCAGGCTGAGATTACAGACTAATCTCTAATTGAGATTAGAGTTTAAACACATTCAGAGAAAAATATTTAAAATTTATGAATGAAATAAGATCAATAATGGATTGTGAAAACAAGATGCAGATACAGCTGCTGGGAACAGAGGTTTCATTCACTAATTATACATGCATTCCCAAGGCAGTCACTACTGGTCACTGTTAAAAACCAAAAACTGGATTAGACTGGGTCTGGTCCAACACACTGACATTCACATAGGAAAGCAGGTTTAAGGATCCTTAGCTGACAACTACAGCAAATCTAAGTTTCTGTATGGATTTACCACTAGTTTAAGAAGAGCTGTACTGCAAGGTCATCCATAAAAGTTTGGAGATAGCCTACTAAAAACCTCTTGGAAGAGAAAAGCTCACCTTCTCCTAGAACTGCAATGAACTGGACAGCAATTTGTGCAGTGAATTGCAGAACTGCAGTGGACTGGATAGCAGTTTGTGCAGTGGAAACATAATGCCTTGTCATGACCCCTCTGAACTGAAATCCTTACAGTGATAAGCCTACTTTTCTGCACATTTTTCTCCTAGGCAAAAAGAAATCAGTTAGCACTGACAGAATATAGCAATTTGACAAAAATATGGAATATCTTAAACTTATGAGGAATTTTGAAAAGTTGCAGTATTTTTGAACATGGTATCTCCTTGTACTATCACTATGTCTTTCACAGAAGGGAGGTGGTCACAAAAGAGAAAAGCCAGCCTTTTCACAAAACTTCTGGATTCATATGCTTGATCTATCATGCCCCCTTACCTCATATTTTGCCTCTTCCATATCTGGCAGAGAGTAGGTCAGTTATGAAACTTCTGTGTTGCAGGGTCCCTTTTGCTACTGTTCTGTTCTAGGCTTAAGCAGCTCCTCAGCTGTAAATGAGACACTTGAAGGCTGCAGCAACCTTTAAGAAGCCAATCTTATGACAGTATAATATAGACCTTAACAAAAGTATCCCAAGATAACAAATTCTAACTGAATAATCAGGTACAAGGAAATGAAAATACCTAATTCCATTTTACTGTAGTTGCTTCTTTAATTCAGCAGTAAGAGACAAGAAGGACATGCAAAAGCAATGGAACATTTTAAAAAGAATACTCAGCCTTTAACAGACTTTAGCCATTAGTACTAAGGAAACCCTCTCAAGAAACGAAAAGCATAAGAGAAAAATAATAAAGCACAGCTATTACTACTCCTGAGCTTCAAACAGCTAACAAGGAGAAATAAATTCTTCCTCCGTGTACTTGGGTATTTACTGATACTTTTGTTCCTTTGCTTCTTGGGTGGCAGTTGTCTTAAATACCTATTTGAGCTAACACACTTCCAGAAAGCCAAGCAAACAGGAAACACAAAGGGAGGAGAGCAAAATCCCAAGGAGCTCTCACAGGAGAGGATAACAAAGATCTAATTACACCAAGATTTTCCCCCGCAACGATTCAGGCAGACATCATGTACTTGCAGAAAGACACCAAATATTTCTCCTTAACCATTCCTGAGATACCCTTAAACATAGAAAGCAATCTTAAAATCAGCAAAAACATGAAAACAGTATTTTACCAGTTATTCCGGATAGCAGTCACTTCAAGTAAGAATTAAAATACTCACAGCAAATACACTGCATAGCTCAAATGCATGGTTTCACCTGAACAGATGAGGGGTAAGAGTCTCCACTCACAGGAGAGAAGAATAAGAGGGAAGCAGTTTTGGTACAAGGCAGAGGATACTCAGAACATGAGGCCTGCAAGTGTCTTATTATAAACTGTTCCGGCAGTATTCTATAACAAAATGTTGGGCACCATGACAAAACTGAAAGATTTTGAGGTCAGTGTAGCTACATTGGTTTGAATGGTCATTACTCCATCTGAATAGATGTCAAAGGGCTAGTCAATCTACACCTGGTACAGCAAAATTTGCATCAGACAAACTAGATTTTCTGGTTACATAAAATTTCCTATTTGTCTCCTTTGCTACTCTTTTGATTGATAGAAGTTCCTCAGCTTTATTAGCAACTTTCTAAACAGGAATACTTGGCAGAAACAACCAATTACTCCACTGAAGGATATTTTTTCCTTCCGCTAACATTTGCTAAAAGGGAAAAGAACCTGTGAGAAGCTTTGCTTTCAACAGAGTACTATGGAAAGCAGACAAAAAGCTTACTGCTTCCTGAATATAGGAAACAAATACTCTTCTCCGTGCACCAAAATCCCAAGGAAGCTTCCAGCTGTGAAATAACAGAGCTTGATGAGTTCTGGAAGAAATCTACCAACTAACAGCACATTTCATCAAGTACAACATACGATGTTGAGGATCAGTTTTGTCCAGATCATTTTTCTCCTGTTCTGGAAAGAGAACTACAAAGTTTCTTTAAATCAAGTTGTTAGCACAAAAGACAATTCTTTTAAAGGGCAATACATTTAATGCCACAGCAAGCCTGAAAACTGCTTTGGCACATCCATATTCCAGTTATGTTTGCTGTCTCCTGAAATCTCATCCCATTCCCACTAAAACTCCTGACTTTTAAAACAAAGGAATTGATAGAAATTAAAGTTTCTCCAAAAGTTTAAGTAAAGGAAACCACACCAGTCCCAAAGGGATTAAAATATGGAGAATTCAGTTTGATCCAGAGACTTGAATGATCACAAAAGAAAGTGATTATTTCCATTGTAATGTTTACACCAGATATTGGCTGGATTCCTGCTCACATTTCTTTAATTATGCCTGTATAAACAGAACTATTATACATCCAATTCAGTATCATCTGCAGTTTAGGGAAGAGATGTCTATTAAAAAAAAAAAATTCTCATTAATGAAACAGCATTTTACAAAGGGTCACTGAAAGAATGAGAAGTCATCTCCACCAAGCAGCTGAACCTCACAGAGCTGCAGGGTTCGGTGAGAATGACCTAAGCTGCAAGCACGTTAATACACAGTCGGCTTCCTTCTCAGCATCCTGTCAATACCACCAGGGGCTGGTCTTATTTCATTTACATATGCCATAAAACTCTTTCCTGGAGAAGAATATTACATTACCGTATGCAGATTTTCAACCAGGAAACTGAACTTGAGGACAGCACTCATGAGACTCAGCTCTCTTAAAAAAAAAAATCCCCACAACATATCTTGGAGGGAAAGAAAAAGGAATAAAGCAGACAGTAAGTTTGCAGACATTTCTTCTGCATGTTTCTTTTTTAAACATTTAACTGTTCATAAAGACAGTCAATATCTGCACCAAAAAGAAAAAAAAATGCAGAAGTGCAGTAGTGCCATCTTTTTATTCTGGTACATGAATGAATAAATTAGCATTCCTCACTGCACCAGCATCCTGTCAAGACAGCTGCCCTGCCAGGAGCCTCCTTTCTCAATGTCTGAAAAAGCTAAGCCTGATAGCCTGGCCAGTTTGGCCCATGGGCCCCTCCTAGAAGATCCTGTTAATTATGGCAAGTTCTGTTAAAGTATGTACAGGGTTCTCTCAATACACGTCTACTCAGCTAAGACTAAAAGCCCTCCAATACTTTTAGTTTGTGAGGTCTCCAAATGAAACAAATGAAAACCAATGGAGAGATACCAAGTGTCCCTTCAGCAACAGATTTAACACCACTGAATTACTGAACAGAATACCACAAGGAAATAGAGGCTTTCCACTTCCTAATGCACAGCATCTCTGGATGCCCATACTGCCTGTCTGGACACAGAACTGAACTCCCATATGCTCCTACTGACTTGACACTACTGCCTACAACAGAGATTTATACAGCTGGTGTCAAGGAGTTCATTATCCCCACAGATGGAGCAGCAAACTACCAGAAGTCTGCACCCCAGTGCTGAAGTGGATGTGAGAAAATGAATAGTTCAGAAGACTTCAGCATGATATGAAAAGAAAAGGAAAGCAAAGGGAAAGGCCAAAGAAGGTTAGAAAGCAGGCACTGGAAACCCCTAAGATACATGTACCCAAAAAGCAGGAACTGAAATATCTACACCTTCCACTGTTCAGTAAAAACCCAAGGACAAGCTGAGGGGCCTTTGTGAGAAGGGAAAACTGGGATAGGGGGAGAAAAGGAACAAACTACTCAAAGGTCATGACATGAGACGTTGCAGGATTTAAACACAGACTGAAGCTATTTCCTGTTTTAAAACTGAGAGAAAGTATTGATTAGTATCAAGGAGACTGATTTAGGATAACATAAATCACACTTTTTCCAAAGTTGAAATGTCAAGAATGCTCTAGCTTTTAGAAAAGGATGGGGTTTTGGTTTTTTGGTGTTCTTTCAGTAATAGCTAAATAACAGACTAATGCAGTAGTAGAAAATAGATGTGAGGGGTTTTTTTTCCCTGAGGAGCAAAATGGGATCTTGGTGGCAAAATAGTTTGAGACTTTGAGATCACAGTGAGCACAAAAATAGTTTTCAGTGAAATGGCAAAAAACCCCCCAAACTTAAACACACATCTTTTCCAGGCAAGAAGCGCTCTATTTGTTATGTTCGGTCTTTTTCTTTAACTTAGGTGCATTGGTATGTGAAAAATAAGAAAAATTGAACACAAATAGCTTTGCATTGAAATTTTTTAACACTTGTTTTCATCACTGAGTTCACATGGTTGTTTGCTTTGCATCTCATTCCTCAAGAGTTTTTAAAAGAATGTGGCACCTATTGTCTACCTTTCACCTCTGCCAGTCCTCTCCATAAAACAATGCTAGTGCCCATTTATTCCAGCATAAGTAATTTCCCCTGATTTAAGTGCACTGTACTTGTAAAGACTTTTCTCAATCACAAGTTGCCAACACACATTTAACAACTGCATCCTTTTAGCCCCGTGTATTTGCCACATCACCCCATACATACAGATAGAGATAGATGGGTTTTGTCTATTATGACTCCCTCTCACCAATTTAAGAAGACTAACTTTATACTACCCCTTAGTATAAAGTTACAGAAATGAAATGGTCCAAGGTGGTCAAAAGTTTGAGCAATAGCTAGCGATGCAACACAATAAAACAAAACTATACTTTCATGTTTTAGCATGGTCTCCAGTCTGATAGACAACAGCAGCTAACTCTCCTCAGATAAGTCCTCCTTCAATTATTTACTCTGTGTAAAACACTGGCCTTGAGGCAAATTACCCCAATGTGTTCACAGGCCTCTGTGCAGCTGAAGTGTCTTCTGTTCATTGCAGCTCATGGCTGGACACACAGCACTTTCATCAATGCATCTGTGACTACCTCAGTCTTTTTTATCTTTCAGTTTTTTAATATTTCATGCCGTATTAAGCTCTTACCTACTACCAACCAACAAAGACTATCAGACTGTACGCCAGGAAATGGGGCTTAACTCAGTTTGTATGAACTCTCCAAGTCCCACAAATGGAGGGAACTCCCCTGAAGAAGTTCTGCTTTCCCTTCACACAACTTGATTTTGATAAGCAAAGTGACATCTGTGAACACACTTGACAAGAATGTTGCTCACATGCACAGGTTCATAGCTCTTTCCTTAAATCACTGCCATGCCTCCAAGCCACTTGCACTGTCTTCTGATCTACCATACCTACAAACACATATTGTCTTCACTTTGTAGCAGCAGTGAGGTGTGAGTGGTTGGGACAATCTAGCTGTAGAAGCACATTCCTGTGTTGGGGTGTGTGCTTACCCCTACATTATAAATCCCACCTGAGGAGTTGGAAATGTGGAGGTCTGACCTGCACATCACCTCTTCAGCCCAGCGGTCTGCTTTCTCTCCTATTAGCTTCCAACAACTTTGCATAAAATTCTGAGCTCAACAAGCTTTTCAGACCCAAGTCAAGCCACAGGTGAACACTCATACCTTACAGACCATGGATCCACACATCTTAAAATAGTGGGTGGAGAACTCTACAATTTGCAGATCCGATAGAGTCGGGAGAAAGGCAGGAATTCCATGCAACTTAAATCTCTCTGGGCTCATGAAAGTTTTTAGAACAAAAAAATTACAGGTACTAGATATCTAAAAAGGGCAAGTTTCCAATTCCTTAAATACCTTGGTTCCAAGTCTTCACACCTACACTTTCCATACTAGAAAGCAACAAGTTCTGGTAAAGCAATGCTTGTTCCTCGCAAGATTAAATTCATGGCTCTTACTTAACAAAAAAAACCAAGCCAAACTAAAAAAGAACTCCCAAACAACCAACCAATAAAAACCCCACCAAAACAAACAAACAAAAAAAACCAAACGAAAAACCTCCAACAACAACCAACAATCTCCCCAAAAACTCACAAAGCAAAACCAAACCAGCAAACTAAAAAAAAAACAAAACACCAAAAAAACCCTAACCAAAACCAAACTGCAAACCAAAAAACCCCCAGACAAAAAAACAAATTCACACCACAACAAAATAACAACATCTAAAAAATAACCAATTAAAACTAAAAGCCTTACAAGTACTTATGATCCCTGCTTCCAACACTCAAGTACCCTCCCTACATTTTTATAAGAATTAATTGCAGCTCATAAAACACCTCCTCTTTGTTCTACAGAACTCATGCAGGTTTTTTCACACATATGAATGTACCTGGATCTCTTAATATTTCAACCAAGCCTTCTGTTCGTTGGACTAAGGGAGTTTCATTGAAAACAAAAAATTAAACCCCTGTTAGAGATTTTTAGAGTTAGGCAGATTTCAAAGTCATGCAAGCATCCTGAAGCAAGTAATCTTCCAGCAGTATGTCCAGCTTTCATTTTAACACAAATACAACAGGGAAGCCAAAGCCCACTCCCCTGAAACACTTCGTGGTTCAAAGCCTGATGTTTTATCCAGCCCAATGTCCTTGGACTGTGGCACACTAAATACACTTCTTTTTTGCCTGCCTTGTTGCAATTATTTTAATTTCTTTTATTGACCTGGCTGCTTCACAACTTTTGATCTCCACCTTTGTGCAAGGCTTGGAAGCACCAATTATACGGAACAGTCCCCCAGCAGTCTGAAATGTATCTCCTGATTTGCAGTGCTTGTGCCCAGTGGCATAAACCCTTAGCAGCAGCAATTAACCCTTTGGCACGACTTGGAAGAGCCATCTGACTGCATCCACTTGCAGCTCCAGGGCCTTTCACGAAGGAGTCTTTCAGGTAGCATGTTGCATGGCTACCCAGTCCAATCCTATACTATCCCAAAACACCAAAGAACACTGCAGAATCATCTGGTGAAGCCACATCTATGTTACGAAGACCCACCTAAGCTGGACTGGAACAAGACGTGGTGAAAATTTGGTTGGAGCCCCCTTCGTTGCCTGCATACACATCCTTGCCCCAAATCCCACCTGTTACACATGATATGAAGAATTTAACTAAGCTGGAAAGCGATGGTATACATATTCTAAAAGAGCTGTTTCTGGTTCTGTGCTATAGAACTGTGACCAGGGCTGGGTTCATGGGGCCCCTGCTAAGCTTGTTTCCACCTCCAATGAGAAAATTCATATGATCAAGATATTTAGACTAATCTTGAATCCTTCCCAGCTCAGAAGCGTATTATCTTTTAACCAGTTCAGAACTGTCTTGATCGTGGTTGACTAACTCAATCTATCACAACACACAGCAAAATAGACACATACGCTTTTTTAAAACCTAAAAAAAACCCATGCAAAAACTTATTACCAAAGCTGGTAAATATTTGGCTGGAAAGGGAAGTAATGGTGGGGAATGGGCCAGATACTTGCAATAAACCTAGAGTAAAACCTATATAAATTAAATAAATACCAGAAGAATCAATGGAATAGCTAAAGAACTTACTTTTACCCATACAGTTAATCAGAAAAGTATTAGGAAGGAAACAGTAGCCAGCTTAGCACAGACTTCCTTTTGCTTGTGTTTTCAAGCCTGCTATCCGTATTTGTAGCCAGCTGTTTCTATACCACAACACATTCCCTCACTAAATCCCACAGAGGACTGGTCTGTGTGTCACACTTTGGGAAGAAGTGCCTCAGACAGATGTCTGTTCTCACATTTCTCAGTACTTGAAGCTGGCACTGAGCATCCCTCCCCTTGTCTGGCTGCCTTCTCTCCCTTTTCTAGTGGGATCTTCTGTGTTTGAGAATGCAAGTGTCAAAGCAAGGGCAAAAGATGCATTAAATTGATTTGTGTAAATTGGTCAAATTGGGAAACAAAACATTTCTGCTGAGGGCTATTTCCCTCCAGATAAGAGAGCATTGTTTACTGTCTAGTAATAATTTAATTCCATCTCGGTCATCTCTGAAGCACAGACGCTGTTTTGTTTTACTAACTCAGACAGCAATGCTTGGAGGGGGAGCCTCTTGGGGGATGAGTTTTGAGTGATGGAGGGCAGAAGAAAGGGAGACTGGAATTGTAGCTTGTGCTTTCACTGCTTTACACTGTGCACTGCAACTTCCAGGTGAAAGAAAACCAACCCCTTGCTATTCCTTCTCACTGCTGCAATAAATTTCAGGCAAGTGCTCTGCTTTTCATTCTGCCCATACTGTATGTAAAGGGGGTTCAGTGCCTTCCTTCCCAAAAAATCCATGCAGACTTTTTGAGTTTTTCTCCTTGTGGGTATGAGAACAGTTATGTGCTTTTTCATTATACTGTAAGCAAAGATATTTCCACCATCCTGAACAAACAGGCAAAAGCACGATTGCCTACACAGAACTGAGTAACTTCTAGCAAAATTTTCTGTAATGCCCCTCAGTAAATCAGTACAATAGGACAGTCAATTTCAATAGCAGGTAACTAATAAGTGAAAGGCAGAAATTTTATGTCATATTCTACCTTATTAATAATTAATTTGCTATGAATAAAGCTGCACCAAAGAAAAATTATTCCATTATTAGAACCCAGAAAGCAAAATCATCTTCAACAGCTCTCAAAGCATTACACAAATAATTTCAGGAACTCAGCCAATAGTACAACAGAACATTATGAATTTATCATCATTCACTGAAAGAGATAAACATGAAGTCCAGAAGGTCCGCTTACACAACAAAAACCCCCTAGATCCATTTATTTTAATTCCTAGACATAGTGGAACAGTAGCATCATTAAATCCAGAAAACACAAAGCAAATAATTTTGCAAATAAGTATCATGTAAATAGCAAGTATTCGCAAAGACTTTCTTGGAGTTTTTGCTTTGCAAAGCTATTACACTATCAGCTTTCAAATGGATGAGCATTAAAAAAAGTCTCTAAGATTGTTTAAGATGGTTAAAACAGTCAAAAGACCAGAAAGACTACAGCTGTGCCCAATCTTTAACAGAGAAATGGGTTCAAGCCTGCAGATAACCACCTCTTTGCCATCTCAGACATTCTACACATCCTTTCACCATTATTGGTTATAAATAACAGCATCATTGCCCAAACGTGATTTTAAATCCTAATCCCACCTTGCATCAAGCACTCAGCATCTAATAGATGTTTAACACCTCACAGAATCAAGTTGCAAAGAGAGTTTTATTAGTGAGCCTTTAAACCACATCTACAGCCAAACTTATAGCCCCAGATGACACAATTTGATAGCTGATAGAGAAAGGAGAATGAAGGGGGAAACAATGAAAAATACTGGGAAGAACAAGAAAGGGCAAGGGCACTGTGGTGCCTGCCTGGCAATCTGCTAGTTCCTTCCTTCTTCTTTTGACATGGCTTAAAACAGGAAGGGGTTTCACTGCTCTATAATAGCCCAAGCCCCCTGTCAGCCCAGCACTCATGCAGTTCTTTCCCCAACATATTACCACACAAATTGAGCACTACCCCCATGACATCCAGAGAAATCAAGTGAAAAGCAGAGCCTTGGCTGATTCTAAGAGCTTTATTATTGCAAAGATCAAGGAAATGTGAAACATTCCCAGAGGGAACACCACTGCCCTTTCCTGAGCAGGCATTTCACTCCGATTTGTAGTCATGGAACAGAAGAAAAAACAAATGTTCACCTACTCCTCATATTTATGTGTTATCAATTACCTTTAGGGAATCATCTTGATCAAGGGTCCAGGATCCTCTAGACCCTGTCAGCTGTCAGTATTATCTGCAAATCCATGTCTGAGGTTATGTATCAGTGGCTGCATTCACACTGGAGTGCTGACTCTCTTGAGTCCAAGAAAAACTGCCCTATCCCTACCTATTTTAAACCTTTGTGGCAAAGACAAAACTTAATAAAGCAACTTCCTTTACAGCCTTTCAAATCACTTTGTTAAGTCACAGCATTCTGGTATCAAACCTACCAGAGCTTTATACTACTTCTAAAATTGAGTACTTGCTCGTGTTGAAATATGTTTGGGAAATAGAACTAGATTTTTAGCATTAAGCATGAAAACAGAAGCAACCTGATCTTTCAAGTCATTATTCATCAGGGTTGATTTCAAGGCAGATTTGCATTTGTTTCTTCTATAAGGAAGATACTTAACACAATTATTCTGAAAGACACAGCACTCAGGGAAAAATATTACTGGTGCAGCTCAAGAGATCCTTGGAAAACAAACAAACAAAAGTGAGGACATGGCCAGCAGGAAGGGAGAGACTAATCTCACCTGTAAAGCCACTTTCAGATAAATACTATGCCTGGTAAATCAGTATACATGATGAGGCTGCCATCCTCAGGGAATCAGGGAGGTATTGCAGCTGACTTCCAGAGAGGATTTATGCCTGGACCTCCAGAGAATAACTCATGTAAATTAATTCCTCAAGAACCAGCTAATAAGACAAATATTAGAATACCTTAAATTGTCTTCAAAATTTATCTTCCTTAATCCCAGTCACACACAAATGTTGGTCTAAAACTAGATTACAGGGTCATTCAAATCTTTTACTCCTACTGATGTACAGAAAGTTCTCCAGTACATTTCAGAACAAAAGGCTTCTTCAGCATGCTGTCTGATAATTATCCACACAACTCCCCTGGTAGTACAACCAAGAGAAAGAAATGGTAGCTTTTTAACTTTTTAAGAAATACCTAATTGTTTCCCTCTCAACTGCCACAAATAGGACTAGCATAATTTTAGCCTATCAGGGTTAAAATATTACATACGCATTGGGAGACACGCCACAAGTAATAAAACCATTACCACCACTTTTGATTTTCAATTGAAATTTCATAGTTTTTCAGTTTCAGAATACAGGGATAGTTCCATGACACTTTTTGGTTAAGGAGAGGGAAGTCAGAAAACCCCACAAACTTGATTTAAAAATTCTGTTATGCTACTTTTCTTCCATGCTGTACAAGTAGCACAAAGACTGAAAAACATATTAGAAAAGCAGAACCCCTTAAATAAGCTGTTTAAAAGAAAAAAAAAAACACATGCTTGCACACATTAGCAGTAGATGGTCTGTTTAGGAGCATTCAACATCCTGATTTCCAGATAATGATACCATTTGTTAGAGAGAAATGGCTAGTGAAATCAAGTTTAAAAAAGCATTTACCACTGGATTGCTGGCAGATGCCCATCAGAAGCTAATCAGTTTAATCACATACAGGCCTGGGTTAAATAGATCTGTAAGTTAATTCAGAGTGTCTAAGAGAAAGGTTACTATTTAAAAAAAAAAAAGAAAGTGGTTTCCCTACCTGTGGTAAATTCTGAAGCTATTGATACTCAGAATTGTCCACTGACACACCTAAACTCCAGTCATCTCCAAAACAAACAGATCACAATTTACAACTTGCAATTTTACTAGCCAGCAAAACCCAGCCAACAATTCTGAAGGTGTTCATAAAACTGTTAATCCATTTGCTGCAGACAAAGTATTTACCTTGCACTGAACCTTTAAAGGGTGTGTGTTATTGTGCTAAAAGGAACTAATAACTCGTTAGAAAATGCACAAGTCATAGCATAGTAGAGAACTTTCCTTATAGTAAGACACTTAAGGAGCTCAGTTAAATGCATCAAGGTTCATTCAGTTACAGTCTTTATATAATGGGACAAGTTCTCTTTGCTATTGTATAAGGTCACTTTTTTGATCCTGCCAGGCAAATCTCACAGAAGACTCACTAGCTGGTAAAGTTGGGTAAGATTTTTTTCTTTCTAAGAACCGTAAAAAAAAGAAACTACTAGAAAGACTTGTTTAAGGTTGTGGCAGAGCCACAATTTCAAACTGTATTTTCTCCAATAAGATTTCCAAATCAGTTAGCTGATTCAGTAATTATTCACCACTTCAATATTGTGCATAAAGAAAATTATCAATACTTTGACAATAAATTAATGTTTAAACCTCACTTTTCTTCCCCTACAACTTAACAGGAGCTTTTATTGGGCACAAGTCTTATTCTACAAGTCAAGAAAATGGTGTTGTCTGCTGTCTATATCTGACAGAGAGAAGTTATCTGCTGTACAATTCATGCTTTATGCTTCCTCTGTTGCTTCTGTCACGGGAAGTTCCAGTACAACTTTGATAGACCCCAGACTGTAGAAACTGCATCTCCCCAACAGATCACAGGCACAAGAAATACTCCACACCACTGTATGAGATTGTTCCAATCTCTTTTTTAAACCTCTGCCCCCCTCTATGAGTGTATAAGCTACATGCAGAACTGTGGAAGCCTTTTCAAGAGCAATTTGTTTGTTCATCATGAAAAGGTTACTAAGCTGTAGCCAGGGATTCTTCAGTACAAATCTACTCTGGATTCTCAAGATGGAGCCTTATTTCATACCTGCAGCTCTGAAAACAAAAGTGGAATCCCTACTCCCATGCTAATCATCTGCCATCAGCTACTGCAATTCTTTTTACTTCCACAAATGCCCCTTTCTCACACAACAAAATAAAATGCTGCTTCCAAGAGACCAGCATTCTCTATCAAACTCTGACTTCAATTAAGTCTTGATTTTCAATATTCTTCCTGGCTTGCCTATTAAATCTTACAAACCAAGTGGCCCATCCTTTACACTTCAGCAGTGCATCACTAGTCTTTCAAGCTCCCCAAATACTACTTTTCCCAAGCATATTCCCTTTCTGTGCTCAGAACTTTCCATAAGCATCTCTGTAGACACTCTGTTCTCCATATTTTCTTTTTCTGTACAACAACCCTCTGTGATAAAATACACAGAAAATATAAGTGGTTAAGCATGCAGTGAACTAGGATTCACAATGACATTCAGAGTCACCCTGTAACAACTGCAAGCAGCACAGAACCCATCACATTGACCGGTTGTCTTTCGTATGACTGGCTTCTTGGCAGAAGTTTATGAACTGCCTGATGCAAAATTTCCTCCTGGAGCCCACCCAAGTTCCATCCTTTGTTATTTAAAAGTTTATTCCCTTTTTCAATACTGGCAAAACTCAGTATTACAGCACTTCTGAAATTACTGGGTAGTTTGTCAAATGCAAGACATGAAGAGGGATTCTGAGCCAATGGTAAGGCACACTCATGGCATCAGGACTTAACTGAAACCAGAAATTTGAAAGGTTTAATAGTAATAAATCCTCAAAATACTTAAATTATTTGACAGAAAAAGTGTAAGGCTTTGGAAAAAAAATGTATAGAAAGTCATTTTTTAAAAGATTAAAAGCAAATGTTAAGTATTTTGTGTCAGGTTTGTCTGTCTTGATTACCTACGTTAAATCAAGCAGAATATAACAGCGGACATTTTGGAGAAAAACCTTCAAATGTTTTCTATTAGAGTGTTAAACTTACCTTTACAAAGTGCATGATCAATTTTAAAATTGCTAACATTGGATTTCCTCAGTATTACATGTTTTATTAATGTCCTTTATAAAACAATGCATTCCCCTAGTTGTAGTAACATCAAGCATCAGTTGAAACAGCAACTAGTAAAATGTTTTTGGCAAGACTGACAAGTATAGCACCAGCAAATCCAGAAGTGCTCTGCTCCCTGAAAGCTAATGAAGTTCTGGATAGGGACCCACCGAAAGTTTATCAGTGCTCTTGACTCCACACAGCAGAGCACAGAAAACAACAAAGTCACCACTTCTTGCCTACACAGCTAAAGGGTATTATAATGTAAAAAATACACTGGAGATCATTGGCTTGCTTCTGTGAAATACCCCACAGGCACTGTGCACACACCCAAACAGACTGGGGAGGGGAGAACAATTGGTGTCTCCCCTCTTCTCCAGTGAGTGCCCTATAAACAGAATAGGAGGAAAAAAACCCCTTGGTTTACTGAGCCACTCACTAAGAAATATTTTGAAACAGTAGTTTCCATAAACACCAAATAACAATAGGCTGAACTGCAGCTTAGCTCAGGGCATAAAATGTGATAACTACCTCTTTGTGAAAGACACTTAAAAATGAGTTTGGTTTCTGAAGTATTAAATGTCCTCATTTGTTTTAAGTCCTAAGGGATACAGCCCCTCAGCATCTCTGCAGAATCAGACTGCCGTTTGGAGTAGCACGGTCTTATTAACAATAGCCTTGGATTTGTTGCAGTATTTATGACCCAATTTTAATTCTTAGCCGTAGTCTTCAGCAGGAATAAAAATTCAACACTAATTACAGCTGCCAAAGCACGCCTCTGAACTAGTACAGCCGAGGCAGACACACAGCCAGGTAAAACATGCTGAACAGACTTCTCCAATATAAAAAAGATGCCGGCTCTCTCTCTTCACTAAAACACTTTTTCTTTAGCTTGTTTTTATACTGTCTTCTAAGACTTAACCACTCCATAGTTGCTTTCATTCTATCTGGGCTTGCAAAAAATCCCCATTTAGTATCAAATTCTGAATTTAACTGATGAGCTGTTTCACCTCCTCCTTTAAATCATTAGTAAGACACACAATCTGAGCTTGGTATTTATCCTACAAGCACTGTTCTCTGCCTTGTAGCTCAAATTACTGCCACATCTACTATTTTTGCTTTAAGTCCTTCAGCAAGTTTCTAGTTCAGGCAATATTTAGGCCAATAAAGTTCGGTATTTTTTTTCCCCAAGTTTTACGAGGAAATGCTTCCAAATGTCTTGCCTGAAGTATTTGCCACATGCAGTATTTCTCAACCTGAACCTGAAAAATATTGTAATTTGATTTTTTTTAGGAGACAGTATGCTTTTTCATTTACTCATACCAGCAGTTCATCTGTCATAGCTCTATTAATTTCAAGTCTACTCGAGATGTACCTTCCAGTGCTGGTGCAAATTCTTCATCTAAGGATGGATGCAGAATTAACACTGAGGACTCTTACTGTCAACCTACATACAGGGAGCCAACTGCTTTGCAGCAGATGCTGGCAAGCAGATACAGCCTGGCTGGAGAAGCCTAGACTTCACACTATGCAGTTCATTCTGTTGAAGAAGCTGGTGGCAGCTGCAGCTCAACTACTTTCAGCACCTAAGCCAGCTAGATATCTTACTTATTTCAGAGCCAAACAACAGTTTTCTCTTGTACTTTAAGATATTGGTGCTGCATTTCCTTATCCTATCTGTTGCCATCATCAGCCTTTCAAAACCCACTTGCTAATTTTGTAAATTAGGCTGCTAATCCCTTTATATTTAAAAACAAAGCTACTCTTCATTTACAGATGTCCTTTCACTATTATTGTGAAACACAGATTTCCACCCACGTATCTGCAGAACTACTCCACTGCCTGAAGCCATCTTGGAACAAATAAGATATTAATACAGCCTCTCACTGGGCAAAGTCTGCAGGAACAGACATCATCACACCCCTTGATTTTGCAAGGAACTGAGGAAGGCCAGGTGTCTCAAGTATCCACAGCAAACTGGGAGCACAAATCAGGTATTCAGACTTCTGAAACACGCACCACAGACACAGAGCCATCCAGTTACTTTTACTGCTCCTTGTAAAGTCTTTAGAATGGGAAAGGCAAGAAGCTGAAATAGATTCTCAGCTGTCTCTAGCAAGAGATGGCATTTCCGCCTCTGTATCTGAGCTTCTGCAACTTGACAACTTCAGCATTACAACCTGACTTCGATATCATTGCTGAGATGCTTTTTCTAATTGAGGTGTGACTAAGCCACTTGCAGATTCTACCTTTGCATGTTTGTGTTAAACTGGAAGAGACATGACAATTCCATTGACTTAGAGTGAAATCCATATGATTCATGTGCCTCTATAACACATTACACTATATAACGCATATAACAGCCTTCATGCTGTTGGCATTTCATGTTCAACATTCCAACAGGATCTTCTCATAACCAGGAATGAGATAGCTTCACCAGGAGATGTGGTCTCAGAGCTCTGGTTTTATTGCTAAAGAGCCCCAGGTCAAATATTTATTCATATCACTGTCCCTACTGCACGAACAGCAAAATAAAAGCTCACAGTACAGGAATTCCTAACAAAGCATCCTACAGACCATCTTTACCAAGAAGAATTACTCAGCACTTACACCTCCTTCCTATTTCCCCCCCCTCCCTACACTTGAAAGGGTTGAGAGAAGAATTATCAATAGTTTGTATGCAGTTTGTAAGTTTCTTTAAAACCACTAGAATACAGAAGAACAAAAATTCTCTTTTGTTCAGCAGCTTTCCACTCAAAATTCCCCATTTGTCTTTTCTTTCCTAGTCGTCTTTCCTCTTGCTAATCAGTGCCAGCCTCCAATTAGAACTGACAATAGAACAAAGTCTTTTTATGCTTTTCAGTCATCACTACATAAAACACCATACTATACTTCATTCTCCACTCAATTCCTTCTTCTTCTCCGGAAAAAAACCTTAGAATAAGTTTAGTGGCTTTAATCCTTTTCTTGTTCTCAGGCCAAAACCAAAATTCTTTCCAACCCTCCCATTCTGGACTTGGAGTGTGAATACTGAGCATGAGTTGGTCTTGTTAGCTGCACCTCCAGCTAAATTACTGCTGCCACCACTGTCCTTGCTCTCCACCACCTTCTAAAATAATGGCTTTTACTGCACATATCAAATGAAAGAAAAAAAGATAAATTTTCCTCTAGACATAACCAACTGGCAACAGCATCACAGATCAGCCTGTCAGCCTGGTATTCAAGACTTAAATCCAAAAATGAACTGAAGGCCCAGTGTGAAGGAGGTGGAAAGTATACGAGGAAAAATGAAATGCAAACAGTGATTTTAGAGGAGGAAAAACACCTCTGTTCTTTGAACACAGAAACACAGGCAAAATAGTAGGGAGGAATCAGGTGTCACACATTAATGAAATGGATTTAGAACAGCAACAAAACTGAGCAAAGTCGCCCAGGCAGGCTGAAGGATCCCCTTCCCCTCCTAACTTGCATTGTCCACTCTCCTAGCAATTTGTATTTTTTCAGCAAAGCTCTCCAGGCTTGCTGCAACTCTCTCCAAGTTAAAGAGGCCCGGAAAAAAAATTGCACTGCCATGGAGAACACTGAAAATGACAAACCTGCCTCCACCACACCATGGCACACCTGGGACTGCAACAAAATGCTCAATTCTTCCCTGTTTTTACAAACTACACCTGATTCTAGCATGCCAAGGTACAGAAATTGTTGCTGTGCTTTACATATGTTAAAATATGCCTCTTCCAAGGTGCCAGTCACTCAAAGAGCAAAGTCTGACCCCTTGTACCACTTGAGGTCCTTCACACAACCCATCTCTAAGCAAGGGGCTACAGAGACCAAGCACTGGCTTTAGCCTAAGAGATGCCTGCAAAAAAAAAGTCAAAACTCCTGGAACACTTCTTCCCCTCTCAGCAGAGCCATGAACAGCACATCAGGAGCCAACCTTTGATAAGAGGCACTAATACCATTAAAACAGAGCTCTAAACCAGTGGAGCTTCTTATATCCTGTAATAGATCCCAAGTGTATGGAAACATTAATATTAAGCTCTAAGGAGTAAGGATATGGTACTGGGTCCAGGACACATGCTTTTAAAAGGTCCCTAAATGCTTATTCATCTAATAAAGCACAAAAGCTCTAAAGAAGCTGTTGCCATCTGTTTTCTGAACTTAGACATTTCTATATTATCCTCTCCCTACTTCCACCAACTGTTGTTTGGAGACAAAAGAAGAAACCAAAACCAGAAAAATTAACACTAGGACTGCATTCTTGAGTCACAACACTCCTCTTGAGTAGTGAAAGGATCTCCAAAACTTTGTAACGTGGTACAATAAGTTGCATTGTGGGCAGAGTTGAAGCTTTAATTCACCATTTCTTTATTTCTGACATTCAAATCAGACTCAATTTCTTGTGCATGTAGTTCTTTGCAGCTTAATGTGAATACTTTTATTACCTGCAATTTGAAGTAAACATATTTGTTTTAAACCAACAATTTGAAAGTAGTAGTTGACAAGGAGAGAATAGTTAAGTGCCAGCTTTCCTTTGATCCAAAAGTCCTCACAGCTGGGACAGACAGGGACCCCACTAACCATACCACAGATTAGGTTCAGAGCACTTTTTGTCCACATCATATAAAACATTTGTTTTTTGGATAAGCAAAAAAATAACAATGATACCAGCAGTAATTAGGTCAGGTTTATTTTTTTTAAATCAAGTAATGCAGATGCAGTTCTTTACTTTTCTAATTTCAAACGAAATCAGGTGCAGAGCTTGCTCTGGAGAGGGCTACAGCAACTGTGATATGCTTTAAGGGCCCCCAACCAATGCCTGTTACTTACAAAAGCAACTTCCACCTTCACCCTTTATTTTAGTTTTGATTACCGCCTCAGACAGAGATAGTCTACGCTCTCCAGTCCCATCAGGATATCACGTTAACTGCTTTAAAAGTTGAGGTAAAGACCCATTAAGTGACAGTGGGCAGTGATGCCCAAGCAGCACACACAGCACCTGAAGTTCAATTCCTCCCCAGCCACGGACATGAACTGAATCAAGCAGCATTTTCTCTGCAGGGAGTACTCTGATGGCTGATCAGAATCCACAACATTGAAGACTCATATACTTCCTCAAAACAACTGGTAAACATTAGAAACTGTGCAGAGAGAAGCAGAGATGGGATTCAGCTTCGCAAAGCACACAGTTTCTCACAGCCCAGGAGCTCCACAAGCATAGCACCCTCACAGCAGTGCACTGCACAGCAATGCTGGGTCCAGCAGCCTCCACTGGGACATGCCCTGCTTTTATGAGGTATGCCAGCCCTAATGGGATATCTGTGTTCTGTCCATATTGATCTTCAGGTTAATCAAAGCACTTAAAAAAAAACCCCAACCAAACAAAAAATCACAGGAAGAAAAAAAATACCTGCAGTTTCCTGTTCACACAACCTGTATGAAACTTGCATATACATATCAGCATATAAATCAGAGAACCATTTGTAGTCATTTGTTTTTAAAATAGCCATACTATATTTACTCTCTAAATGTGAAGGCACTTGATATTTTAAAACCCTTAAGTTCAAAATGTGAATAAAATTCACCTTGTGGTAAAGAAAATCCCTCAAAGAAGTCTTGCCATACAGCATGTACTGAACCTTTCACAAAGGCAGTGTGCAGTTTTCAGAGTAGCTATTCGGTAGTTTGAGATTACTTCATCACGTTTTTGACTTATCAAAATGCAAAAAACGCTAGTGGCAGTACTGTGCAATAAAAGCATAGCAAAGTCACTATGCGTCTGTGGTGTACCCAGGACAGCAGGTACCACAGGGGTCAGTCACTGTGCGAGGGACAGAGCACTGGAACAGGCTGCCCAGAGAAGTTGTGGAGTCTCCCTCACTGAGACAGATATTCAAGAGCCATCTGAATGCAATCTTGTGCCATGTGCTCTAGGATGGCCCTGCTTGAGGAGGGAAGTCAGACCAGATGATCCCTTTGGTCCCTTCTGTGGCTCTGTATTCCCCCAGGTCCATTGCCAGAAGTAGACATGGCCAAAACAGTTGAATAGGGTTTTAGCTGACCAGGTACAGCAGGACAGTCTCCCAGAACAACTATTGCTGCAAACAAGCATGCAGAGGGCTCCTCAGACATTTTTTCTTAAATCCCCACTAGTTACTATACCCGTTCAACTAGTCAGATAAAACCAGCAAATCCCATGAATGTGCTAAGAACGCCTGAGCTCAGCAATTAAAGTAAAAATATTCATTAGATTTTTACACTTGGGCAGAATAAAACATAGCTCTATGTTGCCTTTAACAGTCTGCCCTAACAAAACATCCCTGAACAGCTTAGATTTCCAGCCCACACATGTTGGTTATCAAAAGAAACTGACATGAGAAACAATGAACAAGAAAGCTCGCACACATTTCTTCCTTAGATTCCTAAAACCAGCTGTACTGAAAAAATAAAGCTAAGTCAACCACCATGCACCAGGGGAGGGACAGTCACAAATACCAGGGGTTAAAAGCAATCATGCCTGGTATCTTGAAGAGAGCTGCTTACAAGTCTTGCTTGATTTTACCCTTCCAAGATGAAGTTGGAACTTCTTAACCACCAAGAGCAAAAATGCAGCAGTAATGAAGTCACACAAAACATCGTGCAAAGTAGCAAAGCAATCCTGCAGCTGCTTGTTGCTTTGGAGGTCATCTCCAATTCTAAGTTTAACTCAGTCACAGTTCTTGTTCCTACTGTACCAAACAGTACTCAAAAGTTTACAAAGATCCAATCTGAGCAGCAGAAAATCTCACAGAATAGCAACTTTTTATTTATAAAAATTAGGGCCAAATCAGGTCTCAAAATATGGCTACATTAACTCTGATGGTTTTATGAACTAGTTGCTAGTTTTGACAGTTTTAAGGATACTTGCTGGAGGACTGGAGAATAACACACAAAGGTCCCACAAACAACCCTCAGCAGAGCCAAGAGATGTGCACACATAGCTGACCTGTGGCAGTGATCTCAGCATCATCACCAGTCCTGGACACACTCATACCACAGTGGCAGTGTCCAGAGTCACTCCATCTCCTGACAAAAACACTGACCCCCTGTTCCAAGAGACCCATCACATCATGAAGACTACACTTGGATGATGACCCATCTGTACAACCAGCACCAAGGCATATGGAAGCAGCTCACTTGGAGGACAAGGAATGAAAGGGTAAAAAGAAAGTTTGGAGAAAATCGGCACTGACTGGGACACTGAATATACCATATGCAAAAATGACCTTTCACCTTCTGCATACAGACAGTTCTCAGCTTAACATTTCACCAGATGAAAGACTAAAGCTAAGTGAAAGACTGGGGAGGAGTGAACCACAGCAAATGATTCTACATACATAACAATCTTAGCAGCCATTCTTGAGCTGCAGAGCAGTTCTTAAGACCTTTCAACCTCCACAATGACTGCAAAATCCTGCCTCCCCACTCATCAGGATCAGTTCAGCCAGCAACCTCTGAATGCTCAGCACATGCTTTTGAACCACAAGAAGCTCTTTTGCAGAAAGATGTCAGGCAGTTGAATTCTCAAACAGATGTCTTCAGCCCAGCTGTATCGAGTTCGTAGCTTGTCTCCATTTCGGCACCTTAACACATTATGTCAAGTTTAGGGCTGTCTTTAGGACTCCTTGGCTCTCCCTATAAGGGCCCACAAGTAACAGCTCTTTCAAGACCACATGTAGGCAAATAGCCACAGATAACACCCCACACAGGTGTAGAAGCTCTGATCAAAGTGCTCCCTGTAGGAACTTGAATTTGTATGTTTATGTAGAAAAGAAAAGGTTTATGTAGAGCATAAATAAAACAATCCTAGGAATGCACAAAGACCACATATTATATAAAGTGAGATGTGACAGAAGACCTGTGAGACAGCAATTTAAAAGTGTAAGTGTGCCATGACATGGAAAACAATAAGAGAAGGGTGATACAAAGGAGCAAAATTTAAAAGACATCATAATTTTCCATGTCTATCACTGTCATCTATTCTAGACACTTGGAGAAGGAAGTTTGAAAGAGTAGAAGAAAAATGTATTCAACACATATGCCAAAATAAGATATCAAAGCAGCCTTTCCAGAATAGGGAGGAGCTATTTAAACCTCCTTTTTCAGAAAAAGCTTAAGAATAGCCTACTGGTCAAAGCAGAATCCAAGTCTCTACTATTTTAGCCAGTGGTGTTCAGAACACAGAGCCCTTAAGCTGAATGGTAGTTCTGATACAGAAGAAAATGAGTTTTTTCTTCAAGTTCTGGAGTATATCTTTGCAAGTACAGGCATTCCTCACACATTTTCTCGCTTGCATTTTCTTAGAAGCACTAAGAATTATTAGCACAGAGATAAGATTTTTATTTTTTAAAAGGATGAGTTTAGTATTGCTCTGCATAAGCAGGTGAGCATCCCTTACAGACTGCAAAACAGAGGATTCCACAAAGAACTATTTCCACTGTTTGTGGGTAACTGTGCAAAGGAAAGTCTAAGCCCCAAAAAAGCTATTACACCAACATGGCTAGTTTGCTAAATGGCTTCCAACTTGGCAGCCTTGTTTGCCCCGCAGAATATAGTGGCCTTTACTCACACAGTTAAAGATCAATAGACCTACACATTTCAAGCACACAAGTAGGCCAAAAACTGCACAGCCCACTGGAGCCAGAGCCTCTTCATTTCTCTGCTCAAGTGAACAAACTCAAAGAGGTTGCTTCCTAGTCCAGCCTGTTGAATCAAATCAGTTTTACTCTATTTCCCTCAAGCATAGTTGTGGTTTTATTATCATGACTTCAAAGATACGAATAGCAGAGAAACATATTTAAGCCTAGCCATTCTTTTCAGTGTAAGGTCAAGTTTTTCCAAATATCTTGTATAGATTCAGCTGTGCTCCTACTGAACTTAGACATACTCTAGACTCAGCTTCCACCAACACTAAGCACTTTTGGAAACTCTGACTAGAGCTGTTTTCCCAGTTCAGTGTCCCACATATTACTACAGTGCCCTAAAGCCCAGAGTCCTCATGAAGGTAATTCTCTGCAGTACTAAGAAGCTTGCAGAACAGACTGTTCCTGCCTCTGTAATTTTATATCTGTACTTTTAACAATGGAAAATACAATATTTAAGCTGGTCCTGTGGGATAGAGCACAAGACTCTGTTGGATCATATGAAAGGAGTAATATTACAGTTGGTTTGAGTCTTGTTTCTGAATGCAGTGCAGCACCACACATTCTTTTAGAGGCCTTTGTCTTCTGTACCTTCATGCATCAGGGTTTTAGTGAATTCAAATATTAAACTTGGAAGACAAAAATAAATATTTCAATAAAAGCAAGGAGAATCCTCAAACCCTCTCCTAGGAAAAGTTTTGAGATCTTTAAAACTACCCAATATTTAGTGAAGAAAATTCAGAATAGTAAGGAACAATCAAGATAAGGCTACCTATTTCTTTGTAACATTTGACAAACCAGTACAAGAAAACAGAAAAGGTAAAATATTTCCTTGCAATTGCAACCTGATGAGCAAGGAATTAAGGAACTTTTCTACACAGTCAGAAACCTTTACAAACCAGTTGCAAGGTTGCAAAAAGGCACCAGACCCTTGGCCTCCATCCAGCCTTATGGACCAGCAGGGAATTCCGTCAGAGGAAACATTCAGTCACTCCCTAGCAGACAATACACTGCTCCAGGAACTCAGGAAAAGGGTATTTGGCACAACAGACAAGTGGTAAGAAACAAGGACAACTGTGTCAAGAGCCCAGTTGTGCCAGAATGCCTAAACAGGAAAAAACTGGCATTACAGAAGCCTAATGGAGAATCAGAGTGTCTGACATCTGTGGTTTGGGAAGAAGCTTTATTTGAGACAGGACAGTGAGCTGCAGTTAGCCTACACACCTCATCATATTAAGAAACTGTTCTCACCAGACACAAGTGCATACACCAGTGAATGTTAATGTGCACTGTGTCAGAGACCACGAATTACACGTGCCACACAAGCCATCTTGAAAGAGTTCATTCTATTGTTAGCTAAGATACAAAGTTACTTTATACTTGCACTGGGAAACTGGAGGAACTTGGATAAACCCAGAGTAAAACATGCACCACCCCCTAACCATAAAAAAGACTGAAAGAAAAAAAACACCACACACCTCCCCTCCAAAGAAAGACCCTACATATTTTGGTTAAAGAGAGTGGTGATAACACTTACCTTCCAATGCTGTTTTTTACAAAACAGAAGCCTAAAATTAAAGGATGCAAATAGAGGTGGGTTCACAAGCTGAACTTCGCTGTAGTACCTCTGAATTAAAACCTGGTGACCTTTAACATTCACGCCATCACCCTTAACAGCTTTGCATAGGAGATGAAGAATATTATATTCAATAAAGAAGGCAGGGGAATTTCAGTGAGAAGAAAGTAATTGTTCAATTTGGAACTTGGCCAGAAGACAGAGGTTAACACACTAACACTTGTGGAAACAAAAATATACCAGTACTATGAATTTCTCATGGAACAGAAGGTATTCCAAACCACAGTTTTATCTTTCCTCTAAAATAGCATACGTTCCAGCAGCATGGTTTTTTCTCATGTGCAGTATCTATGGAATGTTTATTTTCCTATTTGGGAAGTGTAGCACTAAACATAGCACTGCTGGCTGCTCCTGCTCAGAAACTGAAGCGGCCAGAAGCAATTTGGACAAGATATGCAGTATGGTGAAGAAACACACTGATAGCATTTGGAACTGCTTGTGAGTATTATCACCCCATTGCTCAAGAGAGAATTTCATTTGCATTTGACGAGATGGATCAAGTGAAATGCTGAGATTTTGGTCACCTAAATATTAGGCTCACAAAGAAAAATGGTAACAAATTAATTTTTAAAATAACAACTAGAGTAACACTACCTGAAGGAGAAACTTACAAAGTTTTTGTCAGGACATGCAGTATTTTTCCTACAAAATTGTTTCCAATGAAATAGGTTGATTTTAGTTGTATTCATGCCTTTCCTTCAACCTTTTCCAAATACTTGGGGGTAAGTAAATTTGCTTGTAAGAATGGTAACAGAAACAGGAAATAGAGGTGAAGCAGAATTTTTCATTCACAATCAGTTATGAGCATGAGAACTCATTCAGCTGGTCATCCAGTATAAACAGAAACTGAACACTAAAACAGACACCGGATCCGAACTGACATATACAAGCTTAAAACACAATACAAACTTAGTCAATTAGCTAAGAATTTTTCTTTAATAAATTCCAAAAGGTAAAATAGTTTGCCAGATTGTTGCCAGTGGAAACTGGAACACTGATTCAACTTAGAGATTACTTCATTTGAATTATTTCCTCATCTGAACAAATAAAGTAAAATAATTCTAAGAATAGGAACAGTCACAATAATGGGATGAAGTTAAGCAGTAAGAAATATTTGGCCACATAGGATTAATCATTTAAATTCAGGCTGTCAGGCAGTTAACAGTTACCCAAGGGAAACATGCTTCACCTGCGTCATTTAAAAAACAAACAATACCGGTTAAAATAGTATCTTAAAGTACTGTTTAAGTGTGAACAGTATTTTTTTTCTCCCCCTTTAAACACTAGCTATGCATTTGAATGATTTGAACTATGAGATTGAGGTTCAGGAACTGTCAAAGCTCAGAACATCGATTAAAAAGAACACAAGTCAAAACATGCAGCAGAAACTCACTTTGCCACTCAGAGGACAATATAATTACCAAAATTTCTAAGACCTAAAGTTTGCCCAGATTAGCTCTCCAGCACAGAATTGGTGACATTTTCCAAGTTTACTTAGCTTTTGCAAAGCAGCCAACAGGTTTCTAAGAAAAATAATCATAAGAAAGTCCCAGGATTGCTTTACACATCCCTACATACACACTGAACAGTTTAGGTGATCATTTCTAATCATCTGTGAGTATTCTTTATTCAAGAGTGCAGAGAGCACCATGTAATGCTGCAACTCCAAACCTTCCTCCTACTTCAATTATGTACAAACACTAAAGCTGTCAGAATGGTTCTTCCCTCATGGTTTTCAAAGTCATGAGATGAATATTGCTGTCATGAGTTGGCAGAAATAGAACAAGAGAATGAGCATTGATTATTTAGTAGGTGACAGATGAGGGGAAACACAGGATGTACATACAGGAAAATGTAACACATCCATAATTTTCTTTGGGACCAATTAACGTTAGAACTGGCTAGCATACTGCTAATCAGAACTGAGTTGCAATTTTTGGTCATGAAAATGGGGATCTTATCTAATGAAAGCCAGCAAGACACCTTTTTGATTCAATAAATACACACTGAACTACAGCACAGAACAATCATTTTCTAAAATACTAACACCAGTAACAATATGTGAGTTGGAGGAATAAATATTTAAGAAGTATTCCAGATGTTCATTTTGTCAGCTATGTTATTAATGTCTCCTCCAAATCATGATGGAAGACCAGAAGCACCCCAGCAATGGCTTTACAACTTGGAGTGCTGAGACAACTTCTCTTATCTCCTCATCTCTCTTTAGCTGACAAAGTGACTCTCCACCTAGCAACATGGACTCTTCACAAGCTGCTTTTTTGCCTCTGCTTTTCCAGCCTTCTGCTTTCAATTCATTAAACCCCTTCCCTTTCAACACCCAAGCAGACATACTCTAGTCAAAGGGTATCTTCATTTCAGAACATTTAGTGTCTGTTCTCAGAGAGGTGCCTGTGGGCTCATGTCCTCACCCCAGCCTCCCTACATGCTACATGCAATAGCAATACAGGCAGAAAAGGGTTTCCTGTTGCTGGGGGGTTGTTTAAAAAAACATACATTTTCTCATCTTCTTTCTTTTTTTACTCAGCTCCTAACCATTATCATTACAGCTCCAATATTGCTCAAAGTACTGAAAGCAATAGTTTGTGCCGCTATCACCTACAGTTAGCTGGTAAGGTTGGGCAAAAGCCATTCAGAAGTCAGCGTTCAGATGCTGAGCAACAACTGCACACACCTTTCACACCTAAAAGCCAGCAAAATAATCCTGATGTAGTAGCCATGACAAGGCAAGTGCCCTTGTGGAAATAGCAGAGAGTCCATAGAAATTGCTGTTGCTGGATTTTCTCAAATTCTGTTCATGCTGCATCACTTCTGCAGAACAGGACATCTGATCAAAGTATGGCAGAACAGTTGATGTATTGTACAAGGATCTAAGTACATGTATGGAGAAGAAACAACATCCCAGCATCCTCATCTCAAGCAGTATTGCAGAAGTGGTCAGTAATGCAAGCAAAAGAGAAAAGAATCACACTGTGCCACCCCAGCGTGAGACGGGTTCCCAGTCTTTCGCTACGCATCTCTCTGGAGATGCTTGTTTTGTTGTGATTACATCTGTGAAAGAAATTAAAGGACTACTTTTGCTGTCCAACAATTAATTTTGCGTACTAAAGTACTTATAAACTGCATAGAATTATTTAATCTCTTACATGCTGATGGATTGCTTCTTTCTGATGGATGTCTTGTTAATATGGCATTAAACCCATACAAAGGCAGAGTCACTGCCATCTGCAAAGAAGTTCTATTCAACAACAATAGCAAAGTTCCCAAAGCATAGTCATAAAAATGTGTTTCTGAAACACTGCATTAATTCAACTACAAATGCTTCCAATTCAAGGCAGGCTCTTCACGAGATAATTAAATATAAATTAAAAATGATATTGAATTCTAAAAATATTAAATAATTAAATATTAAATGCCATAACACAAGTTATATACTTCTCCGCTGCTTTTATATTCAAAGCCAAATGCAAAAATATGCTGTACCTACCAGCTAGTGTATAAACACTGGATGAATGATAACACTCCATTTTGTTATTAAAAGAATAATCTCACTTCAACCCAAGCCTTAACATTTTGTGTCTCACAAAACATCACTAAAAACAGGGCCATTAAAGGAACATTTGAAAACCAGAGACAGACAATCATCAGTTCAGATCTCCTAAATGAAGTCATGAGTTCAACTGCCTTCCGAACAACATTTACTTCCACTGAAAAGTAAGTTTTGCTTGCTCTTGACACACTGACATTCCAGTCAGTGTGAGGAAAGATAATAAGATCTGTCAGTCTCTGGAAAAACTTTTAACAAACAAGGCTTTTTCTTAAAGAGTTGTTTGATTTGATTTTGCTAGCTTTACCAAGTCTCCTGAGGAGTATATTTTTCTCCACTGTGCCAGTGGCCTGCTAGAGACACTGTAACAGGGGAAGACTTAACCCCATCAGAAGATACCAGAAAAATAATCATAAGCAAAAAGGAGCCAGGGTTTACTACAGTTTCATTTTAAGAGATTACCCCTGAGAATCAAGTTCAACTACAGTTTATGCCTAAAGCCCAGAAAATGAATATACAGCATGTCTTAATTTTATTAAAAAAAAAATTGAATGGCAAATGCAGCTGAAACTCCCCAGAGGAGATGAAAATGTTTTAGTAAATTTATTAAATATTAAGCCCCATGAATTTTTGCAATGTTGAGAATAGCAAGGGAACTCCTCCTACTGTGGTTAAACATTATACCACTAAGTTAAAGAGCCACATCCCCCTCACAATTAATATTTTTGTTTGAAGACCTACTCTAATTTGAAATGTCCTCTTTGTCAGTTCCATTTTAAAACTTCTTCCTGTGAAGTATAAGTGCACTGCCTTATTTGACACACAAAGTACTATCAAAAAAACCCAGAGCATTAAAAAAAAAAAGTTTTTCTTGCTTCAGTATCAAGCACCTGGCAAGTGACTGGAAGGTTCCTGAACAGCCTTAAAGGTTATTAAAAACATTCCTCTTTTTCCTTGGGGACTTAAAACTCAATTATTTTCATTCCTCCTTTTAAGCTATGAAATTACATCATCTCTTCCCCTTTGATTTATACTTTAAAGTATTTTTTCCTGCATTGTTCCTCAATTTGCTAATTCACTAATAAATAAAACTCCTGTTGGCTCCCCTCATGAAATAATGAAAGAGGAAATGTCCAGTATTGCATGTCTCTTGGCAAAACAGGGTCATGTTATATTCAGCTAATTAGATATATTTTATGTGCAATTTTAATAATTTGCAATCTATGATTTGTTTCAGCTACATAGGTCTTTGACTTAACTTGTCAAATTTTTGAGAAATAAACTAACAAAGTGCCTTGGAAAGATCTCTGCCTAAGCACTGTGATAAGCGTAGGAAAGCAGGATCTTTTTATCTGTTCTGTGTTTGCTAACTTCCCCTCAGAGCACAACACAGGGTCAGTTCCCTTCCTGAGCACCCAGCTCTCAAAGCCCAAGGTACCTTTACTCTGGTCTTCTTACCGGCCCTACGTTGGGGCCTGTTGCATTCTGAAGATGGCTGCACTTGTGTTAGCTCCCTCTTGTAAAACACTTGTCACTCCATGAAACAATTGCAGAAACAAAACCTCTGCTCTACGGCTTTGTGCCTTTTTCCTCTAGCCCTCTGCCCAAATTAAAGAAAAATTAATCAGCAGCAGAAGAAAAACTGCTGTCACTGAATGTTATTGCTGCCCCACAACCATAAGTCACATACGTCATAGTCAAGATGGTCAAAATACTGTTTAAAGTGCTAAACTTTCCTCAGGCAGCTTCTCTCACAGCCTTCTGTTTCCTTCCGCAGGCAGCATCACTCAATCCTCTTCCTTGGGCAGCACCACACAGCCTTCAGATGACTAAACTTTACCCAGGCAGCATCACAGAGTCTTCAGATTTCTTTTTTTTTCTGCACTACCAGCTAACTCCTTTCTGTTCCTCACCTGGCCTCCTAAACCTGTTTGTCCCTCATTCAACAGCTTACCTTCTCTGTCCCTTGCCCAGCCACCTGAGCCTTCCTCCTCTCAGCTTGGCCAGCAGATCCCAACTGACTCTGGGGCAGCCAACCCCCTCTTTTGTAGAGCTCATCCTTTTTGGTTACACCTGTGGCTTGTTAAGGGCAATCTTTTGTAATTAGCATAGCTGCCCACAACTGAACACTACAGATACGAGCCTGGCTCCCTCATCGTCATTCACTTCTTCTATTGCATGTTCATACAAATTGATACAAACCCCTCTGAGCCTCCTCTTCTCTAGGCTGAACACTTCCAGCTCTCAGATTCTCCTTGTATGACAGATGCTCCAGCCCCTTTATCATCTTCATGGTCCCACACTGGACTCTCTTCATTAAACCTGTCCACGTCTTTATATTAAGGATCCCAGAACTGGATACAACATTCCAGAAGTTACCTCACCAGTGTGGAGAGGAGAGATCCCCTCCCTCAACCTTTACCAATGCTCTTTACACTGCAGCCCAGGGTAACATCAGTCTTTGCTTTCCCACTAGGATTCATTGCTGGCTCATGGTCAGCTTGTCCACCAAGGACCCAAAGATCCTTCTGGACAAAGCTGCTTTCTAGCTCGGCAACCCCCGCAGTTTACTGGTGTAAGGGGTTCTAACTTTTTAGGCATAGGACTTTGCATTTCCCCTTCTTGAGCTTCATGAGATTTCACTGCTCAATCCTTAAGCCTACTCAAGTCCCTCGGAAGGGCAGCCAAGCCCTCAGCGTTATCAATCACTCCTCAGTGTTATCAATCACTCCTCAGTGTTGTATTGTTCATAAACTTGCCGAGGACATACTCCATCTAATCATCATGTGATTAATGAACACATTGAACAGCTCTAGCCCCAGTGTTGTGCAGTAGAGCAGTCCAGAAAACAAATGGAAAGAAACTAGTCAGATAAAAAGGCCAAGGGTTCTGCTATTTCAGGCACATGGACAGCACTGCTTTTGCCATGTGATACTTGCACAAAAGTGCACACATAAAAGGTAAGTAAGACTGCAAAAAAATAGTAGTACAAGGTCTCCATATAGTAATTTCCCACAAAGCAGCTCTTGCTTCTAGAATGCAAATAAAACTTCCTGCCTGCCTAAATCAACAATCCCTTCTAGGTCACAGTTCTCCCCAAATACTAGCAATAAGCACAAACACACACAATCCTCAAAGCCATATAATCTTTCAAAGTTAAAAATGATGCAGCCTTCCTGCTACACAAAAAGTAAAGTAAGCCAGCTCTGGATTTTCATTTTCTTTTCTTATTTCCTTCCTCCTGAAGTAGTCATGACATAGAACCATATCTGTGTAAGGCTGTATCCACAAATAGCAACAAACTCTGCTGTGACTTAGCAAAGCAAGCAGCAATCTAACATTTTAATAGGGCAAACTGCACCGTTAGCACATGCTTACATAACACACAACTAGAAGTCAAGACAAACTTAAATTCATCCAGAGACCTTCTCTAGAGCTGAGCTGAACAGTCACACAAACATTTTGATTACAAATGACATCCACACCACTCCTTCTCATCAGTGTCTACTATAATTGGTCAATCAGGCACAATGTTTTCTCACCATCTCTCAAAGAGATAAGACTCAGCTGGGACTGACACTGGCAGGGGGAACTGTACTATTTGATGACACAATTTTAATGAAGGACATGCTTCCTCCTCCATAGGAGGAAGAAAGACACTACTAAGCAAGCTGCTCTCAAGCATACTTAAGTGTGGCAGTGTGCATACTAGGTTGAATTTCACAGGCTTCATGCCCGTTTTGTTACCCAAAAAAGTCACAGAATTCCTTACCTGCAACAAATGACTGCTTTACAGGAGAGTGCCAAGTCCAGAAAGCTCTGCCTGACTTCAAATGAAAGGGCATACTTCAGTGTGTGGCCATCAATAATCAGGGCAATATCATTTTCCTTGCCCAGTGACTCCCCCAGACTGGTACAATGTTGAGTCAGAGAAGCTCTTGTTGCCTGAAGAAAAAACAGAAAGAAAATGTTTCTTCCTAATACAATAAAAGTAGTAGTCTAGTACAAACTAGGGCAAGGTATCTCCAGGCTGTGCAACGGAGCACAGTATACCTGCACCCAAATTGGCACAGACACGAGCTAATGTGTTAACAGTATCTTGTGCAGATACTGACTTGTGTCACAAATCAGGAAAAACTGCCTCTGCTTGCCTAGGAATATGTCTTGTTTCAGAGCAGACTCCAGCACCTTTACCACTCAGTCCTGCATGATGGATGTGCCCAAAGCAGTTGGGATACAGCCTTTCCAACTGTAGCTCAAATATATTAACTTTCCTGGGCCAAACAGGGAGGAAAAGAATCAGGTCACTTTCACACAAAGGGGAAGGGTGAGGGGAGAGAGGAAATGTTGCTTTGCAATTCATTTTTTCTCACCGCACTCATTAGTATGGTATTCAAAACAAACTCACTCAGACTCATGAGAAAAGTAGCCCCAAAACTGGAGGCGAATTTACAGATTGAGTTAATGAGTGTGACAGAGACCACAATTCAGCCATTTCAGACACAGATTACCTTTTGCACCTTTCTCTTTAAAAGAATGACTGCATAATTCCCTGTTTCCCCATTAAAATGTGAGGGATTAGATTTATGACTTCATGGCATGCTTTATTTACACTGAAAATGTAACACAAAGTAGATGACTGTGCTTAAACCATTAGAGATCAGTGCTGGGAAAATAAGGGTAAGTCTTCTGGGAAGTAACCTGTTTTATCTACTTCAATACTACTGTGCAGTGACAACAACTCTCAGAAACTCCAAGGATGGTATAACGGATACAGTTTGGGTAATGTTATCAATAACAGATTTTTATCCCAAGAGCCCCTGCCCCTGGGATCTTGGAGTGTCATTTCTTTTTCTTTACTACTTCCTCTCAGTTTGCTCAAACATTTTTCTTGCTCTCAAGTGCAGAATTAACCCCTGTCCTTCAGCACACACAGGATTAAATGCTTCTCTGACTATTTGAAACCAAGGGATAATTCCCTGCCCTTATTCCCTGTCTAGCACTTGGGGCACTTCAGAGGGAACACCTTCATTTTTCACCTGACTCACAGGAGGCTGAAGGCCAGGACCCAACCACCCCCCCACAGAGACAGAGGAGAATCTGAGGGCAAGTTCAGAAGGGTTACTGAAGATTCATCATCTATTGTTCAAAAGGAAAAGCCAGAGGAAAACTTATAAAAGGTGATATTTCTCATCAGTTGAGATTACTAGTCTCTCCGTAGCTTATCATCATGGCTATGGATAAGCCTCATACAATTCATGCCCTGATCATGGAACTTACTCATCTTACATGTAAGATGACACAGAATTAGTAACACTGTTAATAATACCCCAAAACACTATAAAACAAGGATTACAAATCAGGCACTTCCTTTTACCAGCACTTTGTAAAACTCTCAATATACTCTTCCATACACAGAGCTAACTTACAACCTAACGGCTTATACAGTAAAAAAGCATGAATTATTATTTCTGTTTCTTCCAACTACTTAAAATGGCTGTATTTTAAAAAAGAAAACCAACTATTGCTCCTATAGGCCAGTGCAATTAAGCCAAATAAACCAGACCCCATTCTCACTTTGTACAAAATGAAGACCTTCTAAGCAAGCAGGGAAACAAACATTTGGAAACCATGGGGAACTGTATCCTTCTGAGGGCAACTCATTACTGGTAGCTAGAGTAAAAATCTCTACTTTGATCCCTGGCTTTTACTCTGTGCTTGACATTAAGGGATAAGTTTCTTTGAGTCACATCAAGCAAGACTAAATCAATCCTTTACTAGAACAAGCATGATGGAGCAGAAATCAATAGTAACCTAAGAAAGTATCTGGATAAACTCACACCTGTGGAATACCTCTGCCTTTTTTACTCAGCATCCATCAAGCCTAAATGGCAAGTTTGTCAGGGGTTCTGACAGAAATAGAATATTAGAAACAAATATAGCAAGCCTTTCACTTAGCCATAATAAACTTGCTTTTCCTTCCCAGGCACAGAGCTTCCAGCTGCTCTGGGGAAACCCGGAGAGGTGCCTGCCAATCAAACCTTATGGTACTGGCATATCAATTTCCATCAAACATTAAAAATAAACAGCTTTACTTAAAAGTCAGAGGGTACAAAAAGTGAAAGTCTGTCTGTTTAGTAGCCCTGATTCAGTGGGTTATTCTAATAAATATGGACACTTCATAAGGCAGTAGAGGACATGTGCACATGCTTAAGTGGTCAATTGAATCAGAGAAACATTATCAGTTTAGAGCTTTACAAGGGCTGAAAAACGCATTCCTAAGACCAAGTGTCAGAGAACAAATATGAAAAAAAAAATCTCAGACTGTAAAAAGTCAACTACAGAGCTCAAACTGAAAAAGCTAAGGAAATCAGGTTTTAATTTATTTTTATTCTACTTTTAGATCTTTGACATAATGGGGAGACTTGTTTCTAAAAATATGAACAATTCAGACATAAATGCATTTAAGGGTTAAGGCTGTTACAGTCTCTGTGCTTGAGTTAAATTCAAGACATAGTGCTATATTCCATAATAAACCTATCCCACCTGTTCTTCCTGTTTGTTTTTCCATTTCAACAAGTCACAACTACAAATACAAACCTCCAGCAGAGCATTTACTTGCATTACTGCCTTAAAATAAGCTTTCAGATTTTATTGTTCTCTGTGTGCATATTTTCCATAAAGAACACGGAGTAACAGTATTAGTTCACTATTATAAATCTTCATAGTAGACTAAATGTGTTGACAGGCAGAAAACAAAAACATCCTGAGTTTGTGTGGTCTTCTATAAATTGTACGCTCAGGATCTTTAACAAACCTTGTGATAGCAGGCCTGTATATTCTCACTTCCTAAAACCTCAGGAAAAATCCCTGCTGTGCCCAGCTTTATATTCAAATTACAATACTGACAAACATTCTGGGATTTACCAGGCTAATATTCTGTAGGTTAACAGAGCAAATAGTAATGCAAAAGTCAACTGGGAAGTCAATGCAATCAGAGTTAACTTAATCAGAAACTCTGCTGATTTCACTAAAAACAGCACAGACTACTCATGCTGTAATAAAAAACATTAAGAGTGTTGTATAGGTTATATAATTAGATCTTAAGCATGTTTTTTGTGCGCACCATGTGCCTTTGGGTGTTGCTTGTTGTTGCTCTTGGGGGTTTTTTTGCTTTGTTTCGGCTGGGCTTTTTTAGAAGCAATGCACCATACCACCCATTCCCTCTCACCAGAGCTTTGCACACTACTGCAAGAAATGTTGGTGTGTGAGGCAATGCAGTATCCAGCACAGAATGATGGTATCAGATACTTGCCAAGAACAAAACAGAACTCAGGAGGATTTGCAAAAACCAAGTGCAGAAAACTTCAGCAGGATAATAGCCATTCCCTAAGCTTATCTTCCAAAACACTGATACCTAGAGAAGAACTGGACAATTATTATAAGATCATCAGTTCCAAATCTCCTCTTTCCTCCCCTGCATTTCCCTGGAAAGGCTTACAAAATCACTGAAACGACAGCAGGAGATAGAAAGGATAGAATTTTATGCAGCCACTACATTCACAGTTCATTGTAAGCATAGAGTCATCCATGGCCCACAAGGAAAGAGATCACAGGAAGAGAAGTCAGTGGCTTGTAGCATCATGTGCACCAGAAGGTGTCTTTAGCTGAAGAGAGCCACTAACCCCTGGATCTCTGACAGACATACCCTCACAAGGCCAAAATCAGCCTTACATTCTGGCTGACCACATTCCATGCACTCTCAGTTGGTTGGAGCACGGTGCTAATAATACCACAGTTGTGGGTATGATCTTTATATGGGCCATTCACTTTAGAGTTGGACTCGAGGACCTTTGTGGGTCCCTTCCAACTCAGAATATTCAGTGATTCCCTTCCAACTCAGAATATTCAGTGATTCACCCTTCTTGAACAGGGTGAATCATTCCTCCATCTCAGAAGACCGAACATGACTCTCACACAACAAGCTCTGGCAGTAAGAGATGTTAAACCTACACATTGGTTCAACTATAAGCTAAGTCATTCGCACATACTATTTGCTTCTGTAGTTATCTAGAAAGTAGTGCTAGCTACAGTAGTTTAAAGGGTTTTCCAAGTTAACTTCTTCCATCATCCTATAATTAATTTCCAAACCACTGGCTCTGACATAAATGGGGTTATATGAATTACACAAACTGCTAACTCACCTAGAGTACACTGAAGTGTCAGCTCAATTTGTTTTACCAAACCAAGAATTTACTCTTTACAGCTGCTGTTTTCCTTCCCATCTGTGGATAATCTGAATCATCAGATGTAACAATTCTTTCACTGTGTTGTAGAAAGTGGTTTCAATAAAAATACCAGCCACATCCTGTTCCCCCAATGTTAAGTGAAAAATATTCCAAGGAGAACGTAAGAATTAAGCAAGGAATCCATTGCATAACCTCAGTCAAGATAACACTGGCCAATCCTACTTCATGGGAAATTTTCCACTGTATCTTAATTGTACCCTAGAAGCTTCACCACATTAGGTGAATGCTTTGACTTCAATCAGCCCAGCTGCGGTGCCAGAGAGATCTATAAAGACATCTGGCAGAAGCAAATTTACAGGAGAATAGGAATAATGGACATAAAGTCAAGAAAAACTAAGGTTTAAACCAAAGCTGGCAAAACATAATAGAACTATTTAAAGCAACACCCATTGGGCAGAAGAGTCACTGGAAGTGCCTTCCACAATAAATATCACATATGCAAGAGCTAACCTTGAAACCCAGAAAGAAATATCACTTTCAGAATGGATCTTCACTTTTGCCAATCTTCCAAGTTTGGTACCAAACTTGACTAGGTCAGCAAACTACTGCAATTTCTGAAAGCAACCAGGCAACTTCCAAAGATCTAGTTATAAGGAAGGGTGCAAAGCATGTGGCCACAAAGCCTAGTGAAGATTACTCTATGTTTACAGCAGTAGTCCAGCTACAGGACTTGTCATGTGCCTCTCTTCCCTCTCTTTTGTGATTCCTACAATTGATCAGTCAGTAACAGTTGGTATTTAACTGCTTCTCTGTACTCTCAGAATTTAGCTGGGGATGGAAACAACAAATCAAATACAGTTGTGCTTTCTTGGTGCAATGTGTCACCTGCTTACATAAAAATACAAAAGTCATGGTTTATGGCCCATAAAATCGATACTCAAAACATCAGTAGAATTGAAAATAGTTACTAATATTGGTGTATGTATGCAATACAATCAACTCTACAGCAACATGGACCTCCATATTCAACTCACAAAAAATTTCAGAAAAGCATTTGCACACTTTCTCAACACTAAGGAAATTCTTAAGAGTACCCACAAAACCACTCTGGCTTTCTTTTACTCTTAAAACCATATCACAATGCTAAAAAAAAATTAAAAAGTCAAACTTGACAGCAGTATGGACATTCACTCATCTTGCTAGACAGTGCAACAGATGAGGCAGTGCATGGGGAACAGAGCAGGCTGTATTCCTGAAAATACATCATCTGTAAGGTTCTTGTAAAACCAGAACTAGAAATATTAGCAGGGAGATAGTTTTGTTTACTAACTCACTGAAAACAGCACAGTGGAGAGATGACCCTAAAAATGACACATTTCTAAAGCCAGATTTTACGAGTTCATCCCTTCCTTAGCTTCACAGAAAAGGATATAAGGACACTCTGGTTGAGAGCCAGGCAAATATTTAAAAGCCAAAAACTAACTGAATACTTCACTAGTTCATATTTCAAAAGAAATAGCACAATCTCCCAGTTTAGAGGAAGCCTGAGTACTTTCACAATACAAGATTCACTTCAAATTCAAATGTACACACAAAGCCATTTAGCAAATCGATCATGGACGATCAGATCCCAGCTGCATACCTTCAATTGACTCTTTTAAGTAAGGTCAAAACTAAGAGAAAAACTAACAATCAGGCCCATCACTAGCTGTTGCTCAGTATTACTGCAGTGCTCAGCCTGTGTCACATGCTAATTTAGATACCTAAGAACACAGTGTGACTGCTCCAATGACACCTCACAGCCATTCCTAAAACATGTCAATCAAATGACTGTCACTGATCTGACACAGCAGAATCCCTTATTTAATAACACCATGATTCTGCTTGATGAATATGATCTCCTACCATGCCAAGAAAAACATCATATGAAGGACCCAGAGATATTAGATGGGCTCACTCAAATAATTTTCAGAGCTTTGAATTTAACTTCAACCTGAAATTCCTTCAGTCAGCCAAGTAATTTAAAATGTCTCAATACTAAGAGTCCTTAATCTGCACAGCAAGTCTCAGGTTATCACATATTCAGATCAAATCTTGCCTTCAGATATAGGATAAACAGATCATACCAAAATTTTTGTATCCAGGGGCAGCTGAAAGCCCAGACGGATTTGCCCATCAAGAGCCGTAACAAGAGCTGTAGAGAACAATTCAAGGATGTTTCCAGTTCTGCAACAAACTTATTACGCAGGAGCCAAGAAACTTGGTTAAATAGGAAAAAGAATACACCCTGAAGGAACATCTGTCCTGTCATCTGTACATCTACCTCCAAGCGTGTTCTACATAGTTTAAAAAGAAAAAAGAAACAGATCTCTTCACAAACTTTATCTGATCACAGAAAAATAATCTCCAAAAGTGTCAGTCAGATATGCCATCTCAAACACATATGCTGTGTAAAGGGCTGCAGGTACTTCAAGTATCTCGAAGATCAGTTCAAGATCAGGGCAAGGAGGAGCATCAAAGAGCTGACTACTCAAAAAGTACATGGTTAAGGACTCAGCAAACTTAACACAGCCTGTCAGGTGGCTGCACACTAAACTTCAGGCTCTCAGTGAATAAAACCAGGATCTTTAATATGGAATATATATGAAGTCTCCCCTGCAACCCCAGAGCTGGAGAGGCTTTGAGGTGGGGGGATACGGAGGGAAGAAGTAGGAGCAAAGAGAGGCTTTTGCCAAATTAAGAAGTAAAACCAATTTGTTCAAGACCTCACTAACTAGTCACCTCCCACCCTGCAGATTAAATAGCATGGCAGTGTGTGCTGCCAGAAGTGGTGATCCTCATATCTTAGCCTTCTGAAATAAAACCTGAAGTTTTCTGCAGCATTACATTTTCCTCACATTAAAGAGAGAAATGCTGATTACAGCAGTGGCATCTTAAAAAAGCCCATCTTCAACGTCATCCTGACTGAAATACTGATTCNAAAAAAAAAAAAATGAAGAGAAGTGACAAAAGTCTCAGCATTCTCAGACCAAAGAACTGACATCCTAAGTAGTTATCCAGTACAACGCGGTTGCCAAAGGCACCATCTTGAAAGCCATGAGCCTGTTGCAATCCTTCTTTGAGATCCAAGAGGGACAAGCTGGCAGCATAAGAAACAATTATAGAAACAACTACAGTCGAAAGGGCAATTCATCAAATGTTCTTCAAATGCTATGAAAGACAATACCACATTTGTTCAGTTTGACATTTTTTAATATTTCTAACTTTAGCAAAAAGCATGTGTATCCTGAGATGACCAAGGATTTCAAATATTATAGCTACAACCCTGTTCTCTTCACACTAAGAACAGCATTAGGTTTATTACATGAATTTCATTTACTCCAGAACTGCTCTGTGTAGGTGACTCTGTCTACTGCTTTCAATATATGTTAGATATTTGACCATAGAACAGTTTATGGTGCATATTAAAATAGTTTATATCTCATACCACAGAAAGGGCAAAGAATAAATGCTTGTTCTGGATACCAAAACATCTGTGCGATTACTAAAATCAACTGTACTCTGCCAAGAGGAAGCAGTCTGTTAGTTTTGCTAATAAGATAGAATGATTCAGTGTCTTTATATTTTGATATTCTAGCTTTATTAAATTCATTCAACAGAACAGACTTCTTATTTCCTTCTACTTTTTCTCTTTGGAATATAAGAATCCAACTTTTCCTGGAAGCAAACAAAGCAGAAGCCCACTCTTGTTTAGAGCTTCAGGAAATTACCTTTCTGCAAAGTAATTTCTCAGAGATAAAAGCCCACTTCTCAACCTGATGGATAAACCTTCAGATCAAGGAGACACCACAACCTTCTGCTTTAATCACGACGATATAGGATTCTCTGTTGCACTGTCTGAACCACAGGCTTCTGTGTTGTTCTGTTTTAAGCTGTCAGTACACGTCAATGCCTCCAAACATCTGAGGAGAATCCAGCCAAGAAAATAACACTGGTATGTGGACATACAAGTGAGACTATAATTCAGCCCCCACTGCCCACAAAAAAGAGGGTGTTTTCTCCTTATATGAAATCACAGGATGTTTTGGGTTGGAAGGACCTTAAAGATCATCTCGTTCCAGCCCCATCCCTAGACTAGGCTGCACAGAGCTCCATCCAGCCTGGCTTTGAACACTTCCAGGCATGGGGCACCCACAACTTCCCCAGGCAATCTTTTTCAGCATCTCCACTGGTTTGAAGCCATTCCCCCTTGTCCTTGTCCCACCATACATTCCTGCAAAAAGTTCCTCTCCAACTTTCTTGCAGGCTTCTCCCTCCAGGTACAGGAAGGCAATTAGGTCACTCCTAAGCCTTCAGGTAGGATGCTTCAAAGATTCAGATCTCTGCTAAAGATACTGGCTTTTTCATATATTTATACCTCTGTCTATGGGGTTTTTTATATACACAAAGATATTATCACTATTATACCACCGTGGCTGCTATAAATACAGCCATCCTGACACAATGAGATTAGAACTTTACTGAGACAAAGAACAGCCACCAACGAAGCAAGGACTACATTAAAGGAGTTTTATCATTGCTAGCAAGTAAGGAATCAATGTTTATTAATGTGTTAAAGACTGAACATTAGTCATAAAGAAATACAGATGAGATGACAGAGCTCATCTCTCCTCCAGAAGAATGCTATACATAAGGAAGGCATAATATTGAGTAGATTGATATGTACAAAACAGGATTGCCTCAAGAGGATTTTCTCATGATGCAGTTACCTTTCCAGCACAAACATATGCATGTGTCAAAACTAGTGTTCACTATGACAAAATTATTCCATATTTTCAAGTCACGTTACATATGTAGTCTGGTAAAGAGAAAGATTTGGTTTCACCCTTTCATGTAAGGTAACATCAATTTGCAAGTCATCAAAACAAAGCTGGAAGGACAGAATTTCCCTCTCTAAAGACTAATAAAATTTAAATAGGGCTAGAGAAAGCTATAGCTTCAATTATTTGTACTCTTCCACTCTCAATTTCCTCTCCAAAATCCCTCTTACAAAAGAAAACCCAACTGCTATTAGCATCTGTGCAGTTAATAGTTCAGATGAATGGTAGTGTAAGTAACAGAGGCCATACTGCTGTCAGAGTTCATAGCCAAAGTTATTCCCATACTTAAGTAAAAGGAAACTGCTTTGAGAATTAAGCCAAACAGCAAACTATAAACTCTAAGCTACTCAAGACAGTCCCACACATACAACAAGCCAACCTGTCATATTAGTCTTCCTTTCAAGTGCTTGTGTACTATCAAATCTGTTTCTCCAAGCAACGCTGAGAAAGTTCCAGAGCCACTGATTAGGACAAGCAAGCTCTGTAATAAAACTGACTTCTAAGAAGTAGATTGCTGTTAATCCAAGTTGTTTTCTTAAAGCCCTGATTTAGAAACAATACATGTATTGAGCAGAAATATGAGAGAACTCGCAGTTCCTGAAATACCCTTTGAGATTTTACTTCTACCATGACAACATGACAAGCATAAGAAGTTACTCATATTCCTTGGAATATGCATTTTTTCCCTTTTACCCAGGGCTGACTAGGCAATAAAACAACACACAAAGGGGTTTCCAGAAGGATCTGATATAAGCTGTACTCCCATGACCTTACCTATTCCCCAACAGACTTCCGAAAACAGAGAACACGTACATTCATTGATTGTTGCCATCCAGCTGGGATCCCTTTGACTCCTTAAAGAGTTAGGTCAGGCTTCCCACCCTTTGGCAGCTGTGCAGTGGTAGGCAGGGTGCAACAGTCTATCCTGGACACCTCATTCCTGGCCTCAGTCCCATCTGTGCCCTCTCAGGACTTCTAATGAAGCAAGCAGACAGCAAGGCAGCATTTCTCCTGCTTGGCTCGGCCTCTTTGGCAAGCATCTGCAAGGAGGCACTCAAGCTTGACCATGCTTCAGTTTAAGACAAACAGTATCTAAATTGCCCCACAAGGGCAGCTGAAGGATATGGAACACACTGAACAAGGAAAACACTACATGTGCCCTGAAGGACAGGGGCGTGGACACTCCCACACCTGGGAAACACAGACTGTCAGAGGAAGAAGCAGAGATGGAAAAGCTGGAACAGCAAGGATATAGGGAAACTGGCTTTTCCCTCGTGTCCCAAAACTAAAAGAAAGATCTCTATACCTCTGCATCCAAGCAGAGGACTGAAGTGCAGGACTTAGTAGCAGGACTAAAAGTGCTAACCTCAGACTACAGTTTTTTTGAACCCATAAATTACAGTGCTAAAATACAGACACCAAATCAGGGAAGGGGAGAAACACTATTGGGTTACACAAGCAAGATGCTAGGAAACATTCCTGCTAGATCACAGGGATCTTCAATATTTGAACACTTCTCGATCTGTAGGATCAAATAACTCTCATTTAACAACTGAAGGAAAGTAACAGGCGAGCTATCCAAAACACAAGCACCACACATAAATTATGAAAATTAAAGACTTTAGTGCTGTAATACCAGAATATCAGAAATCCAGAGAGCTACATATTTGTTCAGCTGATACAAGACCCATAACTGAACTATCAACAAAGCACTAAATTATGAAATAAGAAAAGCATGACAAAACAATCCAAATGGTTTTATGCATGCCAGTTTGTTGAATCTACTTACTAGTTTTGCTCAGTTAAGATTTGTCATGATGTAAACTCTTCTGCTGCACAAAATTAGTACTTCACAACAACAACATCAGGTAAATTCCTCAAGATTGTCCAGCTTAAATGTTTTTATCAGTGAAAGTCTGAAGATTAGGTTTTTTTAACAGAACTCTACCAAGATCAATTCATGTTCAATGCTACTTACCTTCAAAACATCAAGAGAAAATCCTTCTGTCTTGCAATTTGAGCACAGCAGATCACAGTGACAAAAAGAAACAAATTCCTGCCCAGCAAGCTTGTGGAAACCCCATCCTCAAACATATTCAATAACAGCCAGGTTGGAAGGGGCCCTGAGCAACCTGATCTAGGGAATGGAACTCCTGCCCATGGCAGAAGGGGTTGAAACTAGATCTTTCAGGTCTCTTCCAATTCACATCATTTTACAGTTATATGGAATATAAGAAGGTTTGAAAAAGCAAATATAACCAAGCTTTCTTTGAGCAATTAATTTTTATTTAACTGGCAGCAGATATGTGAGCAATGACAAACTAGATGTGGTACAGATCCAAATTCCCCCTCCTGCCTTCAGTTCCATCCTTGGAACAGGGCACAGGGCAGGCAGCTCCTCTAGCCCATCCTTCACCACATGGCACGTGAAAAGCCAGCAGCAGGATACAGCCTCCCCTCACCTCCTCAAGTCTCTGGAGAAGTGGGGCCTGGGTCTATGGGCCAGCTCCCCACAGGCAGTCCAGAAGTTGCCATACTATTGTCACTTTTTATACTGAATTTTACTTCAATTCTGAAGACAAATTAATTTTTGCACCTATCTTATAAAAAAGGTTTGCTCCTACACCATAGCTTCAATTACTCACAAGAGACTAGGTTCAATGACAAAACAGAATGGCTGAAGGCTCCTAAAGAGCCTGAAGCCTCTCTAGAGGGTTTTAAAAATGTGAATGTAACACAATAATAGAAAAACATGATAAAACATGAAAAGCTAAGGGTTTATAAGAGATGATGGTACACGGCATCAAGATCTTTGTAAACATCAGCCAGTTGCCTGGGATTATTTTATGCTACTTATCTCCCTAAAATAACATTACCTTCTCATTATAGCACAGGTTATAACCTTAGGGAAGGGTGACGTGCATGAACAAGCACACATCTCCTGATAGCAGCTTCAGAGGGGCACTGCCTGGCCACAGTGTGGCCTTGCATCACTCTTAGGTAGTGGTGGAAAAGGAAACAAGCAGGAACAAGGGTAGCTTTGCCACTGGTGGCCTTGAAGATCAAAGGAAGCAAAAGCCACCTCTCAGCTGTTCTCTAGTCATTTTCTTAGCTAAGATTAATTGGGAAAAAAAAATAAAGTCTTGAGCATTTCAAGCACTTTCAAGTTGCACAGGAATAGAAAAATGGCCTTTGCTAAACATAGTTATTTAATACTATGTGAGGTGACATTAAAAGGCTATGTACCCTTGCCATCACAACACATGTTTAAGGCAGTTTCTTCATCTGCCATAGCTCAGCCAGAACTGAAATTCCAGACACACTGCAACTCTAAAAGGTTACATGTGTTTAGTTGATAATTTACTGTCTTCATACTTTCAAACCTACACAGGAGACAACATTCCCAGGCAGTGTGTTTGAGATGAATGGAGGTGAGATGCATTTGCTTGGTTCAGTGACTGAACAGTTGCATCCAAGGACCATTGTGTAAAAGAGATGTCCTAATGCCAGACACTAAGGACAGCTTTCAAATAACTTCATGCAATTTTTTTAATAATCTTGATGTTCCAATATTGTATATAATCTATGGGAGAGTTCCCAAACAAATAATTACTTGTTGAAACAGTGTTGATATTATATAACCTTAAAATCATGTAACAACTGGTTTTAGCAATTTAATACTTGAGATACAAAACAAAATCCATAAAAGCCTTCACCCAACCAAGTCAACAAATGCTTTACTTGGGGCAATGAATTATAACAAGAATCAGAATTACCAAAAATAAGTAGTATTTCAGACTGTGTGCAAGACCCCTGAAACTGAGAGATGCTAAATCCCATTTATACCAGCCTCTCAAGTATCCAGATACTGCAGTCCTCTAAAAGCTTATTCCATTAGCTAACAAGATAATCATGTTCACCTATTAAAAAAATTCTATGCAAAAGCTATTCAAAAGACAGCACTATTTCAAAAAGACATACTATTTCAAAAGACAGCACCATAAAGATGTTCAGCACTCCAGTGCCATGGCAGAGAAACACAGTTAGGTAACAATATCCACAACTCCCAGACCAAAACATTCATTCTTACATCACACAGGCTGCCTTTCTGACTACGTGAACTGAAATACCGTATGGGAAATAGAGATTTAGCCACAATGACTTTGGACATTGAAATCAGGGCAGAACACCATCTTTTGGAAGACACTAGCAGAATTGAAAAACAAAGGGTATATCTTTAAATAATATGTAGCAGTAATTATCCTGGGCTTGGCCAGTGGTCTTCTTTGCTACAAACACATCTGCACTTTGCTGCTTGGAGCTTCCTTCAGGCCCTAGTTAACCTTTGCTCATAAAGCATGATATGGTCCAAAAATGCTTAATGGAAAAGAATATTGTAACCAACCGACTGCACATGTGAACCCAAATTCAAGACTACTGAAGCTGCATTGAGGCAGCAGACACGGTCTTAAAACCACACTGCGCATTTTCACAGCAGACTGTATTCAATGTCTTGTTCAAATTAAAACAATCCTACACCCACAAAATACCAACCAACAAAAAAAAGAAAAAAAAAAAGAAAAAAAAAAAGAAAAAAAAAAGAAGATGACAAAACCCCACACCAAACATTTTTCTTCCTATTTTAGTCCATGGTATTTAGTCTGTTTAGTTCTTGAAATATGCAGTTTACTGTACTTCATATTAACACCAGGCTTCTGTTGAGCATGCATATGTAACAAGCTTCTCTACATTAAAAAAAAATAAAAAAGGAAAAAAAGAAAAACTAAGACAGCAATAATGACAGCATGTAAATTAATAGTCAGAATCCAAGTAAGAAACCAGGCAATTTAGCACAGGCTTCTGTGATGAGAACCAGAGGCACTCCAGGACTTTATGTTCACCGAGCAGACAATGCACAGCAGTTAGGTCAGTGGACAGACAAGGTAACTAATTCCAAGGGCAGAGGGTGAGGCAGTCTAAGTAGGAGTGTTTTGTCTCTTACAAAATTAAAAGATGTGCTAGATGCATGCTTGGTTCTACAAGACTACCATTGTTTTGAATAACATTTAGTTGGAGAATTTCCTCTAGGTGACCATCACAAGAAGTTATATTGAAGATCTGCTCATAGGAGGTAACTCTACTACACTCCTGTACAACATCTACAGGAGCAACCTTCTATTGCCTTCAGCACAGCACCTTAGCTCCCAGCATATCGACAAATAGCAACTATTCCTTCTTGGCAAACTTTTTTTTAACACCTTCTGCCAGAATTATCTCTCTGATTTGCAGATTTCCTTATTGAAGGTTCATGTGGCTCCTGGATGCTGGACAAGCATGAATTAAATGATCTACCACAAGATCTGCTTTATTTATAATCTCAAGTAGCTAAATAATTTCCATTTCTTAAGAAGCTTCACATACTTCCCTCATACAAAAAAAATCCAACGCAACAAACTAAGCAATCATCTGCTGCCTTCTCTCTCTCCAAAACCATCACATTGGATTTCTTCACTATCCTTACTTGATTTCTTAAAAATACTTTGTCTACCTGCATTAAAGGTTTCAGTAAAATTGCTAATATCAGGTAGTAAACCATAGAGGAAAGTGAATCTTCTTCCAGTTACTCTATAGTTTTCCAGACTCCCACAAGTAACCCATTTTATCCCTTCCCCTAGTAAGAGGCTTGCTTATTCCTTACAGATTTAAAAGCAACAGAACATTAAAACTGACACCTATTTTGTTGACAATTGCCACTGTTGGGAATGATTGCAATGCAAAATCCATCTAGATGCCACAGGGCAGCCCGTACATAGATGCTGGTTTTGTTGGACTTGAAGTTCTCTATAAACTGGGTCTGTACAACACCATTTCAGATAAGTATCATTTACAATTCATCTCTACATTAAAATTGAGAAATTTTACTGATACTAGTCCTTACAACTTAAATGTTCTATTCCCATACACAGTTGGTGCAAATTTCCTGGACATCCATAGGCAGCTCAGGAAGCAAGAGTACCTCTGCTGCTGCACTGCTTGTGTCCCACTGCTTCTAGTTCCAGGAAGAACTGGAAACAAATCTTATTTTCATGGCATTAACTGTGGGTCGGCAAAGATACTGGTATCCACTCAACTGAGAATCTGGACACAACACCTAATTTGCTTTCATCATGACAGCTTCCTGTATTTTTACTTTTTTTTTTTTTTTTAAGATAAGAATATAAAGAAAGCCCTAGGCAAGCTTCTCTTTTCTAGTCAAACAAACACCATTCCCTGAAGTCAACACTAACTTTTCAAAGACCTCTTTTTCCTTGAGTTTTAAAAACACACTTAGTTTCCTATCAGTTTTCCCAATACATCTGAAGGTTTTATTAAAGTTTATCTAATAAATATGATACCCACTTCAATTACTAGAAATAATTTTAATAAGAAAACTCCACAAAATCATCAAGATTATGTTTCTTTTTTAAAATTAAACCACCACAGTAATTTCCCTAAAGATTTAGTTATACAATAGATTTCTTTTATTAGTATTTACTAAACCTATTAACTCTGTCTATCAAACTGCAGATTTTTGTCTGGCAAGCCCTGGATAGAATAAGAAATCTCTTGAGAACCTGATGGTATTAAATCCACTATAGACAGATCAATTAAGTTTTAATAACTTGAAAAGAAAGTACAAGTTTTCAAAAAATCAGACAGTTGTGAACCCATCCCCCCTTTCCTTATGTTTTTTACAGGTAAGTTGTGAAATATTAATTTTATAATCCAGACAAATATTACTGTACCAGCCTAGATCTCACAAAGTCCCATAACCATTAATTGGCTTTATCCATCCACATTTTCCCAGAGTTATATTAAACTTTGTACCCAAAAGCAAATTCTGACCTTCTCCATCCCATACCCCAGAATTCTTGAAGCCAGACAACTTCAGTCACCATTAGCCAAGTAAATGGTCCCAAGTTATACCACAGAATTTGATACCTTGTCTTTCTACAAATAGCTGTATCTTCTTGTTTCATTGAATTCTACACTTTAGCTACAAGAATTTGAATTACTAGCAGACACCAAATTCCTCAGTCTTTCAAATCAGAGGAAAGATTCACTGTGCATAGCTTGAAAATCCAAAGTACACAACAAGCATACACAGATACTACCAAAAACTCAGTATGATGGAAGCTTCAGGAGGACATCTCAATCATCTCAGCTCTGACTAACACTCATTCCCAAAGCTCCCCAAAAAATCATCTCAGCTCTGACTAACACTCATTCTCAAAGCTCCCCAAAAAATCATTACACATTCAAACACTTCAGAACTGTGATTTTTAGGCCCAATTAGAACATGGGCTATGATAATTCAGGATTTGGGAATTAACTGAAAATTCAAGATAGCCAAATCAGTTTTGTCTTGAACACATGGAGAAGAGATTGCAAACATTACTTAAGATGTTTAGAGCGTAAGCTAATTAAAAACACTTAGTAAATATGAAAGAGCAACACCAGTCCTCTAACATCATTATGTCAGTTAAACAACTAGAGACAGTGAGAAAATGCACCTTGACATGTCCTTCCATTAAAAAAAAAGCTTACAACATTGTGACAAAGTTAGATAAAAACCCTAGAGATTTCCACAAGATTGCTCTGATTGGTTCTACTCTATGAAGAAGGTTAAAAAGCAGAGGGAACACATACTTGGTCAGGTATTAAATTTGTACAGCTGCAGAACTGCTTAATTCTAGTTTCTGACAGACCAATCAACCCAGAGAAATTCTGTGGGATGTTTTCTAGCTTCAACCAGATGTAAAACATTTTTTTTTTTCCTTAATTCCCCTGTGAAGGAAATGTATTCCTTTATGTGACTGATGAGAGGGCTTGGAGCAATCAAGCTACAGTTGCAAGAATGATTGTCTACTATGAAAAAGGAAATAATGTTTAAAAAATTGTTTAATGAAGTAGTAGTAAGTCAGTATTATGGGAACCACAAAAGTAAGACCCCAAATACCTATATCTATCTGTTTTCTGAATACCTGTCACCATGAAGCAGTTAGTTCTCTACTGTCTTCATTAAGTTAACACTGCAGATTAATAAATCCTATTGCTTTAGGCTGGCTCCACACCAAGAAAGGAAGACAGCTTATTCTTAAAACCCCCAGACAAACATGCTTGAACAAGGAATCCCTCCAATGAAAGTGAAAGATCAGACATTAAAGTTATCTTGAAGAAGAAAGGACTATTTAGTTCTTGCCCTTTAATACAAGGGACAAATTTGAATTCTTTCTACAGATGTGCAATATTAGCCATGTCAATCAAGAGGATTGGTATTCATAACTCATCTATACATCAGACACCAGCTTCATCTTTTTCCCCCCTAAAAATGCACCATCTTGCTTTAATATCAGAAAAAAACTGCATTTCATGGGTAGTGTCTCATTTTAAAAAATCCATTTAACACTTGATTACGCATCCTTATGTTTCCATGGTCTCTTGTGCTTAACAGAAATAACCACATCAGTATGCTGCAGAGAATCCCATCTTCAAAGCCAACAGAAACTACTTCCCCCACCACCCAGCTGAAGCCATGCTTCTATTGTTACCCACACAAGAGAAAATAGATCTGGATAACAGTTGGTGATCATCTATTGATATAAGCCTCCACATATGTGAAGATCATTAGTGATTTTAAGAGAAATAGTGTTTGTTTCCAGTCATTTTCCTCTAACATATGAGAACTCTTACAAATGAGACAGCAAATTTTAGATGGAATTCAGGGAACACCCTCTTCCTTTTTTATTTTTATGTAATATGACCTATTCTGTCCTAGAGCACGGACAAGGCATCAGCCCACATCTGCTAAATTCCAGCTGCCTAAAATCAGCTCTTGTCAGAAATGACCACTATTACAACTCAAAATATGAAAGGAAAAGTAACTTAGAAAACAGCATGTTTGGGTTTTTTAAAAGCATTCCCCATCCTTTCCACCCCAGTTTCCACTTATAGAAGAGCTATTTTGTAACCTTTTCTTAGCACTCCTAAAGGTCCTTGCATTCCTTCAGGTCCAAGCATCCCCACTTCATCCAAACCAACTATCACAGTGCCAGAAAACACTAACAGAAAAAGCAGAGTCACAGATAAGGGAGAACAGTCATTAATGAATTCTGAAAAGTGAAAAGCAGGATGAAACAAAAATACCAGCCCAATTCATTCACCACTCACAGCTCAAGCCTATTAGTATTACTTCCTGAATAAGTGGTAATCTAATACTTAAGTTACACAGTCCTGTGTGTACTTAAACCTACAGGCCTAGGTAACACCTATATTCTTTCATTTATAATTTTACACAGTACACTCAAATCAAAGCAGCTTTTCACACGAAAAGCTGTATATTTTCCACATCCATACAATTAACTTTCTATGCAGATTAGCAAATACCTGGAGTTATGAAAGATCCTATTTGTTCCTCAAAAACAAACAAAAAAACCAGTAAATCCCTTCTACCTAACATTTTTGAAGACTTATCTGATTACCAGACTCTGTTTCTTATGTAACTACTTATTAGCTTGATGTGTATTTCTAGACTAAGAAAAACAGAAATTTGAACAACAGTAAAAGCTTTGTACAATAGAAAATGTATTCTTTCCCTAGTTTTCCTAATTAGCTTCCTCGGCAAATCCCCAGTCGCAGACAGAAGAACTGATCACAATTCCAGGCTGAGTGGTAACTGGAGTAAGTTACTAGCCACAAGGTACTAGAGAACTGTTGCAGATGCCCCTCAGAAGGGGAGCTGATCCTTGGCTCAAAATGAGCTTGCTCACATTGACCAGTTTTGCAGAATATTAACTTTGTCCGAATGCTTGTGGGCAGATGACAGCAGGGGAGATGAAAGGCCTAGCCCCTTCTCTAGTGCAACACACAAGATGTAACCTTCAAAGCACCTACAGGGCATTAACAGTACCAGCAGTACTGCTTCCCAGCAGTACCTGCATATCTTACTACCTTCTAGTACAGCTGAAGCACACACAATACCAATGCTTTGGAGCATTTGGAATTTTAGGTAACTTTTGTTTTAGTCTGAAAAGCTGACAATACCTTCAGGCCCATTCTTCAGGAGAAATCAGCACAACATCACTGACAAGGCATAGACATCCCTTCTTCTGCAAGAGAATCAGGATCCCAAAAGCAATACCTTCGAAGTCTCTCAGAGCTTCACGGGCACTGCCTTCTGTAATTATGCTTGAGAGTTTAAAACAGATTTACACAAAAAGCTCACTCAAAAAGTGGTCATATGCTGAAGAAATTCTGTAGGTGAAGCTAACACCTTTCTGTGTAAGCCATGATGCTATGCAAATCTTTCTGAGAAGTCTAGTACAGAGGACACTACTGGAACCATACTCTGCTCAAAGACAAACATGCTGATAAACAGTTTATTTTTAACAGCCTTCTGCTCATGTTGTTCTCCCTTACACAGTCTGAGTTCTCAATGTTTATTAGAAAAAGTTTCAGACAATAACCCAGCAAAACCTGCTACATCTAGCATATGGCTAAGTCCAGCGACCAGGCCAGAGCTTTACTTCTTAAGAGATCCAGATAATATCATATACACAGATGTATCAGTATTTAAATACAGTGAATAATGATGCCTGTCAAAGATCTCCTTAATTCTGTTAACTCTTAAGAAGTGTAGGAAGGAAATGTGTCAATTAAGAATGAAGGTCATGAAAGTCACTGGATAAATTTAATACTCTCAAGGTTAATAGATCTTCCTTATAGGACCTTCACAGTAACGCCTCTCAACAGAATAGCTAAAATAAACTAACAACAAAATAACCAAGTTTTCCAGGTCCTCACTCTTCACTGCTGGAATATAAAACATAATTGTACGTAAAGCTTTCCTGCAGACACTAAAACTATTTGGGAAGTCTAGACACTGACTATGGATGACAAATTACACTGTGAAATTATTTTTGTTTAAGAATGCTACAAAATACCATGGTGGCACAAACAGGTATATCCCAACAGCAAAGCATACAAAAGGTATACCTGAACAAGTGGAAAAGCAAGGAAGGCCAGCTTCTGCTTACACTTTTAGTCACACCTTATCAAGAGACACAAGCACTGAGGGCTCTTACACAGGAGTATCCTTTTGCTGTTACTCTCACATCTGTGTAAAACCCAGGACTGTCACTCCTGGCACGTGAGCTCTGTGAGTAGAACACGTCACAGAGTAGTTCCTTTTACATCAACAGGATTACTTCACAGCAAAATCGTACCCACAGCTCCAGAACTGGTCCCTCCAATGTTGTCCTTCCACTCCTGTTAAATACAATCCCATGTGATGTGATAAGCAACTGATACAGTTCCCAGCTCTACTTTCTACAGGATTTATGGGAAGGAACACACACAACATTCCTTGGCTGTAATATCGCCTCTCTCATTAGGTGTTTTCCCGCCTGGGGCTCTCTGGTCACCCAATTTCCCTTCTTCAGGTACCCTGCTCACTCCTCCCACAACTCAAAATTCTACAAGATGCCAATGAAAGAAATTTTTCCAGGTTCAGAGCTGCACAATAAGACTTTATGGTGTTCCAATTTAATTAAACAGAAACTGAGTCCAAGAATTACACTCAAAGTAAATCTCATGCTCAAAATATTCTCATTTCAAAAAGCTTTATTAGGAAAAGAAAAAACAAGTGAGTATATATATGCATGTGGTAAAGTCTATACGGGATAGACATTTGCAGATTATTATGCTAAGTTTCAAGAATTCAGCTGAATCAAGCTAGGGATTAGTCTTTTCTATTCCCAGGAGTTCTCTGAAGAGAACAGAAATGATTGATTTTTCCCCTGAAGTGTATGATTTAGAAAAAAATTTATCTCTCAAAACCAAGTAAAGACAGCTGTTCGATCACATCTCACCTGCTGCTGCATGCCAAGGAGCAGAAGTGGGAGGGAAAAGTCACATGGGGACTGCACAAAGGGGAAAGTGTATCAATATTTAAAAGCCGTAAGCTCAACTTGGATCTTGTAAAAACTCATTTTTAGTATTAATAGATTTCAAAGGTGGAATATATTAAATATAATGCTACAGATTTTCAGTGTGAGAACCCTCGATTTTAAGCTCAGTTGAACAGAAGTCAAAATTTCTGTTACAGGGGTAACACAAAATAAATATTACTATGGAGATCCCACACTGAAAAATTAGCTGTAAGTACTTAAAGGCACCTTAGAATAAAAGGACTAGAGGCAATTATTAACAAAGCATAAGTTTTATATTCAAACATATATAAAATCCAATTCTACATTAAAAATGGCAATAAGAGTACTTAGGAGAAAACCCATAGACTTACTTTAGATGGAAAGCAAGAGTAATACAAAGGATTTTTGATGTACCAGTTCAGAAGCTCCACAAGTTTGTACTCTTGTTTTAGAAAAATATAGGTTATTTGAGCTAAAGTATCAGTGACCTTCAATATTCATGATGTATCATATGCTAACATTTTCTTCACTTAAAAGGCCAGCAACTATATACATCAATAATGGGTTTATCTTCCCATCTGACATGCCATGGTCTCCATTCCTTTTTTTTTTTTCATAGAATCATAGAAAAGTTTGAGTTGAAATGGTCCTTAAAGGTAATCTAACTTCAACTCCCCTGCCACAGGCCAGGACACTTTCCACTTGACCAGGTTGCTCAAAGCCCCATCCAGCCTAGTCTTGAACACCTCCAGGGACAGGGAGTCCACAGCCTCTCTGGGAAATCTGTTCCAGTGCCTCATCACCCTCACAGTAAAGAATTCCTTCCTAACATCTAATCTAAACCTGCCCTCTTTCACCTTAAAGCCATTCCCCCTTATCCTATCCCTACATGCCCTTGTAAACAGGCCCTCTCCAGCTCCCTTGTAGATCTCCTTTAGATACTGCAAGGTGCTTTAAGGTCTCTCCAAATCCTTCTGTTCTCCAGGCTGAATAGCCCCAAATCTCTCAGCCTCTCTTCTTAGCAGAGGTGCTTCAGAGCTCTGGTCAACTTAGTAGCTCTCCTCTGGACTCATTCTAAGAGGTCCACATATTTCTTGTGTTGGGAGCCCCAGAGCTGAACAGAGCATTCCAGATCAGGTCTCATGAGAGCAGAAGAGAGAGGGAGAACCATCTCCCTCAACCTGCTGGGTGTAATTCTTCAGATGCAGCCCAGGATGCCTTTGGCTTTCTGGGCTGTGAGTGCACATTGCTGGGTCATATGGAGCTTTTTGTCCAAACAGCTCCAAGTCTTTTTCCTCAGGGCTGCTCTCAAACTATTCTCCTAGCCTGGACTTGCGCTTGAATCTGCCCCAACACAATTTCAGCACCTTGCATTTGGTCTTGTAGAACTTTGTGAAGTTCACACAGGCCCGCCTCTCAAGCCTGTCCAGACCCCTCTGGATCCCTTCCCTCCAGTGTCCTGGCTGCACCACACAGCTTGGTGCCAGTGGCAAACACGCTGGGGGTGCAAGTTCATGTTCTGAAAGCTTCCACTAGTTTTTATGTTTACTGACAAATTTCCAATACTATTTACAGCTGGATTCTGTAACCAAAGTTTTCTGCACACCAAGTTATTGGAATCACATCAAGGCAACTGGAAAATAACACTTAGCCGGTGATAGTTTTGCCACAGTAGTATTGTCCTGTTCAACCAGATGGCTGCAGATATCCAGTAACTCCTCTGGTACTCCAAGGCAGAGGCTTTGCGTCTCCCAGCTAGTCAAGCTGCCAATTCTAAATGTAAATATCAGATGCTGCCTATTACAGGCACTTTCCTCTGTACTACAAATACCTCTAATAGAAATCAGATATTGAACTGATATCCAATATTGATATGGACATCTAAACACACAAAATGAGGGAAGATTCATGTACAAATATATGATTTTTCTATTTAATTTCAGCATATATATGAGGGGCATGGAAACCATTTGCAGAGCATTTTTGATTTTAGGTCTCAAAAGCTACTGTACATAGACAAGCTCACAATGCAGGCGTGGTTCCATGCAATACTGAAGGTATTAAAAAACAAAAAACAAGTTTTCTTCAAATGTTACTCCTATATATATACATGTATCTTACAACTTAACTATATTCCTGCTGGCATGCTGCAGACTTTTCTAGTTTGCGGCAGAATCAAACCCATGCACCTAAGAAGTTGCTCATTCTGAGACTTCAGTTTGATTTGTACAGTTTGTGATTGAAGACCTCTGGAGTACACTTTACACTATACACCTGTGTTTTAGCATGAACTTTTTATCTTCCTACTCCTAAGGGTAAACTCAGTGTGAAAGCCTGACAACTTTCCATCTTGTTAGCAACACCTCCTTCTGTCAAGAATTACATCAGAATTTGCTTACTTACATCTAGTGAATCTTCATTGACCAGGATGAGAGACATACTCTGTGAAATGAGTCTGCAAGAGTACCCTGCAAGACGGGGAAAAAAAAGACAATAAAACACAAGGACTTAGTTTTTGGAAGACTATCTAAGGTTCAAGCTCAATCTTAAGGTAAGCATCTACAGGTCAAACGACAATTTATTTTTTGAGCTGTTTACTCCTGTCTGGCAAACTGGAATAGGACACACTCCAACATGTTAGATTTACTTGAGACATGGGTTGCATTCTATCTGCATTTTCAAATACATCACTTGAGATGTTTTAATTAAAGAAAGCACAGTGTGAACTGGACACAGTAAATACAGCCTACAGCCCTACATCAAATTTAATTTTTTTTAAGTCTACATGAAGGCAAGTTTGCCTTCAGCACATTACAGGAACAGATCTGAAGGCACAGTTGCATCTATGCCAGGTGACTGGAAGTGCGCATATGCTCTCAGTTGATGCTACTCAGTTCCCTTAGCCCACACAAACTTACAAGAGCATTTTTTACTCCTGAGTGTTCAGTGTGGAAGGTTCTGAACTTCATCTAGAAGTACAGAATCAATGACACTTACAGACCCCCTACCAACTCCTACAAACACGAGGTAACTGGACTAAATTATTCTTAGTGTGGGACTGGGACATCAAAGAATGAGAGCATCCAAAAGGCAGTTCTGTACATTTCCCAGGACACCAAAATTCAAAACAACAACTCTGAAGACAGAACAAAGAGGTAAATTTTGCTCATATTAATGGCAAGAAACAAATGCAAACTTGCATCAGACTAACCCCACTACATTATCCTAAAAGTTCATGCAAATTCACTTGGGATTGGTAAAATGATATCAGCTGCATAAAATAGCAGAGAATTAATTTATTTGAAGCACACACCTTTTATTGCTCATCTAAGTTACATGGGAAAAGGAAATTCAATACAATTATTTTTATTTCTAATTTTTTTTACATATAAATTAATGACAGCACTCTTAAGAAACTGCTATCAAATAAAATACGGTCTTGGGAAGTCTCTTACTTTTCTTAAATGGAGACTGGAGGGTATTGCAGTATAAGAGTAATGTCCCAGTGAAGAACCACTACAAGGCTGACAGATTCAAAAGTTGAACACCACAGTCACTGTAAAAAGATGAAGTGCCTCTTTCCATATCTTACAACACCAAGAGAACAACTGAGGCATGAAATCATCTGTGGCATTCCTGATTCCTTTAAAAGGCCATACTGGGTCATCAATTGCAATGCAAATCATGGCCTCAGGCTACAGAGTTTTTATAATTGGGTTAGTTTTGTAGGTATAATCCAGGGTTAACATGTCTGCATGCGTGACTTCTGTCAAGAACGTAAATCCCTCTTCTCCCTTTGTGGAAGACATGCTTGTATCATAGCCAGGCACTCTCAGGCAGCAGGTTTGATTACCTGCAGAAGTTCAGTTTCTCCTCTATTTTCACAGCTGTGTGGACTATGAATATCAAGTACAACCTTGCAATACACGTTAACGAGCCTAGGTTTAATTTCTGCTTCAGAGAACAATAGAGAATGAGACTGAACTCACACCTGTTGGGAAAAGGATGAAGTATGTTCTAATGGTGTGTAGCCTACAACATGAAAGCTTTGCAGACAGGCTCTGATTCTCCCTGTGATCAAATCTTAGGTGGTAGTGTAGAACTGAGCAACAAACCTCCAACAGTTACCTTTTTCTCAAGTCAGTTCACCATTTTTAAAAGTTAGTTCCAGCTAAAAAAAAAACTTGCTTATTTTTGAGAAAAAGAGAGTATTACAAATTGAAGTACTTCCCTCCATAACTTGCTAAAGCAAGTCTTTTGCAGTAGGCTGTTAATTCAGCATAACTAATTCAAAAGGATTTTCTAGTAGCATTTGATTAGAACAGCAGCTGCAACAGTGAGCTGTAATTTCTAAACCACTGCTCACTGCTTCACTTTACCTCTTCCAAAATGAGCAAGATGCCATTCTAGATGTCAAGCTGGAAGAAAAAAAATGCTGTGGAAAACAAGTTGCTCTGCTGTGCATCTTGGAAATCATGGACTCAGAGGAACTCATCCTGCAATTTAAGCTATTTTGCATCTTGCCATCACATTAAACAGAAAGATCAAGACTGCAATAGGAGAATCTAAGTCAAGCCTAACAAGGGTTTATAGGGGATCTATATATTATGTACAATTTCAGGACTAAGATGATGTTAAAATCTAGCACTACTATAAAGCAAAGTAGCTGGCAACTGTAGGAGCACTAGCAGTAACTTTAGATATTTCTAGTAATACTTTAAAGTTTTATAATAGTTTTGTAATAGTTATTACTGGCCATAACAACATGGCAAGCAAAAATGCACTTTAAGATAAGTATTTTTGTCAATGCTTCTGAGTAAAAGACGATCAACTGCTGGTTCAAAGCCAGGTATAAAATGTCAGTCCACACTGGTAAGCTGATATCTAGCTCTTTAATTTAAAAGTCTGACTAAAAGTCCATGAAGCAGATGAATCAGGTACTTCTGGGACTTATTTTCCTTTAAGTGTTCTGGGAGAAAGATTGCTTGAACCAGAGTTCAAGATCATAGCCCACAGGCACATTCATACTGCAGGCATACAGAATCCAGCATGTGAGGGAAGAATGATTATCCTCTGTGTTTAGAGAGGGCACAAATGCCCTGTTCAAACTTTGCATAGGGATACAGGCAAGTGTGCTGGCATGGCTTGTCTCCTGAACTGAAATGCAGCACAGCACACCAAGAAGTGTTCTTGTCTCTGAACTGGAAAGATATGGGTCTGATGGATGTACTGTTAGATGGGTAAGGAATTGGCTGGATGCCTGCATCAAGAGAGTTACAGTCGTGGTTCGACACTCAAATTAAAACAAATAATGAATAGTGTCCCTCAGACCAGTCCTGAGACTGGTCCTTCGGCACCTTCACCAGGGACAGACAGGGATCAAGTACACTCAGCAAGTCTTGAGAAAACATGAAGCTGAATGGTGCACCTAAATTACACTGGAGAGAAGTGATGGCACCCAGAGGGACTTGGATTCACTTGAGGAGTAGGCCTGTGAGAACCTAATCAAACTCCACAGGGCCAAGTGCAAGGTCCTGCACCTGTACTGCAACAATCATAAACATCCAGCAGGAACAGACTAGAGGATGAATGGACTGAAAGCGGCCCTACAGAGAAGCACCTAAGTGATGAAAAATTCAGTGTGAAACTTCACCTGGAGTATTGCATCCAGCCCTGTGGCCCCCAGCACAAGACAGATGGGAACCTGTTAGTGAATACAGAAGAGGGCCACAAAAGCAATTAGAGGGCTGGAACATCGAGAGAAAACAAGCTGAGAGCTGGGGTTGTTTAACCAGAAGAAAAGAAAGTTCTGGAGAGACCTTTCAATATATGAAAGGGAATTACAAGAAAGACTGAGAAAGACTTTTCACCAAGGCCTGTCGTGGCAGGTCAAGGACCAGTCATTTCAAACTGGAAGAGGGGAGGGTTAGACTGGACATAAGGAAGACATTTATTATGATGGCGGTAGCAAGATTGGAACAGGTTGCCCAGAGAAGTTACAGATGCTCCATCCCTGGAAGTGTTTAGGACCAGGCTGAATGGAGCATTAAGCAACCTGATTTATGAAAGATGTCCCTGTCAGGGAAGGAGCAGAAGGACTGTATCTTCAAAAGGTCCCCTCCAACCTCAAGCCCAAACAACTGTAAGGCAGTGCTTGCAGCTATCAATGCACACCCCAGGTAAAAGCATTCAGCTCAACTTCAAGGACTGATCCTTGGTTCACGGAAGGATGCACTTGAGTAAACACTATACTCCTATTCCCAGAAAACAAATCTCTTCCTAGGGAAGTTATTGGCTGGAAGTACAGGTGTTCTGTGAGTGTGCTGAGCACCAGGATGGCAGCAAACAGAAATCTATCATGGGTGTTTTTGTCTCACTGAAAGGCAAAGATGACCCAGAGTCTGTAGACTGTTCGAAGAAAAGGATGAGGCTGCAAGAACACAGTTAAGCCTTCTATAGTTGTTTGCAGGTCATGCTTAACAATGCTTCTGACCTGGAAGTCCCATTTTCAAGAGCTAGACTTCGAATGATTGATCAGTATTAAAGCTTATCATGAGCACTCTCCTCACTTGCAGAACTACTGGTAGCACATGGCTGAGTGAAAGGCATACAGCCTCCCCACAGAAGGTCAACCATTACTCTCCAGAGAAGTCAAGAACGCAATCTAGAGACAAAGAAATATGCAAATTCTAAAAACCAAGGGGAAGCTGGAAGAACAAAGTACTCCAGCTCCTTGACAGAGCTGCCAAGAGCTGAAACATCCCTCAATACACATGCATGTCCATATAGCAAGCAAGAGTCAATAAGCATAACCTCCAAGCACAATGAGAAAGTGAAAATACTTCTAACTCCCCAGACAGCATATTTATACCTGGAACATATAGTGCACACGTGGATTGGATTTTAAGTTTAAGTTTATTACAGTTTTATTGGATTACACACAAAAACTGGAAGAATGCCAAATGTTTATACTTTCAAGCCAACTTGAACATGAAGCTAATTAAGTTAGAGTTTTACTACCAAACTGTACCTTAAACTAAGGGATAATTTAGAATTTTTAAGCAAGACTGTTATTCTTCTCAAGCTGCTATAATAAAAGAAACAACAAACCAACAGTTTTAGAGAAAGCTGGAAGGGAGTCTCCTTCACAGTCTTCAGGATAAACTCATTTACTGGTGTTTAACGTAACTGCTGTTGATTAATATATCAACTTATTTCAGGTACTTACATCAAAATATGTAGCTACATTTTTTTAATTAGTCAAAAGATGGTGTTTCCCTTCTCAAGTTAACTACTGCTTGTAAAAAAAGGAAAATCTGCAGATTGTGATTCAAATCAGATAACTAGCCTTTAAAGAAGTTGTCTACTTAGGCCACCTACTGTATTTCTATTACAGCTGTATCAGTTCAGCAAGTTATTTCACCACTTGGTACCACCTTCAACATACAAAGACACATGAAATTTGATCTGGTTTTGAGAAGCACACAAAAATCTTAGTCAGTCAAGCAGACTGCATTCTGAAATTGCACTGAGTCGACCAAAACAGAAAAAAAATTTAAAAAACCCCACAAAACAAACCAGACTAAAAAAAAAAAAAAAAAAAAAGCAAATGCCTGAAACTTCCCTAAAAAATAATCTAAGTTCATTTAAAGAACATCACTGATAGAGAATCTTGAATGAGTTTGAGGAAGCAACCTATGCTGTTAAAGTTCCTTTTAACCTACAATTGTACATTTAAACAGACTAATCTGCAAATCTAAATGCAATTTGGAACCTTAACAGCATACATTGCCTTCTGTTAAAGGAGCTACTTCTTCAGTCTTTTTGAGCTCATATTTACTTCAAGACTCCCTAATTATAGGAATAATGCAACCAATTAAGCTTTGTACATTTCAAACTGCACACAGAGAGGTCTGGGTGTATTTCAGGCTATTCCTGGCACAACTGAAATGCTCTTTAACTGAACTTACTTAGGTGAGATGTCAGATCACGAGAGTGCAACTCTGTCTCTTCCTCCCTCTGGGCAGACTTACCAGGGATAGGGAAAAATGATCCAAAAGGACACAAGAGCATCATGGCGGTCTATTGCCAAAGATGGGACATTTGGGAGGTGTGGCATGACAAGGGGTGTGCATCAGGATATGCCCCTTTACCAAGTCTTTACTATATGCTAACAGATGTGAGGTAAGGGGACAGCAGGGTCAGTTATTTACGCTTGAATAATCCACCTACGTTCACAGACATGGTTTGGAAGACGCTGTCAACTAGACACGCTTTGTATTATCGTATTTTCCATTGTATCTCAAACTCAGTTCAAAGGAAGTCAGTAAGAAAAGAAAGAAAAGCTCTAAAGCTGTTTCTGAAACATTAGCCTGGTAGAGTGCTCCTGTTACCATCAAAAAGCAGAGTTACACATACTCATTCCATTAGAACTGCATTTAACCAAGAGCAGAAGGGTCCCTTTTGCCTTAAAACAACAATAACAATAAAAAAAGAATATAGCCAGACCCTTACAGTGAAGACTTCACTACAAAATCCCTTCTCCAAGGCTGTGCCCTGCTACCAAGGAACCATTCCATAAGCAGCAGGCACGATTCTATTTAAAAACCCACACAGCACATCTTGCATGTGACCTGCTACATATCAGACAAATTCAGAGTAACCAGAAAGACGGATACCTATATTGAGAGCTGTTTCCTGTTTGTCACCTGTCAGAATCCAGATCTTAATTTCTGCCTTTATTAGTGTGGCTATTGTTTCTGGAACACCTGCTTGCAGGCGGTCTTCAATGGCCGTAGCTCCAAGAAGCAGCAAATCCTGGGGGGGAAAAAAAAGAAAACAATCCCTCAAATTTTTTTAAAATAAACCTCTGTTTGGAACATACTCAAAAAAGGAATTAAGACAGCATGTCTTAATCTCAGCTGCTAATACAGCACTTTGACAAGCAATATACTCAGTAAACTTCCAGTGTGGCTATTCTACTTCCTCTACAATTCACATTTCAAGAGGTACAGAATAGAACAAAGTGGTTTTGATCAGAAAGATGGCAACATTTCAAAAATAATTGATTGAAGTTATAAAAGTCCAAAATTAGTCTATAGATGAACATATATACTAGACCATTCATTAATCACCATAGCAACATGATGAATAATCAGTTTATATATTTAAGCTCACAAAACAAAAATTATTTGGCATCACATCATTTAAACTAATATCCGCCTATAAAATGTACATACAGACTGGATACAATCACTCAAAGCAAAAATTATTGCAACTATTTATGGATCTAATCATTACATTTGTGTAATACAAGTGGTATGAACATTAATAATCCAAGTATCTCTAATCAGCATACAGATGTCTGCCAGAAATATGTGTTTCATACAGTGCATTTAATACTACAGAGTCGGCCGTACTCTCAGGCAATTCTAAAACAATTGCTTGAGAAGACTTGGCTAGATTACAGCAAAAAAAAAAAAAAAAGATAGGAAAAAAAAAAAGCTAAGAAATAAACTTTGTCAAAAGGTACACTCTACTCAGATTTTACCTCTAAAAGCATTTTAATGATTCCTTACACGTGCAAAGATGTTCAACTTAAAACAAATTGAAGTAAGTTCAGGTACACTGCATCACTTCAGAAATTGCACAGAAAAAGGTAGCATATTCTATTCTTTGCAGGGACTAAACTTATTCAACAGAAATTAAGACAAAATGAACAAAAGTCGTAGGGCAAGTTGCTGTTGTTCCACCTGGGAATGAGGTTTCAGTGTGATCTTACTGTGGCTTTTCTATATAAAAAGTGAGCTTATAAGAAAAATTATTGAAGACTGCTTACCAAGACCAGCAGTGGCAAGACAAGGGGAAATGGTTTTAAACTGCAAGAGGGTATATTTAGTACAGGCATAAAGAAGTGACATTTTTATGATGAGAGTGGTGGGACACTGGAACAGGCTTGCCCACAGAAGTGGTGGACCCATCCCTGGAAGTGTTCCAGGCCAAGCTGGATAGAGATTTAAGCATCATGGTCTAGTGAAAAGTGTCCCTGTCCATGGCTGGGGGGTGGGACAAACATGGACAGGGACAAGGTCATATAGCTGTATACAACTGCATGACCTTGAAAGGCCCCTTCCAACCCAAACGTTTCCATGATTACGTGGAGAGGGCAATAAAAACCAGCTCCCACTTGTATGAATCTAAGCCCACCTGAAGAAAAGAAGGGTAAATGGCTATCCATACAGTCTGTGAGCTGGCATTAGTTACAGGTCTTGACAGAGCTTCATTTTTGCTATGAGAAATTCAGCTGGCAAATGTAGCAGAATCGACTCATGCAAGTCACTATGCTTTAGTACTCTACAGCCTCTCAATGAAACATCAGCTCTGTTGATGCTTGCAACATTTGAAGGTTACAAACAATCCAAGTGTGCAGTTGCAGATCATCCTTTTTTTCCCAAATCACTTGTTAAGAAGTTACACTTGACAGCACAGGGATCAGCATGGCTGACATACCTGAGCAGCAGAGTTACCACTGCACCTGCTGAAGCCCTCTGAGCCAGCATATGGCTGCAGAAGGAAGTCAGTTCAAGTTTATCTCCACATGAGCACCTGTAGTGTGATCCAGCAATCTCAGTAGTCAGACTGTAAAAGTAGCTCTCTTGGTCTCATTTGAGCCCTTAGATGAAAAAAACCCAGCCTGGTAAAATACGTTGTATTTTGTGTTACAGCCAAATGCCAGTTTATCTGTAAGGCCTGCTTCTTGGCATGACCAGCAAGCAAACATTAACAGGAAGGCATACAGTGCATAGTTGCTAACTCCAATTCTACAACCCACTTATGGGTTCCCTATTTTCCTAAATAAGATACTAATTGTGAAAAAGGAAGAAAGTAGATGACCAAAATTTAAGCTTGAGAACACATTTTAAAGTACAGCAAAAGCAATGTTCATTTTCTACCTCGGTGCAAACAGAAGAGTATGAGAGCACATTGCAAGAAGCAGAAAGCTGAAAGGAGCTACCCAAACCTACAGAACCAAGGATGAGATAACCCCACTGTTACTGACACATTACAAACACAAAAGGCCATTTCAGACATGACTTGGAAAAGGAAGACCCAATCTTCAGCTCTTACTGAAAGAGTTCTTGGAGCTGTCTCTTACCATCTGAAAGTTAGCTCCTATCCTAGTCTCAACCTCTTTGTGGATACCCCATCCCTGGAAGTATTCAAGACCAGGCTGGATGAAGCTGTAGCAACCTGGCCTGGTAAAAGGTGCCCCTGGCCATGGCAGGATGATTGGAACTCAATGATCTTTATGGTCCCTTCCAAACCAGGCCATTCTATAATTTTATGATTTGCCCCAACTAACATAAATAAACAGTGCTCCAGAACCCAAGCAGTATTTTAATATTGATTTCAAAAGATATTTAAGTTCAAAACATGCTTTAAAGAAACCACTAGATAAAATAAAATACCTGGGACAAAAGGGAAGAGCACAAACCTGTGCAGGTGAGGAACGCAAGTACCAGCACTTCCAAAAGCAGCAAGCCCAACAAGGCTCAGAGAAACACTGGCCCCTAGCGTTGGCATTTTAGCATTCCATTCACTGAAGGATCAGCGTTTCAAATAGTCTACTTTCCCCTTCTAAAACTAAGAGCTCTGCAATTTGCATGAAGTGCACGTTTTCATCCCTTTTTCAGCCCATGCCCTTACAGGTTTTGATGAGCTCTATACCTAAAACCTTGAATTTGACTGCTGTATGAAAACGAACACATCTCTTCATGTGTACCCTAGTACATGGGAACTTGGTGCAACACAACGATTTACATATATTATCTTTATCAAGTTACAACAACCTTACATAAAACAGGAGGATAAAAAAAGTGTGAGAAAAGGGGTTTTAAGCAGAAATTATTTTTTAATCTGTAAATGAATCTCAGATTTACAGATTAAAACTGTGGACTGAACAGGTTACTATCCAAGAACAGCTTTTCAGTTTCTCATCTATGAAATTAACAGTTTATTTCATTGTATAAAGGCCAAATTCCACTGGAAAATATACATATAAGGGAATCTGCATCTGATCATCAAAAAAGTATGTTTTACCTTTTCAATGATCTCATAGCACTCCTCCAGTTTCTGAGTTCTGTCTTTCAGAACCGTACTGGATTCATTGTAGACGTTCAACCACTCTCTGTAAGACTTCTCTGACAGATCAGCATAAGCAATGCACAACGTCCTCAGACCTGCAAAACAGAAGACAGCCATTACCCACAGAAAAATTACATTGAGTATCATCAAATCATTGATACATAAAGAATGCTAAATTCTAACCCTCATGCTAGAACAACAAGAGCTTCTAGCACACACTGTTAAACTCTAGATTCCACAAAATCTCCCTGTACATTTTTTTAAACACTTAGATTTCCACAAATGTAAATCACAAATCTGATTCATTTTGGCCATCACTGCTGGTGTGAATCAAGAGAGTATTGGACAACAACTTTTTATTAAGTATGAAAGCAAGCTTGCCTTTCATGTATTTAAAAAAAGATCATATTAAATAACAGGCTACATATTGTGATTGGTGATATTACTCAGTCAAACATCCTGCACAGCCCATGCTTCCTTTTAGCAAGACTGTGCTCTCCTTCAGTGTACTGATGTAACTCACACAAATAATGGGAGTTGCCCATGCACAACATAGTGAAGAGAGTCCATGAAATATAAAAACCAATTTATTAGACCACTGACAAAAATTAACATAGAGAAGTAATGATTTTTTTTTTCTGTCACAAACCAAGCACAAAAAGCATGTGTGCCATAAAATACAGAAGTTCCACTACTGGAAACATGGAAGTCTGGGAAAAAAAAAATTAAAAGCTGAATGATGTTTTAAGGTTTTGGAAGAAAAACACTGTTTCATGGTTTTACTGTAACTCAGGTATCCTATGCTATGGCAGAAGAAGGAACAAAGCTCAGTGCTTGCCCGTGAACGGAGGTGTTAGATCAGTCAAAGGCCTTACAGACCATTTCAGAGCATCTTTAATGTCTCAGTCTACCAGGCTTCCCAGCACGTTCAGATTGTCTGCTTCATAAAGCCAGAGATGTCAGGCATCCAACTTCTACCCTGGTAAAAACGCCTCCAACTCCAATGTAATTGAGTTATTCTGGGAAATAACACCCTTTCCCTTCATCATGGACACACAGAAAACTATCTTTTCCTTCCAAATTCCACTCCTCTACTGAAATCTCACAGAAGTCAGACAAAAACCTCCTTACAGTTGAAGTCAACCTACAGTTGTTAATTTGCTGATAACACAGCCGATCTTCATTTATCTTCACAATCGTCTTCATTGACATCACAGAGCTTAGACAATGGAGAAGATGCTGCAAATAATTTCATAAACTGAAATCTCATGGCATGCTGTTTTTCTTACCTTCCGTTGCGAAGTACTCAAGATGGCACAGTGTTTGTTCCATATACTGGGAATCTTTTGAAAGCCTCTCAAAAATTACATTATCCTATTAAAACCAAATTCATTACAACAGAGTAAGTCTACATATGAAGTTGTCATTCGTGTATTTACAAGCTCAAGAGAAGCAAACTGAAAGGACTTGCTAATATCAAAAACAAAACTGCACTTACTACATATTTGAGGTTTTGAGACTCTGATTTGAGTAACCAATCTGGATTGCATCCAGTGGCAGATACTTCATCCACTTTAAATAACAGGGACAGAAGTACATGCTGCCCCTTCCTCCCCTCTTTCCATAAAGAGGTCCCCATTACTGGGTAGTACAGGACACTCCTCTATAAACTACTAAGCCTGTATATTGACTTTCAGACAACACAAATGTCTGGTCTTATTCAGTATGTTCAGCAGTCCCATGCAGTAGAGTTTCTTGCAATCCTTTCTGGAAAAGATTCCCATTGACATTAAAAAACAAAAGGCAGAAATACTGATCATGTTCTACCACAACATTCTCTCAGAAACAACCTTCTTCCTGCAGTAGATTTCTTTTTCAGTAAATCAAAGGACAATTGGAAAGACCCAGCTAAAATCAAAATATAGCATCACCTACACATCTAGAGTCTCTGGATTTTATTTATAACTACCAGAACAAGTTCTACAAACACATGCAATACAGAAATCCTACTCAGACATCTGCTCTTAAACTAAATAAACAGACCTACATCTAGGGCTGATTAGAGACAGGCATACAAACCTAATTATTATGGAAGCACCAGGACAGAGGATGACCACCAGAATGTGGAAGACTTAATGCAGAACAGTTTACTTACAGTTCACATAAGTGGCAGATACAGCATGTTAGTACATCTAGATCTGCTCATACAGAAAACAGCAAGAAATTTTGTACAACAAACTCTCCTGTTCTCCATCCCTTTCAGTGCCACGCTCCAAAGAATGTTGTGAATTCAGGCACAGCATGAACAAGCAAGTTGCAAGTCTGTGTGGTCCTATTAGGCATACAACTGAACTACCACACAATGGCAGCAGGCTTAATTCACTTCCACCACACCAGCATGAAGCCAGCTCATCTTTATCAGATCCAGGGGAGGTAAATGGAAGCAACAGAGTGGTGAACACTGACCTATATGTCAGGACAAATTCAAGTAAACCAGATCCTCATTGAGGTCAGAAAGAAATTTTCCCTGTTGCAAAAAGCCATCTCCATAGTTTTCCACTGAAATTAGAACCACTCTCTGGCTGTGGACAATGCTAGTTTTGGAGCCTTTGTACTGTGTTGAGTTATTGCTCTTGTCAGTGAAGACAGAAGCACAACATGGTGCAAGTCGTGATGACAAATAACAGCAGGTGCAGAGATGCAAGAAAGCCAGATCAAGAGCCAAGCACTTGAGAACAAATTTTAGTGTTATAAATTCAGACAACAGCATTTACTCCAGCTCCTGAACTCCTGCTGCACAGCTGGGTGAAGCCCTGGCTTTGCAGTAAGGGTACTGCTCCCATTAGTTTCAGGATTTCAACTGGGCAGTAGGAAGCCTAGCAGTCTTCCAGCCTGCAAAAGGAGTCAGAGCAGGAATGACAGCTCTCGTAAATTACTTGGCCCTAAACAGAAAGCCAACAGGTATTATGTATGAGACACGAAATGTCAGCATCAGCCACAGCTGTTGAAACAATAACTGGCAGTGTTCCCCATTAGGCAGCATAATTACTTACAGCCCCTTTGCAGTAGAGACGTAGCTGTCCTGCCGGAGTTCGAACAATCACTGACATTCTCTTCCTGTTGCTATTGAAAGAAAAATATTTGCTTTCATTAGTCAAAGTGGCAAAGAGTAATTCCTGTTCTAGCAAGTGAATTTTCTCAGATGTGTTTCGTGCATCTGAGATTAAATGGGATACAACAGCAGTAACTGAAGATCCCACAACGCTTGACCAGAAGGAGATACATTAAATTGCCTATTTCCAGCTTCAGCCCTGTCTCCCATTGGCAAGCACTCCAGACTTACACCAAAATGTGAGCAATAATTTGAAAAAGAGCAAGCTAGTATAAAATTGTTTTGAAAGAAGGGGAGTCACATTTATTCTCATTATGCTCTCTCAGCTTTTCCTTATTCCTCAAGCAAAATTGCTTTGGAGACTCTAGAAACGGAATCATTAAGGCTGATTACATCTTTACTATAACAGACATTATAATTATCTTTATTATACACATAATAGGCATTGAAACAACCATCCGCTGACCAGAGCAGTTATTTAACTTCCTAACTCAAAAGAAGGCAAAAACATCATAGAAAGGAATCATGGTATAGACCAGTTCTTGGCCTCTATAAATGCTTTGTATTGGTCTAATCAGACCTACACAGTTGGAATTAAGCAGAAGGAAGTCACACCAGCTAAGCAAGAAGAGGACAGTCAAGTTGGGCATATATCTTAAAAAAAATTGTAGACAATAGCATAGTGTACACCAACATTTAACAAAGGAAGGCCGGCAAGGATAATATTTTCTAAGAAATTTTGGCATTTTACTTATCAATCTCTCTTTCAAAAAAGCCACAGGAAAAACCCCAAAACTTCAAGAGGCAGAGGCAAACAAATCAACTCTCATCAAGGGAACCGTAAGAACGTGTGATTTCATGTAAGTCTCTTTGTTGGCAAAAGGACCAACTTGGAAGCATCCTCCTTCCTCACTGTTTTTGCCAACATGTACAGAGTATACAGCAATCTTCCTTCTCCTCTTGAGATTGCTTTGAGAAATGTAGTCACTTTTCAGAGCTCAAGAACCACATGTACTAAAGTAAGCTCTTGGCATGTATCATCAGACAAAACAAACGTTTTCTGAGGCTTTCTGAAAAGCGGTTGGAAGGACAGCAGTTACCTGTACCCAGAATTTCTGCAACATCCCAATGACACTGGGAAGCTTCTGTGTGCTTTCTGAAAACTAATTACAGAATTCCCTCAGTGGTCGGGTGGGAAGGTGCTACACAGAGGTGCTAAGACAGCTTTTTTTCTGTTGCATGCAAGCTCTGGCTATTCCTGTCTACAGACACCAGGGTGCTGGTCAACTTGTCACAAACCCTCCAAGACTCTTCCAGTGCCTTTTCAGACACTTCCCACAAGTAGTTTAAATAGCTACATTCCGGCTGGAAAGAGCAAAGTACTCAAGAATAATCTTCAAAGCAAGTCAGGACACAAGAAAAGCTGACTATCCAAATCATCCCTACCTTTAGTTTTACATAGTCCTTTAGAGCACAACCAGCCAACTCAAAGACAGCAGAGAACAAGAGCTGAAGGTTTTAATCCCCAGCAAGAGTAGAAAATAAACAATAGAAAAAAAGGAACGCTGACTAGCACCATCCAAAGTGACATAACTTTATCCACTGACAAAGAGAAAGCACCTTGTTATTTCCAGTCATTTAAGGGTCTGATTCAAAGCTTCTTGCTACCCAAGCAATGTCCATCCTAATGAGCCTGACAAATTAGGAGTGCTTGCAATGTTTATATTTTCATAGGTGGCATGGTTCTTAAAAAGAAGCACTTCCAGGTGCAGTTTCCATCTACTCAAAGAGTAATTTGCAGAAGCACTATAAAAGTGCAATCTCAAAGTATGTTCTTGAAGTAGACAAGAGATAAATCAGGATATCCACGAGTCACAGCAAGAAGCTCCCAGGCCAGCAACTTCTCAATAAATGAACAGAGCTGAAGTGTCAGGAAAAAGTTTTATGATCACATGCCAAGAACCACCACTTTAGAACTCATTCATAGTACATTAGAAATAAGATGAAGGGGCAAGACAAAAATTAAGGAAGTTCTGCCTTTCTACTGTATGAGCTGTAACTTTTTATTCTAAATAACATTTTTAATAAGAAAAGCTCTCTTATCATCTTGAATTTCACATATTAGTGGAAAAATTACCTGGAAAACTCCAGCACATTAAGAATTTCAAAGGTTTTCTCCTTCCCCAGCTACAAAAGAAAACAAAACAAAGAGTGTACTATTGTAAGTACAATCTACATTACATTCTTCCACGTGCAAACACGCGAGCTGATCAGGCGTCTGTCACACATCCCAGTGTAAATAAATGTGGCAATGGCTCCCTCCGCTGGTTAAAGGATGCAGAGCCCTATTTAACCAACTTAATCCAATGTCCTGAAATGAAGGGCATCCTTCATTTACTACTGCTACACCATTACAAGGAGTTAATATCCTTTTTGATTAGGCATGCTCTGAAAGTTAAGCTGCATATTTAGTTCTCAACAGCCATCAACTAAGACATACTACAGGCTGTAGGCATTTTTCCAAGTTAAAATAAGCATGCCCTGCAGGTTTAGTATTACAATAACCTTTGACTGACCTCCCTTAGTATTTCTTCTATTTGAATTCACAGAAATATTAATTATATTTTTCGTGCCAAAAAAAAAAAAAGGATTAACTGAAGAGAAATTCCTGTTGTCACCAGCAACTCTCTGCTGGGGCTGAGCAGGAACAACCTGAAGCAGGAGGAAGATTTTGAAACACCTGCCATTCCTGTTGTATAATGCACAGAAGGAGCAGTAGGAGTTACCAGAGTCATGGAACTCCAGTGGTATTTGTAACATGCAGTTAAAGAAAGTGCAGCAGTAAAATCTAATTGCACTATAGACATGTCCAAGGCACAGACCAACTCAGCAACATCCCCAAGATTAAAAAGCATCTCCAAGCCATTTTCCATGTGCTGCCACTGATACAGGCAATCAGAATAGACAGGAATCTCTGGGAGTGACAGCTTTTATTGCTGGCTATAGATTAACAATGCACCCAGCTCTGCATTAGGACTATACAGCTAGGTCAGGTGGGCCTGGCTGTTCCTGCAGAGGAGAGAAGCATTTAGATGGCTCTAGATGACACTGTTCATCCTAAGCTCTTCCACTTCAACCAAGAAGCAGTTTGAGAATTTGCAAAAAGTTCGCAACAAATCCTAGAAGATCTGTTTCAAGTGCTTATCTTGGTGGTTTACCAAGAAATTTGAAAGGGAACATACCTGAGAGGAAGGCCAAAAAAAAAAAAAACCTAATTATTCTTAATAAGCACTTCACTATCAGCCACTAATCTGGAGCCACTTTAGATTAGACAGCAACCTGAGTCTGAATGTAGCCCATGAGTCTGAGGCTGCCTGTGTCAACTGCAATCCATTAACTACACACCCCTGCATACACAGTTTCCCAAGCAGATACATCTTCTACACAAGATCTTACTTAGAAGCAAGAAACAAAACATTTAGAAGAACAGCAACCATTAAACATAAGAGCCAGAAAACCTCCCAGACACATGAATTTCCTTCTAATGTGAGTGTTCTTGCCTATGCTTCCCGGACAAGGGAAATATTTTTCAGCACAACAGCTGAAAAATATTTTCAGGCTGCCATTTCCCATGTAAGTCTGCAACTTCCTATCACCCAACCCACACAGAGCGGCAAAGGACTTGACATCTTCAAATAGATTAAGACAACTTTTCTCAGTGTACGTAAGCCCTTCGCATATAGGGTCCTAATGGCCCTGGAAAAGGGCCCCCACAGGGACCAGAGAAGACACCTCTATGCTCTGCAGGAGCCTGGCAGCCTGTGCCACGCACATCCACCACTTACCGCATCGATGATAACAGAATGGGGAGTCCGTCCTGTGAAGACATAGCCAAGTTTTTTTGCTCCTTTCACTAATGCCCCTTCATCTGCCAAAGCAAACAAACAAACAAAAAAAAGCTTGAATTTAACCTGTATGTTAAAGAGGCCTCCAAAACCCATACTTAAATATGGCAGATTGCCAAAAGAGAATCCCCTTTCTCGCGTACTCCCATCCATAGGGATGTTAGAGTAGTTCTGCACACTCTTCCACAAACATTCAACATTTTAGTCCTACATTTTAGCCATACAATATCAACTACACAAATGTGGTACTCAATCTGTATAAAACATCGTCTAACTACTAAGCACTGAACTCTGTTCTTGTGGAGGTGCCATACTTTTCCACCTGAAAAAGAGGAAATACCTGTTCTAAAGGCAAGATCAAAGCTCTTTTACTTTAAATTCCTACAATAAGAATTTAATCAATATTCCGCTGTAAAGGCACCAAATTCAGGTACTAGAGAAACACAGAACAGCTCTCTGGAGACTCTGCTGGGCAGTGTTATTAAGAGCTCAAATAACAAGAGCTGCAATCAGAGCCAACACCTATGTCGCTCATAGATAATTACAGAACCTCCTTAAGGAGCAAGCGTCATTAAGCACAGCCATCATATATGTGGATTTAGTGCCTAATTCAAGCAACCCTCGTGTCTCTACAGCTCCCTTAGTCTCCTCATGGTTCATCACACTGACCAGAACTTCCCTACATGAGCTCTTCATCCTACTTTTCAGACACCCCATTAAGACATAAATAAGATATGATGCTGCTTCATCACTCAATGCACCACTACAGCAATTCTAGAAATATCTTCACTAACAGAGAAACTCAGTGGAGAGCAACATTCCCCCATCTGGCCCCACCTAGCCCTGTCTGTGCTAACTAAAAGGAGTAAAAAAATGGGTGAAGGGCAGGCCTGAATATCACCAAGATTCTGAAAGTTTTGGTTGTATTGTGTCATGTATCAGCACTTGACAGCTTCCTATCTTGCTCTAAGCAGATACTAGATCAAGAAAGTTTGTAGTCAGGCCAATAAAGTAACTGCTCATGCAGAAACTAATCATTACTTCTTACACACTCAATGTCTCTTACTTTCACCCCTGCAGACAGTCTCATGAGTGCGGAAGGGTTCCTAAGCCCAGCCTATCTCTAAAGAAACACTATGGAGTATGTGGTTTTGCAGGAAGCATTCAAAAACAGTGTGTACTGATTACAGAAGATGCCAGATCTACTGCTAGCCTCGTGGAAGACATTTTGCTTTCAAAATCAATGACATTTGAAATGACCTAGAAGTTTATGGACCTTCCTTCCATCTACCTCTACTCCTTCAACTCATTCTCTTCCCTCCCAAAAAAGAAAGCAACAACCAACCTGGAGAGGAGGCCTGGTAGATTATTGTATTTCCTTGTCTCTCAGGAACAACAGTATGACACACAGCCAGCAGCGTGAGGAACTCCTGTATGTGCACAGCTGTGGGCTAGACAGGACACCAGGAGAGTGAGGTTGAGCACTGCACACAGACTGAGGAACCTGTTCACTAAACTGAGATGATCTCAGACAAAAAAAAACCCCAAAACATATTCTGTTCTCTATTTATAGCAGTTGTTTTGACCTCAGAACATCAGGACAGCAAAGTTTAGGGCCAGTGTTGATGAACTACAGAGCTAATGATAAAGACCTCATTCAAGTTGCAGAGAGCTGAGAAGCCAGAGTATTCCCCCACCCCCAAAACCTAAAAGCATTACTTCTTTAGCACCCTGAGCATCATATAGGCAAGGACATCTGCCACAAGATGATGATCATCTAGAAACAAGAAATACTACTAATGGCAGCTTCCAACAGATTGACAGCAACCACAGCAGAGTTAAACTTGCTGCAACTGCACCCTTAGTGATGAACATCCAGAGCTGAGAGCAGCTGAAAGCCAGTAGAAGGCAACATCATGCATCCTTCCAAAGGAATACAGTACCTAGCCAAGCATAAAATTAATCCATGGTCCCTACACATTCAGCATCATGAGAACATGCACCATAAACCACTGTTCCAAAGTGCTTAAAGAGACACCAGGTCTGCAACTCAGCAAAGATGCTCTGGCACTTAAATCACAGGCATCTGATCAGTGGCAACCGTGGCAACTGCAATCTTTAGTGATGTGAAATTGAGTCCCTCATCCCATTCTTCCCTCCTTTCCACCCCTGCCTCTGGCACAAGATTTATAGTCTCATAACAGTCAGGAACAGCACTCAGATGCCCAGCTCACAACCTGCCCTACTAACTTCCCCCACAATTCACACACATCTTTAAGATGCTTGGCTGAAACAGCTGAAGTGAGCACATGGTTCCCTTTCTCCAATTCTGCTATATCTATAACATCCACAAGTGGTAGCATCAGTGTCTAGCATCACAGCAGCCATTCGTTCAGTGACTGAGACATGAACTTAGCAGTTCTACCTTTGCAGAAAGCCCTACTTGACTTTGCAAACTCTCAAAGAATTTTGGCATATAAAAATGTCCTCTAGGTTCCAAAGCTTTCATTAGCACAGCATATGCACTGGCAATGTGAAGGTTTAATTAGTAGGAAGTAACTACTATGAAAGCCACAAAACCATGTCAGCTGGCAAACACTGTGGCAATGTGTGTAAACAAAGTAAGCATACCAGAAAGTAGTGTAATAAAAAGACTGAAGATCCAAGCCCCTTGTTTTACTTCATTTACCTTGCCATTAATATTTTCAAAGTAACCCTTTCACACAGGACCTTTACCTTTGCATACTGAAACTTCCAAATTGTATGGTCACATGCCACTAAAATAACAAGAGTTGTTGGTTTTGACATGCTAGGGTGCAGAGGCTGTGCTTAAGGAAAATGAACATATATTTACACACTACTATCTAAGTCCACAGTAAATTACAGTCAAGAAGTTACTGCTGTTCCATCATTTCCAGTCAATGTAAATGAAAGTTTTATCTCCATGTCAAAAGGCACAGCCTGCCAGATTCTCATTTCAGTATCTGTTGCTGCAGACCTTTGATATCCATCTTACACTTTTATCACTTAGCCCTTTAACAAGCTTTCATAGTATGTGTTTTATCAGCTGGAAACAACCCGTCTCCAGCAGTGACATGGATTTTAATCCTTCCTAAGTATGCGTTTATGTTTTCAAGCCAGTAACATAATTTGCTGCTGTCTTGGTATTTTCACAGCTCACAATGTATTACAGGGCAATCTTCCAATTCTGTTGCAACAGATCACCAGAAGCCCAGTTTATCACAACAGCTCCTCCACACAGCTGTCATTTGTTTCCTTTCTACATTGTTCCAGCACTGACAATATTTGTTGCACAGACATGAATCAGGGTAGAGCATTCAATTCCTGCTTTGGACCTGTGAACAGAAAATCTGTTAATGGCTTCTGTGGCAACGGATCCTTTCCAATATGCTGAGTTGAATCCCAGCACAGGACAGAAGGCTCACAGCTTAACCGATTCTGCTTTATTACTTATTTTCCTCTACCAACTCTGACATCTCAGTAGTCAAATTCTTACTGATGGTCTCTGTGAGATGCTTCTTGCCTGTTCATGTGTTAAGGTCAGCCCTATTTCTTCCCACCCCATTTTTCAGTTCTCCATTTATCCGCACTTGGAACAAAGTTTGCATATTTTAACCTATTATTTATCAGTCCACAGGTAGCTCTCATTTTAAGTGCCTTCTCATTTTCTCCCTGTGCCAACAACTCTGGGTCAAGACATTACTTCTTCCCTTGTTTTGGTGAGGTTTTTTTGTTTGGTTGGGTTTTGGTTTGGTTTTGTGGTGTTTTTTGTTTTTTGGGTTTTTTTGTTTTGTTTTTGGTTTTTTTTTTTCCCAAAAATACATAAAACAACTAGTGTACAAACACCTACATAAGCAATATACTCCACTGGGTGAATTATTTTGTTTGCTGCCCCTACCAGTTGAGAATCACATACACATTGCAATGGTCTCCTACTTCTGGAAGCAGTTTCTGGATTGTTACCTGCAAACCCCTATCCTCAGTGAAAGCAAAGTTTAGCTATCAATAGGCAGAGCACTATTCATTATCAAGCAGACCACTGGTCAGAAAGCAAGTTTTCATCCCTTCATGGTTCCTATACTTAGAAGAACAAAACACTGAGACACACCTCAGTCTTTTAGGAGCAAACTGCACTGCGCAGAGCTTCATACTTCCATGTGTCACATAGGTCTTTATCCAGGCTCTTCACTCTGAAGACAAACTATTTTTCTCAACTCTTAAGAGTCTCATAAAATTACAAGGAATTTGCATGTGAAGTTAAAGCTATCTTTCATCTTTCCTTTAATTGTAGCAGTATCAGAGCAGTGCCTCCATTCACAGTATTTCCAAGTGAGCAGGACTGAGTTTTTTGAGCAAACTGCCTAGAAATGGTCAGTGGGATATTAAAGCACAGTCTAACAACCTGAGCTTACTGCTTTGCATATAAGTGGCACATTTTGCCAAGGAAAACTGTGGAAATGCTTATGTACTTAATTACGAAGGAGAATTATGACTCATATCTTAAAAAGATATGAACTTCCTACCATTTAATTAACTAAAGTATCTGAAGAGCAGTGTGAGGATCCAGCCATGTAAGGACCCTCCAGAACAGTGAATCTGGCAGGACTAGAGGAGACCAAGATACTTCAGGCACAGACAGAGAAGACATTAACCAGCTTTTGAATATCAAGAAGAGTTAAATGCAAGTTTAGCTTGTCCAAAACCAATGAGATATGACCTATAATTAAAGATAGTGCTTTGTACTTTAACAAAAGTACCGAAGTCCCACGCACAATAAGAACAAAACCAGATGAAAGAAAAATATATCTCACCAAGCTCTAACAATTTAATTGTGAGCTATAAAATGATGTGTTTGGACAGTTTTCCAGCATTCTAAAGTAGAGCCTCCTATAGGCTTTCATCACCTGAATGTGTTTTTTTTTCCTCCTACTGTATTTCAAATCCCAGTTTTTCATCCCAGTTAGCTATGATACGTTTTTCTGGTTCTGCTTTCCTATGGAATTAAGAATCAGCTGATGATAGCTGTCATTTCAACAAAGCTTGATGGCATAATAGCCTCAGTTCCCACACACTACACAAGAATAAGCAGACGTGTTGGTGAGGTCTAAACAAACACTTTCAGTGTGGTAAAGGCTCAGTGTGAGCACAACAGTTGTCTGCTCTGCCTGGCCAGCTGCTAAAGCACTCATCATGCATACTCACTGAACCATTCATGCATCTGCAGCTATACCATGTCTGTTGCCTCAAGCCCAAGAGACAATTTGGGGACCACAGAAAAAAGTTCATATGCTAATTGAAATTCCCAGATGAAGTTCAGAGTGAATCCTGGGAGATACTGGAGTCTAGGGTAAGAACCAAGTCTGTTAGTTCCTTCACTTCTTGACCTCCTTCCCTGCTCTCCTATCATCAGTCTAAAACATAACCCTACATCAAACAGACTTGTATCTCTGTGCTGAGTTCATTCACAGGACATATGCACCTAGCAAGCACCAAGATAAAGGCCATGTAGCATATTCACCAAACATTCCTTCCCGTCTTAGAACAAAAAAATGGATCTTTCCTTATTAGACTAAGAGTTTACACCATTTTCTCTATAGAAGCAAGACAGCATCATACACTTGGTACAGCTGCACAGTTCATCCCACAGAAGCCAATACAAAGAAAAAGCACAGGCAGACAGAGCTAGGTACTGTCTTCCACACTAAAATACCAGAGCAGCCAAGAGAAACCTCCACAGGTTTTCAAGGCAAGCTAGTCCTCCCTGGAACAATTCCTACAGGGCAGTAATTCTTTAACGGCTGCTCAAAAGTGGCTTGGCCTTACACACCAGTGGCCCAGAAGAGCTATGAAATTTAGAGGTGATGCAGGATGCTAAAAATCTTCCTAGCAGATGGAAGACAGTCTCATGAGTACAAGTACATAATTTTTTATTTTCAACCTGGAAGGAAAATTACTTGGCACTGAGACAGTTCTAAACTAACACTTGTGACTGGAAAAAAAAAATATTAAAATCTTCAAGACCAGAGCAATGAACACTTAATGAGAGTTTGTAAGAGATCACACTTAGAGCTTCAGCTGCAAAAGAGCAAATGTTAAAAGGGAATTAACTGCCCGAGTACAGCAGCATCTAACTTCCCTAGGTAACTTATGCTAGAACACTTCCATTTTTCACAGTTCACTAAATGAGTAGAAATTGAGAGACATCTGCCAATGGCATCTGCAGCTATCCATCAGCTATAAAAATTAAGATAACACAGATTTTTAGATAGAAAGAAGCAGTTTATGCATCTCAGTAGCGGACCTAAAAACAGCTAGAAAGACCCTTCCCTCTACCACTCCCTTGGAATTCAGCCCTCCTCTCACCCATAGCCCGACAAATGCACTCGAACACGCTCAGCAAACTGTCATAAGCAGACCTTGCATTCCCTTGCCTTGTGCTAAATCAGCACTTGCCAGCGGGTGGCACCCACTCCTCCAGTAGAGTCGGGCTATGAAAACCTAAACAAGGTCCTTCTCATTAGCCAGTAATTTCCCCACTGATAGTCTGAGGGCGGAATTCACACAATATGCTCAGCCCAACAGTCAGTTGTGCAATGACATCAGTATTTGTCTGTTTAACTGACCAGCTAAAAGGAAATTGGATACAAAATGGTTCAGCATAGAAAGTTTCTGAGCTGTCTAGACTAAATGGCACTTAAGGAAAGCTACCAAAATCCATTATTTGCCTGCTATAACAGCATATATTTCTTCTATCTCACAAAACAGAAACTACCCAGAGAAGATCAAATAATTAGGTAGCCCCAAAATAAGGGGTGATCTCAAGGCCAGGTGAGAAATTCCATCTCACAGCTCATTTGAGACACAACCCTTCTGCTGAGTCTATTAAAATATACCAAACCATCTTTCTCTATGCATACCTAAAGCAGCAGCAGCTGCCAGAAAGAGCTCAAAGACATTTTATCTGCAGACTACACCTAAACCAGAATGAATACCTGGAGTCAGCAACTGCCATAAGCCATAACTGTAGCCATAAAAGAACAAACAGGACACAAACGAACAGGACAATGCACAAATCTTGGCTACAAGTCATGTCCAGTGGGAAATCCATCCAGTGTACATGATTACAAAAACCAGGGCACTGTCCTGAGAGGGTCACCTTACTAGAGGTTAGCGCCCAGGAGCCATCTTTAGGCTTCAAGAGCCTGCAGAATACATAGTGCTACACCAAGTAATTATTCCCTCACAGCATTCACACCATGCTGCACTTCTTAAGCACTGCACAACAGAACAGAAAGCAAAGCTTTCCTGCACACAAACTATATATTGCAACTATATTTTAGATACTTAACCGGCCCAGTTACAGAAGCTACACTGTCTGAGGAGAGCAATCAGCTGACTGAGTTTGCACTTGCCCATGCTCAGACCCCATGCTGCAAGACAGCCTGCAGAGAACAAGGGTCATGCTTTTTGGCAAGTGAATTAATTGTCTGGTGTCCAGTCAGACACTTCATAGCCACATGATTTTCAAATAAGCAATGAACTGACACTGTAAAGACTAGGTCCCTTTAGGACTCAACAGCTAGGCTAAGACTACTAATCAGTAAGGCTCACGCCAAGCTTGAATTTGCAATTAACTCCCATCTCTTACATCCTTAACTAGAATTCCAAACACATGCAATACTTAAAACAAAGCTCATTCCAGAATCACCTGGTAAAGCTACAGATTACAGTTAAAAATGGTATAGATGTTTCAACACTCCAAGTAGTTTTTCTTTTAAAGAATTTTAATTTTTATCATAACTTGTTACAAAGCATTAACTTCCATATACAACAGAATATATGAACTAGCCTTATAGGTAGCTAGAATCCATATCAATGCCACTGCTTCTTTAGTTCAATTGTAAGACAAGTGGGCAGAAAGGCGTTGGAGGGAGCTATTTTGATTCCAATTTACCCCCTCTGGGCTTGCATGACACACTCACAGAGCAGACTTAATCACCCAAATAGATTTGTTCAGCATTCAATTCCAGACAAGCCTAGAATAGGGCATTTAAGAGGTGTGATATTCAAAGAGCAGACTTACATGATCATTTTCAATGTTTTGCAGCAGTCTTGGGTCATCAAATTCACACGATTCACTGGTGGAAGGAGGTAGCTGGCTGCAGAGCAAAACAAGCATATTCAAACAAGTGGCAAGATTGCCAATCTTAGCACTTCATCTATTTTCTTGGGAAGCAAATTTAAAAAGCAAAGTAAGACTCCAGTGTCCTTGAAAGCATTGTGAAAAGATCATATGAGTAATGCAGCAAGTGCTGGAAATGAACACCAGCAAGAAACCCAAAATGGTTATAGTTGACAGTGTATTTCAGAAGATTCAAATGTCAATGCAGCCAGCTCCTGGGACAGATGTAGCAACAGCAGATTTTAAGCATATTTTAGATAAATGGATTTAAGGGTGGCTTGCTTATAAAATAGATTGAAGTTCAATATCCCGAAGTTCCCTAGTCAGAGCGTTCTACTTCAAGCTGACCCGTGGAGGATTTTAAGTCTGAGTACGCCAAGTAAGTACCTAGAAAAAACTTTCACAGAACTGAATAGAAAATAAAGGCACAAGGAAAGAAAACAAGGCAATGAAAGAAACAAGGCAAATATCAGAAGAAAAGAGGGATCCATAGAAATGACATCTCAGCAGAAGAGACATATTTTATCACCTCCCTAAAACATGATCATAAAAATGAGCTGGACCAGTGGAGAAGCCCAGCTTAGCTCATCACCAGGTGCTTTTCTAAAAGCATTCAGTGTTTACCTGTTTCTTGTGTGGGAATTCACTTCTTTGCTATATTTGACATTCAAATCCATGTCAGCCCTCCCCGGCTCTTCCCTTCCTTCCCAATAATCTCAACATGTTTCACTGATACCTGTGTAACACCTCTGGGTCTTCACTCATTTCTGTGGAACGGGACAGACCCATCCCCTCTATTCATTCAAGATCCCAATAAAAAGGAGTAGGATTTTCTGCACATGACAGGCCTACATATCAAGTTCTTTCCCAGTTTAATTACTAAAACATAGCACTTTAATAATGAAGTCCCTTTTCTTATCATCAAGCCTGAACTTAGTGATTGCAAAGAGCAATATTCAGTCTCCTGTAAACTAGGTTAATTTTAGCTTTTAACTTGACTGTCTGCAATTATAAATAAGCACTGCATTAGCATCCCAGCCACCCCAGCCACTGCCTATTCCTCACCCCCTTCACATATGAAATCTCTATGCAGAAGAGTAGATCCATCACCACCCACAAGCTCTGCATTAGGCTCCCACTGGAAGACCATTTTACTCAAACACATTCCTCCCTTGGGCTTCTTCCAGTCCCAAATTGGAAAGCAATCTTTATATAGATTATACCCACTCTGCTATACAGAACACAAACATCTTGGAATGTATTTACCTGAAGTCTTCTGATGAACGTTCTCTTTCCAACTCAGGAAAATGACTGAGGAGTAAAAAAAGGAAAAAAGAACATTTATTCCACTTTAGTAACCAAAAAAAAATAGGTAGAAGGCGAAGATTAATGAGTCATCCCACAAAAACATATGCTGGAACCATGGGTTCAGCTGTTCATACATTTGAATCAAATTTTCTGCCTTTTGAAATATCTAATTTAGCTAACATGAAATTCAAAGGTTAACTTGCACTGAGATTTTAAAACTACCCATTTAACATGAAGCAAATAAAATGATTCAGATGACTCAAAGGGATCTTTTGACAGAACAGAATAAAACCAGTAAGCAGGTATCCCTCTTGTGCAAGAATATTCAGCTCTATAACTACAGCTATACTGTTCTAACAGAATTCTGGTTCTTCTCAAGTCACAGAAATATTACTGATGATTGCTACCTTTGGGCTGCAACTTCCTCCCTCTTGAAAGGCCAGAGCTTATTTAGCACTTCTGGTTAAATCATGATCAGGTAAGTCAGGAAGCAAGTTTCTTTGCTTAATGTGAAGTACTCCCCAGGTTTGACTTTCATCATTTGTGCCGCAGGACAGGAAAATGAAAGCTATTAACTAAGACCACAAAATATGCTAGAATATAAATTGAAGGACAGAATGTTCTAATCCTTTCCCAATATAAAATTCTGTACCAGTAGTAAGCAAGCATTAAGCTACAGAGTTTTTTAAAAAGTCATACCTACCCATATGTCACTCCAGCAATACTGCATTTCTTAAAGTTCATGATATTGCATGTTAGAGTACCTGTTTTATCAGAAAACAGGTATTTTACCTGGAAGGGAAAGAACAAGTTTGATTTTCAACTTGCATATTAACAAAACTCAAAGCAGAAAACAGGAAGATTCTCAGAGACATATTGCTGAAATATCACAATATTGGCCAATGTAGGCTTATTACAGCGTGATTTGTCTACCAAATCTAAGGAAAATTAATCAGGCAAATTATTTAATAGCATTAATTCTTTATCTCTAAACATGGAAGGGCTCAAATAGTAGGTATCAATTGCCAAGGCTCTCCTGTGGTCACTACAGAAGTACTTGGTTGCACCACTTGGGCATCTACCAAATCTTTCAACAGTACTGATCTTAAAGAGTGACTAGAAACCAAAACACAAACTCTCAGGATTGTTGAAGGCTCACCAGAATTTTACACATTGAAGACACTTGGTGTTTCAAAGATCACCAGGAATGTTTGGGGATTTTCCCCTTGCTACCTATAACCACAGAATATGCTAGAGTAAGTCCAACTGGTATTCTGTAGGCAAACAAAAGCTGTTTTTTCTGACGTTCTGTCATGAGCAGTCCTGAAGTACACAACACACAGCCACAGTCAGCACTGGCCAAAGTAATAATCCCTTAATGGAAACAGTGATTTTAAGGTAGAACTTGGAGGCAATCCCATCAAAGCAACATGACATTTTAGAGCATTAGCATATTCAAAACTCCCACCTTCAAAAGGCCACAAGAGACCAAAACTAATTGCAAGTTAATGATACCACAGTTGTACCTCTGCAGCAGGTAAGACTTTCAGCCAGCAACAAGTAGGAAGGGATGGTGATAACAAAGAGTTAGACAACTCAAAGACCAAAATAATTTGTCTAGAGTTAGAAGAAGCTTTTCCTCAATAATTGCCATTCAGTTCAAGACAGTGCACTAGACTACTCAAGGTGATCCTTTAGCTGTGCACTACACTGCTCCTCAACATAGCATTGGAAATGGAGCCTTTGCAAGCCAGAAGTCAAAGTGAGTACCTAGACTTCTGAGGAATTTTCAGTCATTAGTAATTTCATCATAAAACAAAAATATCAAGGGCATCTGTGAATATGTAATTCAATTAATGAATCAAAAAATTCGGTCTAGTTACACAGAATCACTTGTAAGCCAATCTTGAAGATAACATATGGGCCACCAACATACATTATGCCACACATCCTTTACACCAAGCAAAAACAGCACCATAATTTGGAAGCTGATAACTTCACATCAAAGTGATTTAAACAAAAACCAAATTTCAACATTCATAAGAAAAAATGCCAATCAGATTAAGCAGGAAGAATATTGACTACTGCCTATTGAGCAGGATATTATAATGTATTTTAAATACATAAATGTTGTCTCCAATACTAAATTCATGCCAGTTATGAAGTTTATGTAATTCAGTTACAGACCTATAACCTTGATGGTCAAGGGAAAAAAGCTACCATTTCTCAACATTACTACAAAATTCCAATAGCAAAGTCATATTTTCCAGTAATCTTGTTTTGGGAAGCTCTTCCAGTTTGAAGAAATGTTATTTGCAGAATAAACAAACTTACAACAACTAGAAGTTATCTTTATCTTAAAGGAAAATAAAAATGCTTGAAGGAATACAATATCTAAATTAGGAATACAATAGCACTTATTTTCACTTGCATCTCCTGTGAAGCAGTCAGAAACATCAAAAACTAGTAACAGTCTAGGCTGTTGGCCTGCTCTTCAACTAAGTTTAGCCCTGTATGTTCTTTTCTGGTATAGATAGCCAAAACCACAGAGCGTCTCTCCAACACCTTTGAGAATTAAGTTTTGAGTAAACATAAGAAATAGTTTCAATTCCTAAACGTAAAACTGCCTATATGACATTACCTTTAATGCTGTGATATCTCATTTTTTCACTGGTAAGACTCAGACTAGAGAAAATAAAAATTTCCCATTAACCTGAGCCACAGAGCAACAAAATAAAGCTGATTTGGACATCTTGTAGGAATCTTGTACATCTTGCTCTCATACCTTCGCTCTTGAGAGAATTTATCACTATCAAGACACTTAAGAAAATGTTCTCTTACCTGCCCAAGTTCCTCATTAAGGTTTGAGGTTCTGGCCATTGCAGGTGTATCTGTTTCAGGGTAATACATATCTATGTCCTGAAATGAGAGCAAAATTAAGACTTATGTTATGCAAGTTAAACACTGAAGTCTCTGTTCTTTTAGTCAGCTCCAGCTTGGCTTGACTGTCTTAATGCTATGAGCGGGCATTCTGAATGCTTGAGACAAACATGAATATGGGTGCTTCCCTTCCAAAATACATCTCCATCCTACGTGGACATGAGAAAAGACAGATTCAACTACAGGTAGTTAATAACCTAAAGGTGCAACAGGAAAAAAAAAAAACAAACTCAGTATCGTAGAAAGAAGGTCTTGCATTAGCCATGCTAATCATAGGTGCTCAGTTACAACAATCGGCTGCTCTAGCCATATCTATGAGAGACAATTTTAATGGCTCCTGTTATTTATTGACTTCTGTTATTACAAAGAAACAGCTGCTACACCAACCAAATTTCTCTGATATGCATCTCTACTACATCACAAGCAACCCAGGGAACAAACACATTAAACTTCACTTGCATGTGTTTTATGGGAACCTACTACATTACTCCAAGTCCAAGGATTAATTCATATCAACAAAAAACCTCCTGGTTTTGTCCAGCTTAAGAGCTATCACGACAATATTTTTGGCCCACAACTTGAGAAGGGCATTTTGAAGTCAAAGCTCCCCTGAACAGAGGGATCACTGGTTGCATGAGGTAGCATCAACTTATCTCCTTACAAAAACATTACGGTCCATTCCAGAGGTGACCTTAAGACCAGTCTCAGGAGGTAAACACAAACCAAAAAACAAACAAAGAAAAAACCCAAACAAAAAAAAAACCACCACAAAAAAAACCAAACCCACACCTTCAAACGAGTGTAGGCTTTCCCTCTGCTACGTCTGAGAGAAACTATAAGATACCAAAGAGTTTTCAAAAGATAATTACTGAACATGAGTCAGCAGAGACGTCCTTTAACCAAGAGCTGAGACTTCCTTTTCATCCTAAAAGCCTAAAATACAAGTCATCATTTGCACAGGGGATTTTCCTGTGACTAGATCTTTTTATTTCTTATGGAACATAGAACTGATATAGAATAAATCGTGAGTTTCCCCCTGCCTTTCCCAGAAGTTGCATCAGAACTAAAAGTAATTAGAAAATCTCACTAAGATCTTAAGTGGGTTTTTATCTTAAATGTCAACATCCAGAACTGAAATACATTCATTCTTGCTACTTACCCAATTTATAAAAAGAGCCTGAGTAAACTTGACAACTTCCAATGTCACCAGAAGGCTGATTGGAATAAGGTTGTTGTACAAGATGATAAACGTCAGCAGATTGTATCCAAAGTTGACAGACAGCATTTCTGTGGATCAAAAGACAAAGGACATTAGCAGACAAGTCTGAGTGGCATAGGGGTAATCATCTTTATGCAGTTCACCTCATGAGATTTAGCAATGCTAAAATAATCAGCTAGTGAGTTGATGGCTAGTGTAAGGGCCATTTTAATATTGATTTCAATAGAAGATAGATAAAATACCCACAGAACACATGCATTTTATACCAGGTGAAGAAGGGCAGGACTGGTCAGGCTATATATGGAAGAATAGAAAACTTTCTGAACAATTTTTGCTATACAGACCGTGGTAAGTACAATATTCCCCACTATAACCCAATTTAGACATCTTGTGGGTCAGCTGCCCCATTAAGAGCCCCCAATGTCATTAGTAATATAACTATCTTTCAGAAAGTGTCTACTAGCCTCATTAGAATTAGGAAACAAAAAATAAACACTGAAATTACTTCTAAAATCTGATATTGTTGTCAGAATTGAGACTTTACCCTTACTAAAGAAATCAACAAGAACACATTGACTGTTAAACAGTTGCAGGGTGAACTAAGGCACCCTGCTTAAGCAAAGAAGCTGTTATTAATGGTGACAACACTGGGCAACTAGTCCAAACAAATCTACCATCACAACTCGTCCTAAAGGGAAGGGGAAGCATTTATAGACAGCCAGCAGGAATGCACAAGGCTCAGCAGAGACACAGGATGAAGGCTCCTGTACATGGTGCTGCCCACAGCCTCTCTTTACAATCAAAGTCCCCACATTTGTATGCTCTCCACTTCCCTAGAAACTTAGAGAGGCACTTGAGTCAGCACACAGAACACCCAGCACAACGGGGTCAGAGTCCATAACTAAGGGTTTTCAGCATCACAACATAATTAGAACTCAGGGGAACAAACTAGGAGGAGACGGAATCCAGAGAAAACTGCTGAAGCTTAATAAAGATCAGAGTTAGGACAAAGCGTGAGTATACCCTAACTCCCTATCTTTGATAAGTTCACAGAAAGCAGAAGCGTGCTTGGTACTGGAACATCTTCCAATACCATTTTTATAGAGATGAAACATTGAATCAAAATTTAACGTCTACCTGCCTAACCTGAAAAAAGAGTCTTTCCTGTGTGTGGCAGTTATGGAAGGTATAGAAATTGTGCATTCAATTTACAAAAAGGCATCCATACAGACTGTATTGTCATCCTAGTCTATTGCATGCTGCACCTGTTTTATATTGCAAGTTCAAGAGTTCATTCCATTAATCTTCTCCAGTATTACTTCCATCATTCAAAGGCACAAATTTAAACTCACTCATTAAAAAACAAGGGAGAGAGCAGGCAAGAAATTCTGAAAGCTGCTGACATTGCTACAAGAAGACATTACAACCACCAAAACCCAAAGTCAAATATGGGGCATTTCCATGCTCTTGCTATGTGGTTTTTTTTATTACTACCACAATTACAATTCTTACACTTGCCATCTGTTTTGCATCATCAGCAGACAAGCCATTTGCAGTTTGTGATAACTTCTTTAAGATCAGCATCTCAAAATGCTTTTAACATCACATTTTATAGCTAATGTAACCTCAAAAGTCTGCTGGGGAGTATTTCATTGTTCATGTCCATCTTTAATACTGAACTAATAAATTTGAGAACTAAGAATGAAATCAGATAAAATCCTTCAAATAACTATGGCTAAGAGATCAGTTTTCTCACAACAAAGTAACAGAAGCCAAAGACAGAAACTTTACCCAATAAATAAGAATCATGACATTTAGCATTTCAATTTTCTCTAAAAGAGCAGATCAGCATTTCTGACTGAAAAAAGTCAAAAGAAATCGTTTGCATCTGTATGTAAGTATAAAGCTGAAGTCAGCATCAGACTGATACTCCCCATCCTGCAGTCAAATAAAATCAGACACACAAAAGGCTGCAGTACATGACCTCTCCTGAGAAAAAAATCATGTACTGTATCTCCACAGAGATGAAAGAAGTGAACACCAGCTATCCAAGAGTAACTCTTGCCCCTCTTCTATTTCTGCCTTGCTCCTTGGGTGCTAGCCCAGTGATATTACTTAACCTTTAGAAACCTCACTGGGAAGTTCCCTTATGTCAGCCTATTCTCAAAAAGAAAGAAAATATTAGGTCATGAAAAAACTAGCAAGATGTGGGATTTTGGGGGGTTTTTATTTCTTATTTTATGTATTAATTCAGTGAAGGTAAGAGCCTGGCTGGCACTACAGTCAGATACATCACTGGCTCAGTGCCTGCATACTCACTGTTGGAGCCAAGGTACCAGACAACTTCGCCGTGTGTTCTGTTCCATAATAAGGCACCTACAGAACTCACAAGGGCCATTACCAGGAGAATACAGAACAAAACCAGGATCTGCATGTTGGTCACTTTCTCCACATTTGATCTCTTCAGAGGTGCTTTGGTTGAATTCTGAACAGCAGCAGGGAAAAAAAAAAAGAGCAATAATCTGGCAATTACTTTTACAAGAGAAAAATGCAGAAGCAAACCCAGTCTTTACTTTCAGAGTCCATTAGAGCACCTGCTTTCCATCCCACTGATGGTCAGCAGCAGTGATCAACATATACATGTTGCTGGTCACTCCAGGCAATCCCTGACATTAAGACAATATAGGACTGTTGTCTTAATTTAATTATCTCCATGATTATTGCTATGTCCTCATCTGTTAAGCCTCGGTGTTAAATGTCGTCCAGCTACCAGATAAATTAAGAGGAAAGTTAGGTCTCCTCACATTTGGAGCTGCTTTCACTTCAGTGTGTGTTTGCACATGTGCACATGCAAACTGGAGTGCAACAGACCCTTGTATTCCTCAAGGCCTCCAGGCCTTAAACAACTGTAATGAGTCAAACCATTTCATAAAATCAAGTCAATGACAACAAGAATACAGGAAAGATGACCCACTTCTATCAAAATATATCCTTAATCCCCTTAAAACCCTTTACCTGCATGAGTTTTGTATCATGTCCTGTATACACAACAATACCCAAGACCCACTGAGTGTTTCTCAGTTGTGCACCTCTCAGCAAGATCTGGTCTGGACCAACAGGAACTGGGCTGCAAAGGAAGAAGTTCACGGATCTTTCAGTTCTTGGAAACACTTCAAAGAAGACAGTTCTACTCACAGCCTTGCTTCCCAGTTAATAATAAAAACAATCCCAAACAACAAGAGAAGAATGTAATAGCAGTATAGGGAGTTTAGATGGTCCACACAACTGAAGAAAGCACTGAAACCTCTAAGTCTAATTCCTCCTGCTAAAGCACAGTAGGGCAAAGCTGCTCCAGTTATCCAAAACTTGAGAACTTATATGGCAGCCATAAATAAGCTTATTCTTGACCTTGGCTAGTGCATTCTCTCTCATATCAAGGACAGAGAAGCATCAAACTTGTAAAGAGACCATCCATTTCAAGCAAACTATATCACATAAGCCATTAAACAAACATTTGAGAAAGCCTGTAGTAACAACATGACTTCCAAGTGGGATACAAGTGATCATCTGCTATTCTTGCACTGAGCTGCCCAAAGACTATGTTTGGTGAAGGAAAACAGGTACAGTCTAATAAAACATTAATTAAGTTCCTACTAAGCTTTCACAATCTGTGAATCTACATACTTTTCTTTCAAAAGTGGTAGATTTCTAAGTCACACTGACAAAGCCTCCAGGTTCTGGGATCACTTCTCTACAAATCTGACCTCGGTGCAGCCTTTGGCTCTTGTTGAAAGGGAAAGGTTTTCATTTCCTCTGTGTATCTTGTGTAAGATGAAGGCCCTAAAACCCCCAACCATTTCCTTGAGTCCTTCTCTTTAGATGTACCTTTTAATAAAATATCATCCGTAATTACTAAGAAATCAATACTCCCATAACAAGCAGAAGGCTCCCTATAAAGACAGAACTGTGTTATCTTATAGTGGCAGATGCTTTGATTAATAAATATTAATTATTACCCTTCCTCTTCCCCAGCAAGAACATGCACGTGCTCAGAGTTACAGGCTAAAAGAGCAGAAGAAACGTTTTTCCTAACCAAATGAATTCACGGCTTTGTCGTCAATACCTTTGACCATCTAAGCGCAAGTTTCCAGTGAAGTCATAGAGATGGCGGTTGGGTCCTTCACATTCTATCCTCCCAGACACCTTCATCAATTCTTCCCTGGACTGGAGACTAGCAGTTTGAGACAAACCCTGCAGAGAACAATTCAAAGGAGATTCCTGACAAAAACTGTTATTAGAAGGCAACCTAGGAAAATGGTGCTTTCTTTTAAGATCTACAAACTGAAATGTAATTAAATCTGTGGAGGTTTGCTCATCAGAGTCCTGTTTTGCTTTGGTCTTTGGTGGGGGGGGGAGGGCTCGTTATTGCTTTTTTGGGGTTGGTTTTTGTTATGTTTTAGGGTTTTCTTTTTTTATTTGATATTCAGTACCTCCTTCTCGCAAGGAGGACACACATGAATCTACTAACAAGACTGAAACTCTCTACACAGATATTTACATTACCTACATGATCTTTCTTTAACCAAGAGGAAGGTAACAGCCACAAAACATGAAGTTGGATACGTGCAGGAGGAAGTAGGAGACAAGCAGTATAAATAGGCCTGAGCTTTTTTCTCGAAGTACAGCTGCACTGATGTGTTATGGCTGCTAAATATGGTCGTTCTTAAGTCTAATCTCTCTTGGGCCACTGCAGCCAATATGCAACTGCAGCCTAAAGTATTGGTACTCTACATCTGAGCACATGCACAGCACCTCACTGCCTTTCTATTAGAAGAGGAATCCATTCTGTGTTTCTTTTTCCAGAACTTGACTGCAGCACTGCAAGCCAGAGCAAGGCCGTATTTTTGTATTTTAAGCATATTCTGAAGCAAATAAAATCTTACAAGAGCTTAAGGTCTGACTTAGTAGCCTGATCCGGAACAGTAAATCACATTTCTACAAATGTAGTAAAGAAGGAGCAAACATAGGTTTTTAAAAACAAATTATCTGTGTGTCAAAATCCTAATCTAAATATTTTTTTTTAATGAAAGAAGCCAAAGATTCTTAACTATTTCTATACACTATAATCAACAGTACTTCTTTAACCAACTAGAAAGATCCAAATAAATTCTTCAGCTTACCACAAAGAGGTAACAAGTTACTTATACATACAAACATCTTTTTCAGCTTCTGCCTCTACATAATGCTTATAAAGTAGTACTTGTGACTGTACTGCACAGGAGAAACTGCAACTTTCATCACAAGTACAGCTGATATTTTTTTTTTTTATGTACAGCACTTAAATTCTACTAACTAGACCTTCAGCAATATACATCCAAGGTCTGTTTGATTTGTCTCTGTGGGTTCAAAATACTTGCTCCAGGTTAGTTCCTTACACTTGCACATGATTACTGCTTGGGGTTGAAAGGGCAAATTACAGCCACTTGAAGAAGGATGCTTTTTAAAACAACAACCAAAAAAAAAGCACTTGTATTGTTGCCATGCAAGCTAGATGCTGTTTCATAGCTAATATTAAATACCTAAAAGAAAAAAAAAAACAAACTTCAGTTTGTTTTACCTGTCGTATTTTAAGATTGGTCTCCCCATCGAGATTAGCTGTTTCAATATAGCACATGGCTTGTGGTTCACTGTAAGGAGTGTAAGATTTTCAATATTAAAACTAAGTACTTTTTTGTACACTACTTTTGCACTAATGTAGTCCACAACACACTTCTTCAATGCACTGCAGAAGACAGAAAACCATACTGGTAGTACACAACCATGTAAGCTGAAAGTACACATTTAACAGAGAAATCTTTGGATATGGTCATACAACAAACTACAGACAAGACAAATCAAAGATCAGTAAGAATTTAACAAGTCATGATAAACTTAGATGCCTGAAGTGGATTATTTTGAATTGCAATCTATTAAATTGCTTCCGATTACAAGAGTTCTGGATGAAATAGCAAGTATTGCACAGTATAAAAAGGGGATATGTTTGGATGAAGACAGTAATGCTCTCTGCCATTGAATTTTGTCTGTGACCTGAACACACAAAACCATGTCTGCAAGGTCACCTTAAAGTTGAGGGCCTATGGGAAGTACACCCAAAGTCACTGCTAAACAGCTTTTTTTTGAGCATGAGAAAAAAGGTTCATTAGGATTAAGGGCTGTAACCTGCATCTTCCAGATATGTTTCTGCCCTTACAAACAAAGACAAAAATCTTCCTCATAGAACTGAATTTTCTACTAGTCAAGCTCTTATCTACATCTAACAGAGGAGCTCTGCATAGGTACCACCTGTGATAAGGAAGGGTACTTTTACCAGATCTTTTCCTGACATATCACTCAAGATTCAAAATCTCTGTATGGCACCACCAAAACTGTTTTTCTGCCAACTGTCTTCTCAGGTTGCTAAGGAATACCAGTTTCCCACCTGGATTCAAGCACGTGCTTTTTCAGCATGTCACTTTTCTCATACTCTTGATAAATGGCTAGTTTTTTTCCAAAGTAACCAACTGCTCTAACAGAAAATGTACTCACTCAGCAGAATAGTCAGTAATAAAGGCTCCTTAGAACAACAATAATTAAGAAATGGACAGGTATATTTGTAACACAGCAAGAAGCTAGATCATCTCCAATTAATTTTGCTAATTTTTAAGGTTGAGCCTATTCTTTGTCTCCTCCTACACAGGCAATTTGAATCGGAACCCATGAAAGACACTAGAGTCCAGCTTGATTCCAATTTTATCTGTCAAACACCTTATCTACTACATCTGAAGTGGTTAGCTCAGGAGGGAGGCCTTCTGCAATTTCCTCTATTTCCCACAGAAATGGAAATAAGAAATGCAGACATGTTTCCATGCAAAGTTGTGTTTGAATTAAAACATTTTCCATTAATGTTAATTCATTCTTTATGTAAAATTTGATGTCACCTTTTTGCTGTACAGGAAAAGAGAGGCAAGATAAAAACAACTGTAGATTTTACCTCTAACAATCACCTCAGACACAGAAAATCAACATATACAAGCAAAAGAACCCACCCCCTTCAGAACATGCAGAGCTTTCTGGTGAACTGAGGACACTTAGTATTGACATTTAAAGGAATCATGGGAATAATACCAATTATAAAGCAGAACTGCCATAGAAATTGCTATTTATTTCAAGCAAAACTTCTCCCAAGTCAACATGCTTTGGGTTAAATTCTCTAATTATTATGTGGCTATCAGTGACAGCAGGTTAGCAGAATAATGCAGACCAAAAAGCTGGCCCACACAGTTAAGAAATAAGTCAGAAGGGGTTTTTAGTATAATACATTAGCGAAGTTCTTAAGTAAAATATTCTTCAGTGCTGAAACAGAAAATTATTGATGTCCAAGCTCAGCCTAATTGCACATTAAGTTGACAACCGCTTATTTAAGGTCTGGGGCTTGTTCTAAAAAATACAACACAGTATACCATGGAATGAAGGTAGCTCTATCCTCCATCATGTGGTAATTCAAAAAGACCGAGCTTCTGCACAGAGCTTAGAAAAAATCAAAACCCCTCAGAAACAGCACAGACAAGAAGGATGGAGCAGAAAATACAGGAGCTTGAAAAACAAGTTCTCTTAAAAGTTGCATCACGTAAGAAGTGCAACCCAGAGACCAGAGCAATCTGCAGTCATCATTGAAAAGCACACACACAGGAGGGAATTATGGAGCTGTCGTAAGGTTTGGCTGTTAGAAGCATGCTAAGAACAGGAGTTGTGCTGTTGTCCCTTGCTTAAACCTCGTCTAAGCAAGTCTGTGGTCTTGACTTGGCCTCAGATTATTCTACACGATCTAGAATCTACACAAGCAGTCAAGTACCACTCAAATGCTTTTAGGAACTATGAGCATTTACAACGAATGAGAGGGCTGAGCAACCACCAACCACATGAAGTTTAACAAAGGTAAATGCTGGATTCTGCACCTGGGATTAGGCAACCCTGGATGCGTGTACAGACTGGAGAGTGAGATGAGGGAGAGCAGTCCCACAGAAAGGGACCTGGGGGTCCTGGTCAATGGCAAGTTCAACATGAGTCAGCAGTGCCCTGGCAGCCAAGAGAGCCAGCTGTGTCCTGGGGGCATCAGGAAGCTGTCCCATATTTGAAACTAAACCAAGCAGGAGTCAACATGTTATTGTTGCTGCCACACTAGAGATGGGCCATACATGTGCTGTATCCAAGAGAAGCAGTCGACAAATGAAGTCCAAAAGTTATTCGGTTGTTTGATGCCAACAGAGCTAGCCTTTCAATTTAGAATTTGAAAAGAGAAATCTCCTTTGAGGACTGCAGGAAAATATGCTGAATACTCAGTAGAATTAATTGGAAGAAAACTTAAGCGTCCTTATTTAAGTGGAGGGATTCTCAGAAGGCCACAGAACCACTGACTGCACACAGCTCACATTAAGGACCTTTAGTCTTCCAACAAACTCATCAATACAGAGTATTATGTACCTGCCATACATAAAGTGAAGTCTTGAAATTGCCTCATTTTAGAAGAGTCTATCTACCACGATACATGAATCAGAGCCTCGTAAAGCCATGTTTTATCATTGTTGAAGTTTGATTTTAGATGTGGAATACAATTAGTGCTATCTGATGTCTGGTTTTTTAAATAGCAAATACAGAGATTGAAGTCCTCTGCACCTCAGTTCATCAGACACATCACTTCCACACCCATTCAGGATACCTGGTAGATATTATGATCATGTCTGCTGGAAGATGTTGCCCATTGGTGACCTTCACAATATCGCCTACTGCTACCTGTAGTGGCCAGGAGTACAGTAGCATGGAAGAGAAAAACAAACAGTTTGCTAGTCTGGAATGTTAGTTTGTTATTTTCTTTCACCCAGTCAGAAGAACAGCACCATGCACAGAACAGCTAGGGACAGTGTTTCTGAAAGTCAGAGTACTTTTCACTGCAAGTTTGGAAATATCAAAGCCTTCCTTTTTCTGAATGAAAAGTAAATTCCATAGAGGAAAAAAAAAAAAGTAGATAAACTCAATTACAAATTGTGAAGTTCTGTGGCTTATATTTAATAAAAATGGCGTTTTTCTGTAATTCTGCCATTATCCAAATTCAGGGGTTTTTAGTCTCATTTTTTCCCTAGTAAAAAAGGGAAAGTTAACTTTTAAACATACCTTCATTAAGTATCAAGAGTTTTCTTCTATTCCTTATCTGTATTACTTACCTACCCAATCATCACTATCATTTTCCTTTATTTCTCCTTAGATGCACTGCCTGTACTAGTCACTAGCAAGTAGTATCTTCTCTACAGATCCATAATATAATCCTGTCCTTCCCTAACTGAGATATGCAGAGTTCTGAATTCTGGAATACTTTGTCTCCTCCTACATAGGCCTAAGACTTTCCAGCATCTTGAGTTAAGTCACATATGCATGGGACTTTCATTCTAAAAAGAGTCAAGTAGCACTCTCAAAACAGTAAATCAGGTTTGCCCAATAAGCATGAGGCTGCTTAATGCCAATCCATCACAGAGAGTCTGAAATGGGCTTAAAATACTTTTAAGATATTAATTTATAAAAATGGAAACAGATGGTATGTTTGACCAAGCAAACTCATTAGCTGTACTCAGACACCACTAAAAATAAATTCCCTACCACTTTCAGCACAAAATAAAAGTCAGAAGCCTGCCTTTAAATCATCAAGGTGGATAATATGGGACTGTCATTCATTAACAATAAATGCAAGCCTAGACAACATGCAAATACAGACACAGGTCAACTCAAGAAGTGCCTAAGGGTATAAAAACCCAGATTCCAGGCTTGACCTTAATCTTTCAATTCACTGTCCTTTCTACAAAAATAGGACTTGGAATAGCATAAACAGGAATCAACATTAGCCATCAGAATCCCTGGCAATCTTCAGCTTCTAGTATAGCCTAACACTTGAGCAGGATTGCTTTTAGGTGTCTTGAGAATGATCTCATTCCTCAGAGGTTTTAAAATGGTGTACTGTTTCCTCAACTACTAGCTAAGAGGGCTAATTTTATCCTTTAAAAGGCATTAAGATCCACAATTAGATCGATACATCCTAAGGCATTTCAGCAACTTCCAGGTCTTAGAAATAAAGCTCACCAGACCCTGGCCAAGGGCTTCACAGAACATAGGTCCCAAGTGCCCCAGGTAGAGCAGGGCTTTTGTTTCTCACTTGAGCAAGCAGCTTACTAATTAGTCTCAAAGCCCAGGGACTTTTTAGCACAGGCAGCAAAGTAAGTCTGGTAGACTTGCAGGAGAGCTACAGCACTGCAGTGAAAATTACTCTTCTAGGCAGACTAAAAACAAAATACTGTTTACAGTTTACCTATTAACTGCACAAGCAAAAACACAACAGTTCATTGACATTTGACTGTAACATATACCAGGACTTTAAAATGGGTACTCAGGTGCCTTGCTCAGGGCAATTTTGACTACTGGAACAGAAAGGATTCCTCCCACCCTCCTCACCCCAAGTGAGGAATTCTCATGTAGTATACATTAAGCCTCCTAATTAATTCTGGCGAGAGTAATTCTTGAGCACTTGCTTTCCCTCCGTCCCATCTTCAGGTTTTATTTACCTCTTTCCACATAATGTTCTGCCACATCCCATTTCTTAGAACTGGAAAGAAAGTTTAAAATTAGATTACAGAATAAATAGCCATAATTCAGACAAATTTCAAAACAACCGTATCAGCAGTAGCAAACACAATAGGAACCAACACAAAAATCAGAAATGTATTTTTTAGAAGCTGGAACTTCTTTTGTTCACAGCTGTGAGTATGTGAATCCAAGAAAGAGGAAGAATCTGCCCTTCCCATTTATATAATTTTTATCACCTGCCAGACAACAGTTGGTGGCCTGATTTCTTCATGGCATCACTTCATACCAACATGCAGATGGGCAGCATTGTTTCTTGTTTCGGAAATGACCATCCTTAAAACAAAAGGCATTACTGCCCACTGTCAGTCACTATCAGGAAGCACCTTTACTCTGTGTATGATTTACCACAGAATTTTCACTTCTCATCTTTTTCCTTGCATTTTATTCATAATATTTTTACTCTGGCACATCCAACTTCATTGCCATCACCTATGGCCCATATAAATCTGAGTCTTAATTGCCAAGAAGGCTCAAAGCCCTCCCAAAAGGCAACAATCAGCTTTGACAGGAGAATCCTTACTGCTGAAGTTTACATTGAAATAAGAAAAAGAAAACCAGGTACTAAAGCACACCTTAGTTTCTGTAGGGCTCTGTAGTTCTACATTGCCATTTTAACACACTCATTAGTCATTTACCCTGCAGCATGCCTTCCCACCCAAGCACCTCCTCTAAGTGATTCTATACATACTTAATACTACTCCAGCCAAAACAGTAAGGTCAAATATGCCCAATTACTGCTGAGTAATCCAGTTCAGTCCAGGTCTGAGCACAGCAAGTTCACCTTCACTGAAAGCAGCTGCAGCCAGTTTTCAAAGGTGTTCAAAAAGTGCAGCGTGCAACAGATGAAAGTTGAAGAGGTCAGTCCCCTACTTTGAATACGAACAACCTTCTCCTCACCTCTATGCATTTCATACATGCGGCTCATTTGAAAATAATACCACTCTCAGAACAAAATTCTGTTGAATACAGCCCTGACCATCCTACCCAGGATAGGCCACTCCACAAACAGGAATGCAAGACTTGTCAGAATAGATCAAGCAGAAGAAACTCATCTCTTGACTCCTGTTCTCAGGCCACACACATTGACGCACTGAATCCTGATATTTAATATTATAGTGAATGAACTACAGTGAACTAAACTATTAACAAAAAATGAGTGGGCAGCAACAAGTACTGCCAGTGATGTGTCTAAAAACAGCTGAGCTGTCAACCAAACAAGTACAGCAGTTCAGGGAAAGAACAGTTTTGGTGCACCCCTTCCATCCCTCATATACACTGTTCCTGAATTGAACTCTGCTTAGTTCAGAAGTCAGGAGAGGGCCTGAATGCAGAATCTCAAGGGAAAAGCCAAATACCTGCAGCCTTAACTCAAAACTCAAACCTTCAGAGAGAAGTTGCAACACTCAGGATCTCCTCTGCCATGGTTTGGAAAGCTCCCTATTCCACCAGAAAGTTTTGAGACATTTCAGTAAACATTCTGCTGACATTTTTGTATGCTCATACACAGAGGTATTTTGCAGCTTCAAGTACTACAGACTTGGTCTAGTAGGCAATTTACTTCAGAAAACAATTTCACTTGCAATGCTTACTGAAATCAATTTAGTGATTAAAATTAAACAGCCAAGCAAATTACTGAAGCCATTTTCTTACTGTTCTATTACTGAACTATTTCCTTTTAAACTCATAATATCACAGTCTAAACAGAAAGCTCCCATTAGACATAAAACAGTTCAGAAATTTTGGGGTTGCAATTTTTCACCTCCTACTCTGCTTAACCCAGTTTTACAGGAGTACTCCAAAGGACAGAGAAGGACATGCCTTCTCTAGAATATTTATAGTAGGGTGAATTATGATGAATTATTCGTTGTCAAAAGGTACTTGGTTAAAGTAAACAAGGACAAGTACCTAAAAAGACTGCTTCAACTCAAAAAGAGAGTTTCAATATAAACTCTCTATCTAGGGTTTTCCAAGACCAAAATCCAGTCCTAGATTTAGGACTTCATGCTGTCACTCACATCCAGCCATGCAGGGCCATTTGAAGCAAGGTTCCTGAAGGGCAAGCATCTCCCATCAGTCTTGTTCCAGAGTTTGCTAGCCCTGTGCTTGTCTAATATTTGAGCTCATCCCATGCAATATTAAATGCTCATTACTTATTCAATTATTTGACAATGGGAGGATCAATACATCAGAACAGTTATTACTGAGCTCTCTATATCTATGCAACACACTGCTCAGGGCCTTCACTTGGAATTATACGGAGTCTGGTCCCTAGATTTAATGTCATCATCACAGACATCATGTGAAGCCAACCAAGACATAAAACACTGGCTCAGAGCCTAAACACACTCCAGCTCCTAATGCAAATGTTCAGTGCTCACCTGGGGCAGAACTTCAATTTTAGTTTGCTCCAAAGGGAATTTAATTCCTACATACCAAAGCTACTCTGCAAAGCAAACTGATGTTTTCTATGGTAAATTTAATACAGGAAAGGCAATTGGAAGACACACTAATGCTCTAAAAAACAAAACAAGACAAATGCAAAGCCTATGACTGCTGCTGAAGTAAGCAAGCAGCCATTGCAGGCAATGGAGTTCAGGACACAGCCAAGCAGACAGCAGGCATCTGCTTCTCAGTGAGCTCAAATGCTCTCCACACTAAATACATTGGTTAGACACCACTCAGGTGTAAGAGCAACCTAAAGGCACACAGAGAACCTAAATTTATTTAATCTTAATCCCACTCTGAACATAAGTTATCTTTTCCTCCTGGTAATACATGTCTCAAGAATAAGCCTCTTTAGCCTTCCTCTCAAGAAGTAGGAGGATACAGTTTTAAGTATCAGATTGAAAATTTCTTGAGAGTATTCAAAGGTAAAAAAAAAAAATCTAAACTCAAATAATATTTCAAGTGTCAAGTTCCACTTAGCTCCATTAGAACACTCTGTGTTCTTTAAGGTTGTTTCTCCACAATTACTGTGACAAATGTCCCTTAAAGTGTTTGTTGGCGCACATTCTCTACCTACAAATGAATTATAACTGCCTCAGCGACCTCTGAAAGGGACATCTTTCATATTACCTATAACAAGGCCTGTTGTGCTACAGCCACTTAATTACCAATTGCTTATGACTAATACAGTGCTCTTGCACTCAAAACAACTTCCCAGACTCTAGTAGAGACATTACCTAGGAGAACTGATACAGCAATGCCTTCTGACGTGTATTAATATACAAGCTTAATGATCAACCAAAATTTTCAAGCACCAAACTTGGTGAAAAAAAAACTAGTATAATGCTTGCAGGACTATCTGAAGCATGGAGCTAGCAGGCTGCTCACTTCCCCATATTCCTTTACGTGCTCCTCTAGCTTTTTGACATATCAGGTATTTGTGCTTGGGAGGAAGGAGCTCTACTTTGAGCTCAGGTCCGTGTTCCCATTTCACCAGCACATTTGCACAGAGGAGCAAAAGTGGAGCTGTCCAACACAGGGACATGAAACTGCCTTGACTATGGCACAGAACAATCACAGGGCAGCCATTGATAAGCTCTTCCTATTTTCTGCACAGGTTTTCAGTTAAGGAAGGTGAAGAAAATGACAGTGATGTCTTCAGGCATACAGTGACAAGTACTGTCCATACCTTAGGGATACATGCAGGCATTCAGTGGACATCAGTGTCAAATTCTTTCACTTTTCAAGAAAGCAAAGCTAAAAGATCACCAGATTCATTATATTTAAAGGGCAGCAGCATTTACAAAAATTATTTTAAGTTCTTCTGACAGCAGCTTTTAACATTTCAGGGGGCTGTTGGCTTTTTTGGTGTTGGATTTGCTGTTAGAATAATCAGGATGGAGTTTGGTACAGAAAAAATTTCTTGGTTTTCCTGGAGGAGCTGAGAACTAGGTAACTTTGGACAATGTTGAAATTAGATGAACTTAAAAACTAATAATCCTCCCAATGCCTCATTCTTAAGTGTCAAACCATCAATCATCAGTCTGAAACCTTCGGCAAAATAAAATCCTAAATTACTAAGTATCTAGTAAGTGTCTAGTGCACAAGACTGGCATTCCTCACCATCATGACAGTTAAAGCAACAGAATTGTTCAAAAGTAAGCATTCACTATTTGCATTTTAAATACTTACAGACTGTTTAGTCTTACCTACTGTTTTCTTTTTATTCACTGCACTGTCTGCTTTATGCCTTTTCTGTAAGGAAATAAAACATTTCATTACACCTCATTACACTTCATCACAAATTCCAGAACCATTATAGTTAAAAATACAACAAACTGCAAGATGATACATTGGGTCCTTTTTGCCTTTATGGGGTTTTTTTGGTTTTTTTTAAAGTCACAGATCATCTAAATGTAAATGGTTTGTAAAAGAGTATAAAAAGTATAATTATAAACTTCAAAGTGAAAGTCCCCATGTTGGAAAGTTCAAACCTTTATCAGTGGTTAAAAAAAAAAAAAAAAAGTCTCCAAATCTGGGGTTTTTTTTGAAGAAAAACAAAAGGAAAATAAGAACCACAATATTTAGATGGCAGATTTACTATAAATTCCACATGCTGTTGTTTAGACTGATAACCAAATGATTTCACTCATCAGTACTTCGCAAAGCAGAAAGTCATCATTCTGATATTAAGTATATAAGCAGGTTAGTGCAGATTTTCCCCAAAACAGTCTTCTCTGTCTAAGTTGCTTGTCTCCCTCCTAATCCCCATTTTCAATACAACCTAAAAAGGCCACATATTTGTCAGGACTCCACAATGTCTTTCTAATAAAAGCATTAATAAGCAAGTTTCCAGAGGGAGAAACAAATGTCCTGATTTCTACTGTTTTCTTGTTCACCAACTATAATGAAAATACTGATTTATTTCAGTGTGTTACAGAAATTCTAGTCAATTGCTTTGAAAGTCAAAACAGTATTTTGCTGCTGTTGAGCAATGACTCAAGAGTCTTCAGAGATGCATGGCTTTATGGCATTTTATAGCTCTTTTTTGAGACATTTGGTCTTTAGCACAGCCTTCCCCATAATCATACTCACATAGTCTTCTATAATTTCTTTGATGCCAGCAACTGTTAAAATAAATAGCAATGGCACCAAGGTGGTATATCTTCCTGTTGGAGAGACATCTGGAATTTGCTGTGAACAGACGGGAAAGAGACTCATTTTATATTTGTATTTAAAGTTAATTTCTAGAACATTTAGAATTTTAAGCAAAGCTCTCAGAAGAGAGAGCACAACATTCTCTGATTTACTGTGTGATTTGTGCCTCACAGATATTCCAATTTCAGTGGGCAAACTAGCCTACAGTCTAGGTATTGTTTGAAGAAACAATAGCAAAGTTAGAAGATACTGCTGTTGTACATGCCTTTAATTCTATTTCTCTTCTCTTTACAAGAAAATTACACAAATTATGTAATTGACATGGAAGCAGTGGTAATCTGGTCTAACTAAGCAGAAGTTTCACAAGAAACTCACACATTCTTTTGTCACAATGGTCAATAGTTCCATGTTTTATGACACCACTTATTAAGAATAAAAGAGGCTTGACTTTACAAACTACATTGAAAAAAAAGTCTCTAAGGTGTCTTCTAATTTCAATTAGCAACTACAAACCCCATTATTATTACTATTAAACTAAGTTTAAGAATTGTTTTACAGTTAAGCATAACAACAGAAATAACTTGTACGGCATTACCATTTCATTTCATAAACAGGGCAAAGCAATGTAACAATACCTGCAGTAAGGCAATGAAGAGGAAGAATGCATTTGCAGCTTTTCTTATCTGCTCATACAGGAATCGAGGTAGAAATGTCACCACGCTGTACTTGGCTGTGCTGCAGGGTAAAAGATTTTCAGCTTAGTACTTCATCAGAATATCAGGTGGGGATCATGACCAAAAAGTCTAAAAGCCAGTGTTAGAAAGCAGTTCAAAGATAACAAAGTAAAGACATATTTAGAATATGGAGGAAGCAGTTGCTTTGGTTAGGATAAGGAGCTGTAGCAAACAAAAGAGGTATCACACAGACCCAGAAGGCTGCCAGGCCCACTTCTATCACTAGTACCTTTGGATGAGCTACGTTGTCGGATGAAATATCAGACAATTTACCATCCATCCAAACTTCAGCACTGTGAACAAGCAAGCTTTCTTTTCAGTTCCAAGCGCTTGATCAGGGGCTTACCTCTCACCAAAAGACGGAATTTAAATGTTGGGGAAGGCAGAGTTGAATGACAGAAATTAGAAATTTTGCAACTCACTTTTAAAATGCCTCATTCCCTACTTCAGAACAACTTACACTCAGCTATGAATAATCCTCCAGAACAATATACGCTTTTTCAGCTAATGTTTTTGGCTTCTTTCCTATTTTATATATATAAAAATATTGTAACTAACACATATCTAACTGAATGATAACTACTATTTCTTCTGCCTTAAAACAAAAACATATTGCACTAACCAGTCTTAATCACCTATGCAATTTCTTGTCATCTTCACATCAAATCCATAATGGGCATGAGTACAACTTCAGGAAAAATGTGTCAAAGTCGACATGATAATTTAAATGTTAGCTCAGAACCTTCACCTACTGAACTACCATCAGCACGAGTTGGAGTTTTAACAACTGAGCACCTGCCATTCAGTAGGCCTTGCAAAGGCCCAACAAGCAATGGCAGGAAATTTGAGGCATCATTTTGTTTGGGTGCTGTGGCTTTGGTTTCATTTCAGGTTTGGTTTTTTTTGTTTTGTTTGTGCTTTGTTCCAGTTTGGGTCGTTTTTCTGGGTTTTTTTTAAAGAAGTTTTGTATTTCCAAAGAACTGAGAATGCTAAGATACTTGGCTTTCAAGAAAAAAAAAAGAAAAATCGTTCCCCAATTCCTGTTTTACTGATGTTTCCTAGCAGTGCCAAGACCACCTCTCCATTAAGACTAGTCCTCCCTCTCCCACCAAAAAGCCTTCCAGATCAACTGAAATGCACAGCATTGCTGTTCAGAAATCACAAAGGACTAGGATAATCAAATGCTTTAGCTACATGATCTGCCTTTCATAACAGGCTGCTGCTATGCATGAAACTCTTCCTACCTTGATCCACAAGCAGCTGAGTTCAGTGGGGTTCTCTTACCTCTGCATGGACAAGGTAAGAGAAGTACATTTTCCAGCTTACTGCTCTAACCACCTCCTTTCCCCTCTCATCTGCCCCATCCCCAACTCCAAGCCATCTACCAGACACTGCTGCATCTTTCAAAATCAAACAGTAACTAGATGTAACAAGGCACAGCTTGTTATAAAAGGCTCTATTTTGCACACTAAAGTAGAATTAGTGGGGCTAGTTAAAAATAAAAAAGACCAATTAAAAACCAATTAAGATGCATCTTCTCTTGGGAACTTGCCTTGTTTCCTCTTCAAGCAACTACAAATCCCTTTCTATTGCTACTGCTGCTCACCAGAATCAAGTATTTAAATACTCAATATTTTACAGAATCTTGAAGCGGCTGGACTTCATCATGGCTTATGTCTACTAAGCCAAATGAGTGAAATCATACATCCAGGTTTAATGCAAGTCCAGTTCTTACATAAATGAAGTTACTTGCTTGAAGTGCTGTTAATTCCTTCCAGCTCAAAGTATTTTTTTTTTGGTTTTAAGTCACATTTGCTTGGTCTCAGGTGTAATAACCTTCCTTTAATACAGAACATAATTAAACACACATCTCAGAATTACCTTGTGACTTAAATATATAGGTTAATCAAGTTCACAGTTTAGACCCAGAAGCAAACTTCCAAGCAGTACTAATTAGATATCAAGCAATGACAGATTTTATTTCAGAATAGTATTCCTCTAGGTATCACATTGGTATGATTATAAGAGCACAAGAATTTGACTGCAACCAAGCTGAAACATTTATTAACACCATTCTACCACCTACCAACTTCACAGCTAGCTGGCTCAAACATGATTCTTACTCTAACAATTATGTTAATGCCAACACATTAAGGCTATTTTGAAAGAGCTTTGTACATACTAAGTCACTCCTTGTATTCTGTTGCTTAAGTAACTTGACAGATGCCCACAGAAAATGGATACAGCTCTAATTAGAGGCAAGCACAGTCAGCTGTTACCACACAGGCCGGGAACAGCAACTATAAGTATGAATAAAAAGCAGATACATATTATTCAAAAAGAAAACTTCTTACAAAAACCTAACTAGCAGTCTAAGCTTGGCAGGAGTATTCAATTGGTTTGGTTCTGAAGTTCTTTAAATGATAAATATAATATTTATTTTTAAATAACATGAAAAAATCTTGTGCTCCCTCCCAACAGATAGATAAATGTGTTACAACTTCAGGATAATCACAGCTCAGAAAAGTTAAAATCTACAGATGAACAGGTAGAAACTTCAGTCAGCTCACTCCTTGCGCAGTTTTGGTCACTAAAAATAAACAACTGTCAGGTTAGCTCTCTGTCCAGCCCCAATCAGAGTCATGTTAACCCCGAGAATATGAGGTCTTCAGCTCACAGAACAGGTTGAGGCAGGTAGAGGAGGGAAGCACAGCGGGGGAAACAAACAACAAACTAGTTTCTCCTAAAGCAACAGCTGCTAACTACGCAAATCTCGCTTAACTACACAAGCTTAAAGGTTGAACAGGTGTGCAAACATTAGAAGAGATGTCTGATGTCTCCTCTACACCTGCAAGTTAATTCACGTAAGTCACAATTCAAGTTGCACAGTGGTGTAAGTCAGGAGGAACAATACCAAACTCTGCTAAACAAATTAATTTGGATACACCTGACTACAGCTGGCTCTGGCCCCACTGTTTCTAAGGCAGCACAGAGACTTTTTTGAAAGCAATCACTGTATAATTTACAAAAGGTTAGTATCATTCACATACTTTAACTCATTACCACATTACCAAAGTACCAAGGATTACCTAGCAATTTCAATAACAGTCAAATGAAAAGCAGCAAACAGTGTGCTGAGAAACTCAGTAGCAGCTCTCCAGTACAGTTCCTCTATTTATTCATAGGTAACTATTGCACTACCACTCCCATCGTTGCCCTTTTCCCTGTTTCCCAAAAACATTTTATAAAGTCAGGTTTTACTTTACTGACTCATGGCTGAAGAGGCAAAGGCTGTCAGTAATGGAGGCAGAGCAGCTACTTCCTTGAGACACGTGTGTGTGCTGGCAATATGCAGCTGAGCACAGTCTGCACTTTCCCAGTCAGCTACCTAAAGCACTTCCACCCCTTCCTTTTAATGGAAAACTCTGAGATGAACTTCACCTTCAGGATAATCATGATTAAGAAAACAGGACCTTCTTGAGATACATGGGGTCTCAGTTCCAGGGGTCATAAGTACAACAAACTGTCCTTTCCTAGGCAGCAGTCACACAAACCTACTCCTGCCACAGTTCACATACTTGAAATACTCTCCAAGAGCTGAAGAATGCGTATCCCTTGATGTCGGCGCTTTTAACAAACATCAATTTGCAGGAACAATTACTATGAAAGCCAGGCACAGACACCTGAACCACAGCAAAAGGGCTGGGTAATTAAAGTGAATGTTACAGACTTGAACTCTTCTCTCACCAAACAGGCTTTGTGTCCATCAACATGTACGAAAGGTCAGATGCCCAGTAACAGAGAAGGAAAAGAAAAGCCCCAGAGAACCCAAGATGATCTGCTCGACTGAAGAGCTCAAGTACTGTCTTTAGTGGAATGGTGTTTGCATGCTAAGGTCCTGCCAGGCACAGGACACTTAATAGCAAGACTGACATCAGCATCTGAGGTTCTGCTAAAGCTCTCAAGTACAGAGGTAGGACGACAAGCTATCTCCAGGCAGTCACCTCTGCAGCAGGAGGCACAGCAGCAAGCTTGACATATTTCAGGAGATATTAACAGAAAAAACAACATTCAGTTATTACATTGAGTACAGAGAACCCCCATTTATAGGAACTTCTCATCAACAAGCTGCTGCCATGTAGAATACTGAGGAGGTTGCTCTAAAGTGCAAGTGTCACGAACAAGGTTCTCAGCAGCTGCGTGCATATGACAGCGATACGTCATGTACCTCCCTGCACATAGGGAAGATGGTGTACTTTCTTGAAATTTGCTAAAGAGACAAAAAACAACTGTTTACAAGTTCCTAAAAAAATACATCATGAGGGCTTATAAGAAGCAATTACTTACATGTCTACGAAATGATTATTTGACTGAAAATTAGGTCCTAAATACCCATTTCTGGATTTATAACAGGGAGCCCGAACAAATGCCCCCAATTCAATTGAAGGGCCTTGTTCTGCCAGATGAATCCTCGAGACTACAGCTCCTACAGAGGAAGACTCCAGCCAGAAAGCATTTATGGGTTAACACTGCTCTGTTTATGGCTGTACGCTTCTGTCAGCCAAGAAAAGGCTATGTGGTGCTTAAACACCTGAGACAGTCCCTGAGCTCGGGGCAGAACAGAGCAGTTTGAAAGGACTAGGACTTGCTCTTGCATAGTAAAAAGTGCAACAACTTTAATACTGCAAGACATTACTGCTTAAAGCTTGCCAGAGCAAGACAAAAAACCAAGAGTCGTCACAGTATATCTGTCACACAGCTCTGGGACAACCACTGTCCACAGTCCAAGCGCCTATTTTGTTTCCTGCACTCTGCTACAGTTTCTCCATAATACCAAAGATATTTCATGTATACAAGTCCATATATTGTCAAAAGAGAAAACTAGTTTGAGGGACATTCTTCTGCCTAGCTACTGAAACATCAAACCCTGAAAGATTTCCCAACAAAGCCGCAGCGGAACTGTAGAAGATGAACCTGCTGTCTGAAATTATCCACACATACAATGAAACTGATTGAGAGTATTCAAATGCATTAGAATTAATCAATTTTAACTTTGACTGAAAACAATTCCAGCAGTTTCCAGCTGAAGAGAACTTATCAGTGAGATAGTATCCATCTCAAGCACCTCACCACTTCCCCACATATCCTTATTTCTTCATTTATAGTACGGGCTCCCACCAGAAGCAACTAAAGGCACCACTGTTTGGAAAACTTGTTCTTCACCTCATTTGTTACAGGTGGAACCGATCACATCTCACAATCTCTGAGCCCTCTTTGCTCAAATCATATGATTTAGAAGAAAATTATTGTTTCACACAAGCTTAAAAGAGTCAAGACATTTACACAGCCCACTAATTTCCCTGCAGGTCAAGTTCCATCAAAACTTGCTTTATGAGGGCCACAATGATTTGGGTCTGATGCAATAAGAAAACAAAACTCTTCATAAAAACAGTTTATTCAAGTTAAATTCAAGGTCTCATTAGGAAAAAAAAAAAAAAAAAAAGCAGACAGCTGTCAGCTACACAACCAGCCACTACTGTTGAGAAGTGTTTTACACAAGGGAAAATCTAAATTAGCACAGACGTCTCAGATCATTATTTTCTAGTCATGTGCATCCTGAGTGTGGCATCCTACATCAACACCTATAACCTATAACAACAATCAAATCAGCAATAAACAGGTGGGGGCTAAGTGCAGTATCAGTGGTTACCATTGCTTGAGCAGGCAAGTAGTGTTGTCTACAAGCTCCATTTCAGGAGCAAGATGAGCAGGCTGACAAACCCAGCCTGGCTGAGCCACCTGCACTTCCTCCCAAGCAGCATCAGCAACAAGCTTATCTTCAGTTCAGCTCCTATCCCTACACAGACCACTGCTAAGACAAAAGTACATGAAAATGCATGTACTATGAACTCCTGTCCACTGAAGCACAACAATTCCATTACTTTCTAGCTCATTAGGATCACCTCCTAACCATGCAAGGATTTTTTAGAACTTCTTACCTGAAGTACCTTGTTCCAAACTGCCACGATATCAGCAGCCCTACTGCCATACATAATTAGTAAAAGACTGCAATGACTAATGTAATTGATGTTTTTTTTACCAAAGTAAATACTATTTCCACTAGGAAAGTCTCCTACAGTAGCACAGTCTTAATACAGAGTAGGCACTGCCACAACTGCTTACGCTCAGTTTAACCTGAAAACCGGACCACATGTCACATTTAATAAAAGCAAGAGCATTTTTGCTTGAAAATCCAGTACCCTGGAGGCTTTTCCTAAAGCATGCAAACAGAAAAGGCCTTTCCATGAGCTCTCTATTCATGAAATCCCTACAAAAAGGGGAACAGATTCCTGGCTGTTTTTCAGTAAGTAACAAATACCTTAAACAAAGACTGTTTAGAAACAGTACTAAAAGCTCTGAAGGCGTGATATTGTTTCAGCATGCATGTGAGGTCATCACTACAGTAATACACCCTTGCTTTGCAGCAGCCCTGCAGGCAAGTACAGCTCAATAAAAACAGCTGACCAGCACAGTTAACCTCAAAATTCTACTGTCTAATAAAGTAATCAGTACCACATTTACTTACTGTGCAAACACAGGATAGCCTCCACTTAAACACACAGCATTGATATGAAGATGACTAAAAAAAATATTAAACAATTCACGTAAGCTATCTAGCTGTCTAAAAGCCAGTGTGTGCTAGCTTCAGTTGTAAAGCCAATTTTTAACTCTAAATGTCACCACAACTTAAGCAGTATTTATTTTAGTGACAAGCAGGGGGCTGGCAAAAGAAATTAATATTTAGTCAGTCTTGAGAGATATGTAATTATCTTCACAACCCACAGAAACTATGTGGAATGCAGTTATTACACTTCTTAAACTCTACTTAGGTCCACTTGAGAAAATTTCTTGCTCTTCTACCTTTTCGTACAGACCACTAGCATTCAAGGAGATCTAAAAAGAGGAAAAAAGGGACCCAGTTTAATTCACTTGCTGTGTTGCTAGTGGTGATTTATGAAATTCATCGTGCCACAAACCACCAGAACAATTTCAGGATAGCAGAGAGCTCAGCATGCAGCAGGTGAAAGGGCACTAGAACTCCCACATCTGTGTTTTTTTACATCCAGACATTTAATTTAGGCAAAATTTAACAATTTAACTGTCCAGGGGTTCTTGCCCTAGGAATAGCCCAAGACCAAAGATGCAGCAGCTGGTAAATACACTGGTATAATCTCTATACACAACACCAGGCATACAATAACAGGTACTTTTAGTGAATTTTAATGGCTAAAAGAATCATTCTAAAGCTGTACCCAAGCCTTTTTCATTTTGGTAGATTGCAGTATCAGCAACAGCTGTACTGCAGAAAACAAGTTTTTGCTTATTTTTAAAAGTATGTTACACTAAGTATTTTTCTTCACTTAAAAACACTATCTACCTAAAACTAAAAGGAGTTAGAGAATTAGTTTAACACATGATTAGACTTGTACCATTAAGATTATAGTAATACATCCCTTCTTTGAAGAATTTCAAAATGCTGTTCTGCAGTCAGGCAAGCAATCTGTTCACATGACAACAGAAGAGTATTTCAGATCTAATACAAACACAATAAAACAAATGGCCAGTGCCTGAAGTCTACTAAGACTAAACTGAACTGAAATAGAGTCATTTTTGCCTAAAGAACATGGACACATTTTGGTGCGAGATGAATGCTGGGTTATACCATATAAGTGGAGAGAAACTCACCTGCAGGTAGCAGACTACAATCCACATTTCCACAGATCACTGAGAACACTACTCGGGTTACAAGGGTCAATACTAATTGGCTAGTGATACCAGCAACTCCTGTTTCACCAGTGAGAATGTCCCCACACATCCAAAAAGCATTAACACCTCTCAATCACAACTGACTTCTACACTACCTAGACACAAGCCAATAAAGCAATGCACTTGGCTTCATTTAATGCAACACTCACGAAATAAAAGGAAAAACAAAGATTGCGTCTACAGTTTTGTCACCAGCAAGCATCCTGCAAACACTGATGGGCCAATCTGGGACCACAGATAAGCAGTAGTCTGTTTAATACAGGACTTATGATTTCACTAGAAACCTTGTTACAGTCTTCAGGGCTAAATTCCCCAGGCAAAGTGCTACTGCCTTATGAAACAAGAAATTGATTCTCACCTGTTTACTTGAGTTTTAAGACCCTGTACAGATTAAAAGTAAACACTGAAGGCTTTTCTCTCATTATCTTTTCTAACAGAATTTATTTTTTGCCTGTATGGAAGATAAGTTTCTGAAGCAAGGATTTTCTGGATATTACAATGCAACTTTTGGGACCTCCCTAAGAGATCAATCCACCAAAGTCTGTTTTGATAAGAAACTTCTGAACAAGACTTTTGGATTCAAGATCCACTAAAAACAAACAAGTTGAATTTTGCCATTCCTGACTGCTGCACTGTCCAACCTCCCACTCAAGCCACAAACTGAGACTGAATGTGGGGTCCTGATTCAGATGCAAGTCAGATTTGCACCAGGATGCACTACCAGGCCTGGAATAGAAGAATAGAACAACACTGACAAAGCAACTCCACTGCCTTCAAAAATGTGGAGACAATTTCTAACCCTACAGTTAATATTTCTAACCTTACAGTTATCTCAGCACACTTGCTCCTCCATGACTAATAAACCAGAAGTCCAACTTCTCTTGCAGCAATATTAACACACACAACAAGTGAGGGGCCCAAATCACTTAATGGGTGATTTTTACTAAACGCACTGGAAGAAATTCATATTACAGTACTACTATACATTCAGAACAAGCCACTGATGTCAGAGTAGATTCTTGTATTGCTATGAAACATCCAGCAACTGTATTTACATGAAAACAGAATTTATAGAACACTAACTTCAAGTAAAAGATCCAGTCTTCACCAAGGATACATTTGGAAAAGTGTTCATGCCATTACTTTGGTCATCTCAGAAGCATTAGCACAGCATTCGAACCCTCACCACCACACTCCACCTTACAAGGCAATAGGGAAGCTTGTTTCCCATCTTGTTGTGGGTTGACCCCCGCTGGACACTTTGCACTCCCTGATCTGTTCTATCATTCCTCTTCTCAGTAGGAGAAGAGACAGAGAAAATGTCATGGGGAAAAAAACTACTCATGAGTCAAGACAGAGGCAGTTTAATAAAGCAAAGGTCACACACAGAAGCAAAGGACAACAAAAAACTTACTTCCTACTTCCCACTGGCAGGCATGCCCAGCCACTTCAGGGCTTCAGTACACAGTGGTTGCTCCAGAGCACAAATGTCAGAGTAAGTGGCACAAAGCTGCACAGAGCAACTGGAAATTTCCTCAATATAAATGTTTCATTTCTTACTGGACTCAAAAGTACAGAGATGATCTGGTGAAACAGACAAGTGTTTAAGTTATGTATGCTGAATATGTCAAAACGGGTACTAGTTAGTTTTTGTAAAAACAAACATTTAATACTGCAGTACAGCTGTGTCAGACAAAGTAATAAAATTCATTCATTTTTGCCGTATTTCAAAGCTTCTAAAATGCTTCACCTGAAAATAGAACATAATTTACCTTTGATTAAAGGTCCAAAAAGTAAAGCATACATGAAGTTTTTCAAACTGAACAGAGCAGGACTGAAGACAGGTAAAAGAGGTGTTTCTACAGATGTAATCACTGCTGCTACAGCATAATAAACAACAGTGACAGCTGTATACCTGCACATGTCAAGGGCCAAGCTAAATCTAGCCTGTAACACACAGCACTATGTTTTGAAATAGTTTGTTACAAAGTTCGAAGAACATAAAAGAAGTTGGCCGTTTCTCTGCACCTTCTCATAGTCTGATCTATACCAGAGAGCCTGAGGAAGGAAGAATATTTCTTCTTCCTACATCCTCACACTTTAAGACTTCTGGAAGTGTTAGTGCCATCTTGCCATCCACTTGACTCCTGCAATAGCACTACATACTACTTAGAAGTGAGATCAAGAGAATAACCCATTTTTATTAACTTATGTAAAATTAGTTTGTCTTTATACTCCCACAAACATTGGAATTCACTTTTACCAGTGCTTCTCTACCCACAAAAAGTCAAGCAGTTCAAGATGTTTAGAACATCTTACACAAAACGCCATATCACTAACCTACCCTCCTCTATGCTCTGCACTTCCATTTCCTGCTGTATTTTACTTTGTTTTGAGCCAGCTTTTCACACTACCCTTAATTTAGAAAACTTCCTATGAACATTCACAAATTCCCACTGTTATTCAGAGAATCCTTGATGACTACCAAAAATACAACACTCAGAACTCACACAATTTAAAACAAGCTGGTTTATTATTATTTTCAGTTTAATTTTCCACAAGCCCTTACATACAGGTGTTTTATGTGCTTACCCAGCACCTTGCTCTGCGGTACACTGATGCTTCCTAGAGAGACAAAACATCTGCAAATCCATCAGTACAGAGAAATACGGTGCTGAATGAATTTCTGAATCTAAGCACAGTTAAGTAAGAAAGTCTGAAGGCAACAGAGAACTTCAGTTCCTCAAGAGAAACTCCAATATACTTAAGTAACTAAGGCCTCCTTACTCAGGTATTACAAGCTCAGGTCACCTTTGCCTTCAGTCCCAACAGGCTGAAGGAAGAAAGCTAATCCAGAGGATGGAAAGAGCACAGGCAATGTCTATCACCCTTTAAAAGTCAAGAGATCAAAGCTTTCTTACTAAGCAGCAGCAAATCATTATAAAGTCAACTTAATTTCCAAGCGACACTAAGGCGCTAAGGTTCCTAATCAGGTAGTGAAAGTATCTCTATTTTGCTATTACACTACCTGTGCTTTGTCCTACCCCTCACATACCAATATTCCTTATGACTCAAAATTTACCTGTCAAGAGGCAAAGATGCAAAAAGGTATTGAGAAACTTGTATAGCTCTCAGGGGATGGCTTCCAGACAGCAAATTGGACACAGCTGCTCTTTAGTAATAGCACTGTCAGGAACAAGCTCTCGGTAGCAGAGTCACACGCTACTTTTCTCTAAGATTTAGCCAGATCAGAACTGAATCCCTTCTGGAAAACGTAAACTACAGATTCTGCCAACTCTCTACTCCCTGCTTTTCTTTCTTAAAGCAGGGAAAGCACAAATAGGCTATGCACAGGAAACTGAAAAACTCATCCCTCAATTAGTCAAAGAAAAATAAAGCAAGAAAAGCTCCACTGTTGCTACCCACACAGAGTAAGGAAGATACTGAGGAAATGTGTCATTTTTACTGCTCCTAAACCATAGACTTTCCGAGACAAATATGAAACAAGTCAAACATGAGGAGAAAACCTATAAATAAGTTGCTGTGGTACCCAGAACACCAGGACCCTTCCAAAGGATATTCTTAGAATTGCCCTTGGCAATACACACAATAAACCAGATAATGGAAATCATCACTTCAGCAGCATATAAAACTCCTCTCTTCTCATAAAGGTACTCACTGTGTAAACTGTTCTTTGAACAATAACCCAAACATCTGCATTAACGAACAGAAGCCTGCTAAACAATGCTCCTCCTTAGTCATGACAGGAGCCATCTGTTCATCCAGCTAACCCAGCTAGCCCCAGGCAAGCGTGGCAAGCACCACCACAACCTGCTCACGCTATGTATCCTTGTATTCCATGTTTCAGTCCATGTTATTTGTGTTTCCAAACTGCAACAACACGGCATTAATCATATCACCAGAAGTATCAACACACACACCCCTACATTAAAGGCTCCAAACAGAGAAGAAAATAATCTCTGGTCTTCAGTTAAAGACACAAGTGGACCACAGTCTTTTACACACAGGGATGCCAGCTTGTAGTTTCTGTAGTCCTTGTCCTGTTAGATGCACTTTCTCTTTTCTTCCTTCCTATTCTATACATTTTTTATATACCTAGCCTGCTTGTTCTTTCAACTGAATGCTACTTTTTAAGGGGACACTCCATGGAGTTCACTGGATTCTACTCAAAACTGCCACTAAATTTTCACGGGTTAACCCTCGCGTCTAGAAATACTTGAGTAGGTCCTGTTATTCCAAAATTCAGTGCCCTGCTGAAGTGAATACCTTTTCGTGCATCTTGCCCACGCAGCTCTACCAGCTCACTACTGCCAGGGAAGCAGCTCATCACTTGCTGCTGCTGGCCAGACCCTGGTACCCACCGCAGAGAACAAAACCACCCGCCTCGGCAGACACACGCTTTATTGTGTTGAAACCTGGCGTGGGCAGGGCCGAGGGGCAAGGGAGAGAGATCCGAGCCCTCCCAGCCCAGGGTCGCGGGACGTGCGGCTGCCGCCTGCAAAGAGAGAAGCGGGGACTGCTCCGTACCTGACCCAGTTGTCGCGGAACTTGCTCTGCTGGGGCTGGTTCAAGTAAATGGTGCGGGCTGGTGCCTCGTCCAGATCCGCCGCGGACGTGGCTCCGGACATCTCATCATCCGCCTTCTTATAGCCCGAGGTGGAACAGACAGGTCCTGCAAGGAGAGCGCGGAGGGCCGGCGGTCAGCGCGGGGCCGCGCCCAGCGGAGCGGAGCGGAGCCGGGCCGGCAGCTCCCGGGGCCGCGCCGCGGGGAAGGG
>VXBQ01016670.1:70913-100534 GCA_013400175.1 Phainopepla nitens | reverse complement strand
AGAATTCTTCATACAAGATTTTATTCTTAAAAGTTACCCTGAATTTGTATCTCTTGACAGCTAAGCTGATAGTGAAAAAACCTTGTGTTTAGCCCAAGCAACTTGACATAGCTGTGGAATAGTCCTACAGTGAGTCAAACTTAGGACAGTGGGAGTTAAAGCTCTTGGATAACTCCCCAGTTCAAGTCAGAACACAGAAAGACATCCATATCTTTGTAGCAGATGTTTTGGAGATGCACAGCAAGAAAGAACAGCTATTTTATGCACAGCAGTGAATCAGTCCTGAAGATGGGATTTTTTTTTCTGTGAGAGATACAGACCAATAAACAAAGTGAGACTCAGATGAAGACTAGCTCCAAAAGGATATTAAAAGCAAATGAAACTTCAGAAGCACAAGAGAAGACCAAAGGAACATGATTCTCCAGATTCCAAGATGCAAGGAGGAAGTTGTCGTCAAACAAGCTAACAGATATTGCTCAGGAAAGTAAACAGACACAGGTCTGCAACTTCCCTCTTCCTCTTTACAGCTATGTAATGTCTTGATTATCAAAATTAACAAGACTAAGGAGGTTATTGTTGGGCAGGAAAGTTCGCCACTCTGCTAATGCTCGTGGACTTCTAGCATCTCACAGTGAACTTCAAGGATCACTGCAAAGAATGCTGCCAGGAAGTGAGAGCTCAGCTAGGCCAGAGAATAAGCTTGGATATACAAGTCAATCCAAGAAGGACCAATCTGCCTGTGGGATGTGGCTACAGAAGAACTGCAGTGTTCTAAGAAATGCATGGATACTCACAGTATAGGTGGATCATGATTGTGTTAACAGACACCCAGCACCAGTAGCTCTCACTTCACTAAACTGCACACATTTCTGAAAGACTTCTTGTAGCTTAGCTGATGCAAAAGCAACTGTTGAGGTTAAAGAAACTAGGAGAACCAGAACTCCATTTGCTTGGCCCTGTTCATGTTAAGCATAAACAGGAATAGTATGTTCCTTATGAAGTTTAGTCACTTTTCTTGTATTTATCCCAGATTTAAGCTAAATTTGACAACACTATAAAAAGATCTTTTTGAATAATCTTACATTACTAACTAGAAAGTTCTTAGCTCTGAGAAATTCAAGGCACAAAAAAACCACTGTTACTTTTGATGAGCAGCCTCCAATTGTAAATGGAATTGCATGCCACAGAGACAGCTGGAGCCTGGATTTCTTTTGCATATGCCCAAATTCATTTGAATGTTGTCACAAAAAAACCAAAACAAATTCCTAGCAGAACATTAGAGACTTCAGAGAACTAAGCAGCAACAATCAGAATTATGCTACCTCAGGAGTTCAGCAGAAACGGTACAGAAAGAAGATTCAGACGCACTCACACACAAATACTGTATATTTCAAGAGACAGAACAGAACTCCTATTGAGGGAAGGGATAAGGAGCAGATCCACCCAATAAAATTCACCCACCTCTGTATGGGAAAGCAAAGATGCCTAGGGTTGCTTATAGTCTAAGTTAAAGTCTCCTTGGTGCATTTGTTTTTGCTTCTTGAAGTGACAAAATAAAGGCCTAATGTTTCTATTCCCTCTAACAATCCTCATATGCAGCCTTGGTGAGACCACAAGAAGAATACTGGCCTAAAATAGCTCTTCTCCATCTCCCAAGTAATTTTGTACCTTCTCACTTGATGTCAAAACCAAGTCGTTTCTGCTGATAATGCTGAACTAATAACACTGCACATGATCTATTTTTATTCTGCCTCAACCTTCATAGCCACAACTGTCAGCTAAACTCCAAGGATGGACACGTATCCCTAGTCAGTAAAGAAGTTAATCCCTACTTTCCCCCGCCCCAGCTTCCAAACTAATATTACAAAAACGCTAGTGGGACTAGTAATTGACACCCGTTCAAACAAGTGGTTTGTTGTTAGTTTTAGAGTTCCCATATTTCCTTGGACAAAAAATGGTGTTTCTAGAAGTTTCACTCTTATCCAAACTCACTTGTGTATTTACTAGTAGTTTGTCACCAGAACTTGGACTTCAAGAAGGGTTTTTTGGTAAATACAACATGCGTCTGATTTATAAGAACCAATGGCATATCTGATACCTGAAAAAATAAATTTCAGGCAGCATATAAATTAGATCTAATACCCTGACACAAAGTTGAATATTCAGCTTCAGCAGAGTTCAACTGTTCAACACCAGAATTTTAAATAGGCAAATACTGCAGTTCCAGTAAGCTCAAGGAGCCTCCCAAGCTGTCACTAAAACCCCTCAAGTTCAAATCCAAACACTGCCTGTGAAATGGGTTTTTTTTCAAAGCTGTTCAGACAATTTGCACTTCTCAGACTCAGATTCAACTCTGAAAAAATGAGTTCCATATGTTCCAGGTTTCCAACAACTTCACAGATACTTTAAAGACATGAAGGCATTAAAAAAAAAAAAAAAGTCATCAATTTTTTCCAACCAACAGCACATGAACAAGCCCCACAAGAAACACCATTTAAGGCAGTAAACAGAGGCATTGGTTCAGTGAGAACTCAATACACCAGGCACTAGTGCTCTCTTTGGGGTTACTTGGTTTTTACACTCTAGGTTCTGCTATTAGTAATGCCACATGTCACCACTTCACTGCTCTTTTCACAAAATACTATTATTTTTAACTCCTGGATAGAATGGCCTACCATCAGTCAAGTTCAAAACACATGTGCACATATTAGAGAACAATTAACAAGTCTTCAGTACTTGAGACAGTGTGGAAGGCACTGGATTTAGAGCTACACATGTCAACATAACTTAAGAATTTTCACACACAAGGCAACAGTGCAAATGCAGGTTCATTGGCCAAACACAAAAACATATTGTGTTCATTCTGTGTCAACTTTCAGCCTCTGAGATAAAAACTTTTCAATTAAGTTTCTTTTGAATTTTCTGCTAAAGAAAAAAATCTTTCAATACAAAGGAAAAACTTAAACCACAAACCATTGCATTTGACAATGAACAACGCTAATTCTACTCCCATCTTACTTACAGGAACAGCAAATAATGAGGCTGGATCAGAGGTCTGACTGTTAAAACAGTTTATAGAAAGTGAGCATGAGGTGGCAGAAGCTACGGCTAAATTGGATTCTTATACTTCTAACAAGAATAAGAATCCCTTCTGTGAATAATCCCACTGCTCAAGGAAGATCCTGGAGTTCTAGCACTTTTGCCAGATACACCTTGGATAACCATGACTAGTAATCCCTTTTGTGGGCCATGTACATAACTATCAAGTACAGTATACCTGTTGTGTGATTAGTGGAATATTTCAGAAACAGACATCAGAAATCTCCTTAGCACAACTGACAGCCACAGCTAATCCTGAGAAGAAAGCAGCTACAGCCTTCTTGCCTCACACCTTTGAGTCTTGTTTCCCTGTATTAATATTGGTTGAAGCTAAAAATATCTTTGGCGCATCATGATTCTGTTAGCATCCTGACACCCAAGTGCTTTTTTCCTTTCTGTAATGCATCTGCTCTATAAGAATTTACTAACAGCTTTAAGCATATCAGCTGCAAGCACAGCTGATCTTGATTTCTAAGAGAACAATTTAAACAAGAAAAATAAATGGGTTTCCATTATATGCTCATGATTTAAAGCTGTTTTCTTCTACTAAAAGCCCACAGGCCTATAATGCTGGCTTCTAGCCAACAGTAGATTACAAAGATTTACTGCACACATAGTGACCCTTTGCTCTAAAGCACTCCCAAAGCTGTTGTTCTTAATTCTGTCCACCCCCAGTTCAGTGTAATGCACAACAAAAGTAGCTGCCCATTGTTCAGTTACCTAGAGAGAAGCATCTCTTCCAGCGGCGGCACAGAGACATGGTGTTCACTCCTTCTTGCACTGGCTGCATGGAGATGAAAACAGCAGTAGTCCTTCAAAGATCTCTACAGCATTAGCAGGTCTCAAAGCTGATTAAAGTGATCCCCATGGTAATCTGTGAAATATATGTTTGCACTTTCAAACTGCTCCGCACTGGATTCACAGAAGGCAAGTGTGCACTTGGTGCTTGTGTATACCTATGCACAGAGACAGCTGTGGCTTCCACTGGAACANCATCCTGGATTTCAGCACGTGAAAAAATGACCTGTCCGGTTCCTGGACTCTGACCCCTCCTCCCCACCTCTACCAGGTTTCAAAGCACAATTTCACAAGTGAAATCCTAGCAGAAAGCTGTTTTGTTCCTACCAGAGATGCTATCTGTTATGTTACAGCTCATGAGACCCATTCACCTGTGCAAGTATAAAGGGTTATTTTTAACTTACTTTTCTTTGCTTCTGAACAAGGTTAATAGCAAAGTACTTTGGCTGTCAAATGAAAAGGTCAGAAATTATTTCAGCTATCACTTGAGCCAATAAAAACCCCTCTCCCTTAAGAAAACAAATAGTAGTTTCCACTTTCTTTTCACCTATAGTAAACCCATTATTATGTACCTCTCTTTAAAGTCATATCTACCTATGTTGGATACAGCTTGGATAACCATGACCATTAGTCCTATTTGTGGGTCATGTACATAACTATGAAGCGCTAAGAACAGCTCTCCAGGGTCCTTCTTCCCTGGCAGTCTGTCTCCCTTCTTCCCATCACCCCTCCTCCAAACTACTTGCTTGCTTTCTGGATAAGGAATAGAAAATAAAACATCAGCAGCTTGCTTAAAGCCTCAGAAGACAGCCATAGGAGGAAGCAAGGACTTGGCTTTTTGAACTGTATCAGGAGCGACCATCCCAGCAAAGCACTGGATGTGTAGAAGATTTCCCTGGGGCTATGAGGCCCACTGGAGCGGTACATATTCTGTTTTTATCAAGGGAGTACAGTTATGCCAGGACAGCTGTGTGCTCTGAGAAAGCCAGCCCACGTTAGCAAGGGGAGAAGGGAAGAACCACCAGGGGCAGTTAAGTGCCAGCAACAGCACCTTGGCCAGTTCAGCCTTCCTGAAGCTACCAGCACACTAATGTTGGTGACACCATCAGCTGTGGGGTTCAGTTCTGTTTATGCCTGTGCAGAGCCAGGCTCCAGATATGAGGGGTGTATCAAGCCCATCTTTTTCCACTAGCAGGAAGCTGCATGCACCACCTGACAATTGGCACAACAAAGGCTGGCAAGAGACAATCAAATATTTATGAGCAAGATAATGACAGGAAACCATGGAAGACACTGCTGGCTACAAGTAAGTGCTTTTCCCTCAGGAGGGGAAGGTAACTCTAAAATTTTAGGTGCTCTTATCCAGCTTTCATTAGGGAAGCATGCTGCATAATGCATGAGGAAAACATCAGAGAACAATGTTTGAGAACATTATCTATTCCCTACACAGATGCATCCATGAGCAGATAATGTTGTATCTGTCTGTCCTCCGCATATAGTTGTACTTCAATTTCCGTACTAAAAATACGGTAGAAAAAAATACAGTCACCAGCTGACCAGACCAGCCTAGGCTAGATGAGCAGTTCCTACAATGGGACATAGGAATGACCTATCTTGAACCCAAACTTCTTATCTCACCCTTTCCAGGCTGGTGAGGTCTGACAGCCGACTGCAGAGGCATGCCCAACACATCTAGAGAGGAGTAGAGCAATAGCACTATAATGGCCAGGCCCAAAATAGGCCAGGTAGGGTGTTGACTGCTTCCTGTCCTGGGCTCCCACTTACACCCCACAGCCTCATCCCAGCCATCATAGCCACACTGAATCTACCTTATTTCAACATTTCCTGGATCTCCTTACATCCTTCTTGTGTAGATCACTCTGAGCTTCTCTCAGAGCAAGTAGAACACATATAAGCCATATACAGGATACTCAAGAACCATTAGGATGCATTTTAAGCCAGTGCTGTTGGCATATTTACCATCAAGTGTGCTGCCTTGCATCAGTACTGCTTTTTATTATTGGAAATCCCTTCCATGCATAATGCTGACTATCACTGACTCAGTGCTGGCAGCCTCAGGCATTGACAAAAATGACTCAACATCAAAACATTACAAAAGCTTTTTTTAGACATCATAATGTTCAGATTTTTGGTGTTTGAGGCTTGGTTTTGGTTCTTCCTCATCCCTGACCCTTCAGAGTAAACACATGACATGTTCAGGATTGCCTGCAATTATAGCTTGATTGTTCTCCCCACACACTGCTTGAAAGTGAGCTAGAACCTTGACATAATGCTGATCAGAAGTATCATGAAAGCTGGAAGTACTTGTATTTTGCTTTAATGCTGAAGACAAATTTCATCTCTGATGCAATAGATGTGTTTGCATAAAGTTCAGGGAAAACTTTCCAAATACAAGTAACTTTGGGTCCAACACTTCTTCTAGTAAAACAGACTTGAATATAATTTTATTTTTTTGTGTACACTTCCCTGAGAGGTTTTTGCTCGTTTAGCATACCTAGTGTGCATTTGAAAGGACTAGATTAAAAACAAGCTTACAAACAGAACAGAAAGATGGATAATTCCTTAAACCATTCCTTCCTCAGGCAAACTGTTCACACTTGAGCAAACTTATTAACAACCACAGAGAATGACTAAATATCAGATCAGTTTATTACATATACACTTGTATCTGCTGCTAAAGTCACCTTGTGATTGTCATCATCTTGTTTATCCTGACAATCAGAACTACATGCTAGGTGGATAAGCCAGGAATGCCCAGCTGAAATAATTCACTAAGGAAGTACCGGCAAACATTTTAGATAGCTACCAACATAACCACAAGAAAATGAAATCTCTAACCACCTAATTCACAAGTGCTCACCCAGTCCCAACACATCCATGCCCCATGACAGGTTTTCTGTTTTGTAGCCAAGGCACTAGGCACAGTTGGCTAAGGTAAGAGTCAGACCACACAGCACTTGGGCACCACAGGTGAACTTCTTGCAACAGGAACTGGGCTCTTCCCACTTGTTTCCAGCATTCCTGTCTTCTGCAAGATCCAAATGCATCACAGACAGGTAGCAAGGCATACCATTCATAGCACTGAGCTATTCTTTATCCCACAGATACCATTATGCATTTCATTACTGAATGAGCCTTCAGGTTTCACCACGAGCACTTAATCAATTCCTGAACATTTTGGGTTCCCAGAAACCTAGCCTTAAAAATTTATCTAAGTGTTAACCCTTTCGTGCCCTTTGTACCTCACAAATCAAATCAATCATGTCCTTTAGTAATCAGTCCACACCCTTGTGGAATACACTAATTTTTGAAAATCCCTCTTTTACCATTAGATTACAGACCAGAACTAATTTTTGAAGGGTCATGCCTAATCAGGCCAAACACAAGCTTCCTTCCCATTCTCCATCTCCCACATTTTGGTCATGAAGGTAGCCTACACTCCTCAAAGAGCCTGCATCAGCTGCTTTTTGGCCCACACCTGCTGCAGCAGGCACCACTGCCCCCAGCAGTACTACTGCCACTGTTTCTGCATCCAGACTTCAACTCACCCAGCTGTGCTGACAGCTGACTGCATCAAAACATGAAGGACACTAGGCATTGCTGCCATCCCCTCGTGCCACTGCAGTTACTCTATATTTCAAATGTAACCTCACAGAAGAGCACAGAATTGTAAATGACCAGTGATGATCAAATTTCTGAACGGTATTAAACAATGATTTTCAAAGCTTTGAAGTTGTCCTTATTATAAAATAATTTGAAATCAAACACAAAATTTCTATCAGTCTTCCACAAATTCCAGATTTTCAAATCTAGACCTACTTTCCTCCTAAAGTTCCAAGTATCTAAAGAAGAACAGATTTGTTAAAGAAATGCAAAGCAAAACTTCAGTCTAACTGCAAATATGTATATAGCCAGAGTTAACACTGTGCTGGTTTTTTGAGGTTTTGGGTTTTTTTTTTTTTTAATTTCTTGTTTGGTTGGGGTTTTCTTTGTTTGTCTGGAGTTTTTTTGGTGGGTTTGTTTCATTTAAAAAAAAAAAAAAACTTGAAAGCAATTTTTTCTTACTTGCTTGATTTAAGTTTCTTGTGAAGGCTAGTGCAGGACACTGTCTCTCCATGCTGAAACATCTCCAAGGACATTGAATATTAGGAAGATACACAAACATGCCAGCCCAGCAGTGAAACAGTGGCCTGAATTAGTGCTGGTCACAACACTTATGAACAAAACTGAGGCTGTTTGTTGGAGACCCTGGAACAGGAGCTCATCTAGACAATACCCTACCCTAGCAGTTTGTCCTGGCCCCTCCCCAGTGTACACAGGGCTCAGGAATGAAGTGGGTAAGTGATTTTGAGTGGTTTGCTGTGGAAGTTCTTCAATTTAAAGATGAAGTTTAGGTCCTAATCTCTCAAGTTCTGACAGGTCGCTACATATCTGGCAAGAGCATAGATCAGAGCTGAACAGAATTGTTCAAGTTGATTTTATGCAAGCCTCTTTCAGAGCATATTGTCCAATCACCAAAAATTCCCTTTAGCAGTCTACTTTCAATATAACACAGTTTGGCTACAATTAGATTGAAGTTTCTTTCTTAGCAACTAACCAAGCTAGCAAAGTTAAGGCTAGAAGCTGAACATATCCTAGAGATGATGGCTTCAGAGACAGATCTGAAGACACAGGCTGAGCATCAAGATGTCAACTTTTTTAAAAAAAAGTTTTATTGTTTGATATTTATTGGTGAAATGCAGATACTTCTGGAGGCCAAAAATATATTTTTGACACAGTTCAACATCACATTAACTGTTGGGAGTCCTAGCAAGAGGAGCTTTCCCTTCTGCAGGGAGTAAGTGATCTGGGCTCCTCAAAGAAGACTGCTCCATAGAGAAGCTTAAACTGTTTAACAGTATTAAGAGTTCAGACTTCAAGCCTCTCCTCTGCCTACACCCTCAAATACATGATCACAATATGTAGCACCTTCATTCCACACAAACTGACTACTGGAATGGGTATCTAGCACTGGAAGCCAGCAAAGCGCCCACAGCCACAAGAAAAGCTCAGAATGCTGCAAGCTGTTAAAAACCAAGTTTCATCCAATTAATAACTTGCAATAAAGCAAATATCGCTTCATTCTGTGTACAACAGTGTAGAAAGAGTCAATACATTGGCCAGGTTCCTGGCAAGCCAGTGAGAAGGATTACAAGCAAGAAACCAAATACCACAGCTGGCTTAAGTGCATTTGTTCCTGCTCTGGTGACTTCAACAGTACTGGCCACAAACCACACTAATTAGCAATTACTCAAGTCTTGTAGCAGCTAATGATTTCTGAAGTCTGGAATGTACTTCTCTGCTGTTATATTTAGACATAAATTGTATTTGTTATGTAACAATTTGGATTCTCAGCCTCTTACCACAGAAATATGAAATTTTGTTTAAACATTACATTAGAAAGCCCATGTTCGAATAATTTCAAAATAGATTTGGTATCACCAAAATTCATGGGATTTTTGTTGGGGTGAACTGACAAGTTTTCTGTTCATTACATCTCACCATCCCACCCACTATTAGCTTAACTTCTATTGCATTCTAAAAGGTTAAAAATCTTTAGCATGCTGACTCAAAATAAATCAGATTGGTAGGGGTAGCATCTAATTACAAGATTTAATCCCTTCTGCCTGAGGCTGCTGGGTAGACAACAGAGTGGCTGAAACATTGGAAAAACACCTCTTTTAGCATCAGTTTGTCAGTGGATTCAAGTGATTTAAGATATTGATACTGGTGTATCAAACTCCACTAGTTCAAGCTCAGTTTTCCCAGTCAGGAAGCCAACTTTTCAAATGCAGGTAACAAGCAGGGTAATAACTGCTATGGCCACTTGCATTTGAGAGTATTTTCCAACTAAAAGTTCAGGTAAAACCAATTAATGTTTCGTTGTCCTTAGGTGGATATTGGTCAAGTTCAGATACCTGCTTTTTGCCCACTTCCAGGATTTATCCCTTCAAGATTTTTATAAAGCACCTGTTCAAAAGAGCCCTGAAGTAACCCTTGCATTGAGCAGCAGTTTTATGCTTTCATATGGCCAGCATTGACACATGTGCATAGAACAGCCTATGGGGTCAGAAAGACCATTCTTCTAACAGGCATTTGTTAATAATGAAGGAGTAGCTGTAGGTACTCTTTTAAATGTAATTCCCTAGCTTGTACAATCAAAGATTCACATTCCCTACCACAGGCTGGCAACGGAATTAATTCTCAGAGCAGCTTAGATCTAGGGAGACCTCAAATAACTCAGTATTTGAGAATGTAACCTCAAATAATTTAGTAAGAGAATTTTCAGTTTTTAATTTATTTTTACCAAATCATCTCCAAGCTGCTGATTGGATGCTTTAAATCAAGAAATAGTCAGCATCTGTATGCAAATGCCTAGAGTAAAAAAAAGAAAAATCAATTTCCAGTCTCTTACTCAGTTATGCTACTATGTGTTTGAGTAAAATTAAGGTCTCAATCCTGATGAGATTAGTGATGGGTCAGCCAGTTCATGTTTATGGAATTTTAATGGCGAGAAGTATAACAGTTTTGACTCCATGATGGCACAACAAAGCCTACACTGCCGTAAGATGTACAGAGGACTCAGCTTTTCACATATATGTTCTGTTTATTTAAATATATATTAAAATAAATAAATGTGAGATTCATCACAATTCAGTAACCTGCTAAAGGAGGCCTTTCTATATTACCCTTCTCTAAAAAAAAAAAAAATTTACATCAAATACTTCCTTTTCAAAAGGTGAAGGGAAGAAAGGAAATTACAATTATCTTTTTCAGAGCCAAATGGGAGCCTGAAAAAACAGCCAGGTTATGCTACCTTCTAATTTGCAAGGCATCCTTTGACTAACACTGAAGGTACTGGATCCCATCTGCCACCAGTCTTTGTCCTTCAGCAGCCAGCAAGTTTCAGACTAAAAGAAAAAATAATATTGCAGCTTGGAGAAGTTTTCTACTTTGTATAACTTAGTTCTCCAAGTTGTTGACATTTCTCATCAGAAAACCAGCAAGATACTAAAACATTAATTCATTTTAAGAACTTGACTTCAAGCCTCAACCTCAAGGCTTGCAGCAAAGAAGCACACCAAGTCCCACAACAGAGAGAGTATGGTGGCCTGAAGCCCTCACAACTTGCTGAAAGAAAAGCCTCCTGCTCAAGTCTGATTTTGCACTCCTATTCCCAGATAAACAGGAGTGCACCATAAAATAAGGCACACTCTGAAAATAAAAATGATGTACACCTACTACCAACTGAGCTGCTTCCCTACCACTCACTACATAAGTATGCCTCCTTGGAGGCTTCTTTTGGTTCAGCTCTAAACATTGTCCCATTTATACATACTGAAGTGCAGCTATTATCTTTTTTAAAGTGCATTTTTTAAGATACCTGGCATACAAAGGAAGAGAGAAAATCATTCCATAAAGCTACCTTTCTTTCTAGATTATCTTAGTGCTACCTACATCAAGCGTACTTGATGTGTACAAAGTACTTTTGTTTCCAGAAACCATTATTCATCAAGCAATCACAGTCAAAATCAAAGCACAAATCATCAATTTTATCTTTACAGAAAATACAAAAGAGGATAACAATTACTCAGATTCCTGTTCTAGTGGCTAGAAAAACTCAGAGGCAAACATTATCAGATATCAAAGGATAAGTCTCTGATCTCAAAGTACTCCAGAACAGTCTTCGAGTACTGAAATGTAGGAGGATGCTGGATCACCTCTATTCCCACTGTAAATACACCCACACCTGCAGCGTTGCCAGCACAGGGTATGACAAAACAGAGGAGCCAACTGCACCTCCAAAGCCACTTTTGTGCTTGGACTGCCAGACCACTCCCTGCCAGGTATAGTAGGAATGCAGCACTGTCAGCCGAAGTCATCTCTGACTTCCATGAAGACATTCACGACTAACAGAAGACTGTTCTTCAAAAAAAAAAAAAAAAAAGGGGGGGGAGAAGAAAAAGCTTGCAACAGAAGCAAATTAGGTTGTAAATTTCACTAGCAAGAAAACCAACTTCTCACTCACCTTCATCCCTACTCAATCATCTCTTCACAGAATGCAGAGAAACCCAGCTTTCCAATAAATAGGAACAATGCCTGTTTTAAATCTATTATCGAAAGATGATACTGAATAATCATAGTGAACTATTTTCAATTTTGTGAACTAATGCCCTGCCACCTAGCCTGTGTTCTACTGACTTGGGCCACCAAATCAAACTAAAGCAACATGCCTATTAATAGATAGTCCTTGCAATCCAGTTATCAGTGCTTTTGTCTCAATGTTATCAATGCAGTTGCTTCCACATTAACTAGGCCTTCTACTTTAGGAGGCCAAAATACTGATGTTGATCAAGAAGATGAAGTACTTGCAAACAGTGTAATAAATACTATCAATAAAGAGAACAGGTATTTTTCTTTCATCCTTTTAATATCCTCTCAAGTAAACACCAACAAAAGCCAAATATTCGCTATGTTAAGATAACTCTTAGTTTGCTCTAAGTAGCCTGAAGCCACTACTGCTCCTTGCATTTATTTGCACTTATTTTAAGCCAGCATTAAAAATGCTATAGAGTTAATTTAGACATGTTTTTTTTTCTTTCTAGAGGCAAGAAGGCTAAATAGCTGTAATGGGAAAAATAAAAACATGTCACAATATCTTCTTGGAGCGACAAGATGAAGCAAAGAAATGCATTCTTCATACCCTGTGGCAGTAGCACTTGATCTGTTCCAGAGACTGCTGCCTCCTAACAGGGCAGGATGGAACTCGTTTACCAGCTGAAACATGATACAAAAATGCCTTTTAAAAAGAAAGGCCACACATACACTAATCCAAAAGCAAACTGCATCACTTACCAATTCTTGCCTAACAAAGCCCGACAGCCTAACTTCTGGTGTCTGGCCAAAGTCTGACTGAGACATTAAAGATTACAAGCACAGAGACCAAGCACAGCCTTTCCCTACAGGTTCTCAAGGTTTAATGCAGCCCCAAGACTCCTCTCATAAACATGTTCCAATGATTACTGGATCCATAGGAACTCCTTTATGGGCAATCATCATTACGTGTCAAAATCCTCTGTTAACAAATAAATAAACAAAAAAAACAAAAAACAACAACAACAAACCCTCAAAGGAATCCACAGCAGGCAAGCAGGCTATAGGGTCAAGTCTAACCAAGACTTGGGGAAAGCTTGCTTAAGCTACCTCAGGGAGATCTAGAACAGCTCTATCAAAATCCAGACTTGCATCAGATGAAAATCCCATACTGTGCAATTTCTGTCATCATTCAACTTCAGTCTACCCACTCTAACTAGACTTGCCTGAAACCTGTAAGCCCTATGAATTATTTACACAGCAGCCCTGCTCTAAACACACAGGGTACCCTCAGAACTTCAGTGCTGACCAAGAGGCAGAAGGAGAGGAAGAGGAAAGGCAGCATGCAAAATGCACCACTAGCAATACTAATAGTGCAGTATTCACTGTTCAGACTTGGTTAATGAACTAGGCTGCAGATAATTAATTGAATTTGTCAGAGGCAGCACAGACCAGCCATTTGATTGCTAGGCAGCACCTTGCAACAGCTGAGATATATGGACAGAGCTGCTCCTACCCTTAATGGAATAAGGGGACTGATCAGTAGAGCTGCTGAACTTCCTTCAGCCAATAGCAATCAGGTTACAAAGACAATCCCACTGCTTTATTAAACTGTAAGAGCACTGAGAAAACAATTTATTCAGGAAGTCAGGTTTGTTGTCATACCTGCACACATGTGCACAGGTATTGTGGAAGAGCTCAGCAGAAGGACAACACACATTAGGAAGGCCCTGTTTCTTCACAGCATCTCCTCTATTACGCAGACACAAGGATGAATATTTTGCCTTGATCAGATATGGGTTGATAACAGTATTGCAGCATATTTTAACAATTAAGAACAAAACATAGCAGACTGCAGCTCTACTACCAACCCAACCAATACTGACTCCTCTACAGCTTATAACAGATCCTACTGCAAAAGCCCAACAAATCCAACAGCATGTCTCCATCTCACCACCACCAACTTCTTTCACTGGGAAGGGCCCAGCCAGCCATGTGTCACTGAACACCATTTCCTCATTAGTGCTGCTGACAGCTTAGACATCCTGATTGCTGATCTGAGGTATGGCATTGTGAGAGAATGGCCCTGCAAAGTGGAGCCAGCTTTAAAACAGTGGGGCTCCCTCAGCACCCTTGAGGGCAACTCCCAACTCACCCTTAATAAATCCCCCAAAAGTCTCATCTTTTAAATCCAAATTTGTCCAAAAGAGCAACATAACATCCCCAAACCCAGAAGTCCATGCTCTAGAGGATCTTAGCAGAACACTAGTTTTCAGGAAGACATTTAAATACATGACCATATGGATATACCCTGAGCACACCCACATGCCATGCAAGACAGCTGAAACTGCCTTTACAAAAAGACAATTGATTACAAAGCAGGGAACAAAGGTTTAAACAATCTCTCTTTAACCTCAGGGTCTCGAGATCTCAAATCCATATATCCCTTTTTTTTTTTGCATGGGAGGAACACAGACCGGTCCAGAAGCAATTTTTATCATCAAGGACCAATGGATGGATACAGTCAGGCACAAAGTTCACTCCCAGCATTTCTTCAAACCCCTTCTCTCTGCTTTATAGCAGTGAGACACATCATGCAGAAGACAAAAAGGGAAGGATCACTTGGAGGAGGAAGTGACTAGGCTACTGCAGAAGCAAGGCCTAATTTTACCTCACCCTGACTCTGTGAGATGAAGGCCCTGCTATTCAGCACAGGCACACACATCCAAGCACTCACCTTAGATACTCAGACACGCCTTGGAATTGGCATGGAGCAGATCCCCTCTGCATTGCTGAGGGCTTGCACAGGCCACAAGAATGAGCCTACCCAAGAGGGTGACCCAGCATTATACTAAAGTTCTAAGGACTGAGTGTTAAACTAAGAACAGCACATCATTAATAAACTCTATCCTTACTACTCTGCTGTTTTGCCATTCTCCAAATGTGTTTAACACAGAATAAAGCAGATATGAAAAAGATAATGGTGGCAAATTAAATTATAGTCCATTCTCTTCACTGAGGCAATTTTTTTTAATAAAAATCATATCAAGTTGTTGATGAAGTACTTAGAAAATATGACTGCAAGGTACCATTACACTACCTATCATGTACCAAGCCATGCAAGCTCATATGAGTTATTGAGTGGCTTATTGTATTCATTAAAGGATCAGTACAACTGCTAGTGGGACTGTTAATGGAAGCACTCAAGAGAGGAAATTGGCAACCAATTCATTCTCTCTAATTGCAAAATACTTTCAGATGTCTCATGCAGCATCCAAATGCCTTGCAGAAAACAGAATGTAACTGTATTAAGTAATAAAATTAGTCTATTTTGTCCTTATTTATCTTTTAGTAATTTGTCTAATTTAATATCTACTAGCGACACTGAAGTCTGACGTAAGGCAGGAACAAAATTAATACTGTCTTGTTAATCAGAAAAAAAAATTTTAGCCCTCCTCCTTCAAAACAAGGACTGTTCAGCAATCCCACATGATGAAGGGAGCACTTCATAAGCATGCAGAAGACTGCGCTGAATCCTCACACTGCTTCCATGAGAGCAACAAGAAATGCCATCCCCAGTGCAGAGTGAACAGCATGAAGTTGACTGTTACCAGCAGGAAGTCAATATAAACCTCAGGGTAACTATTTTCAGAGCTCTCAGAGTAACAGATACATGGCAGAGGGACTCTGCTGTCCTGTGTCACCATCACAGCACAAGGCACGCAGAGAGGCAGCACATTCCTCAGATTCATTTTCTGGCTCTAACAGACACTTGCTTCTGTTTAAGGCACCTTCAAACAGGAGTAAATATGCTGGTGTGAGAATTAGCAGCCCTCCCCATCACTTGGCAGCTTCCAGAGGACTTGGAATACCAGACTGAAACCACCTCCTGTCCAAGAAAAGAACTGCAGCAAAGGAGGTGGAAGAATGGACACCTGCATTTCAGATTTCTTACATTTGGACCTAGATGGGTAGTTACTGTACTCCCAGACTTCAGCACCAGATGAAGAATCTAGTGCAGAACCTCTCACATTGACTACAACTGATCTGTATCACCAAGGACTACCAAAGCCAGAACACAGCTAATTATGTTTAGGGCAGCTTAACAAAGACATATCTGCACTAAGCTCAGAACAGACTTGTGAACTTAATGAAAATCTTCCATGTAGGACAAGTTTATTTTCAGTGTAATGGATGTATAAACAGACCTACAAAACAGAAAATTCAACAGCAGTTCTATGTTTAACCAAGGACAAGAAAAAAAGCTGCCATCACACGCCTCTGCCTGTCCCTGTCAGGAAGAGAGCACTATTGACAGATAAGAGAGGCTTACAGGTTTGCAGTATCAGCCAGTCTTATCTCTGCTCTGCAGCCTTGGCCAGAAGACCAGACCAAGGATGAGAATAAAGCTGATTGAGCTAAAAACCTCACGTGGTTTGTTCCTTTTTCCTTTGAAGACCATTATATGAAAAATAAAATTACCAGTTATTTTAATGCTGCAGCCACCTGCTACTATAATGCCAAAGTCCTATACTATAAGCATAGCTGGAGATGTATTTTTATTTTAAAAATCTCAGCCTAGTATGCCTTCTTATGCAGGGTGTTCTCCTGGAACAGCTATCTTGTCTGCAGCATCTGTACTGGATGAGTTTTAAAAATATTCTCTCCTCTCACCCACCACCCCCAAAGAAAGATAATAGCCTCAGTGTCTTGATCTCTAGAAGATACATCATGATGCTTTGACAGATTTTTCTGGTAATCCTATAGATCAGACTCTGAACTGCTGCAGACTGGTGACAGTGCATTTGATTTAGACAGAGTTATGCTGACTGGACCCACTGAGACTGCAACCTTACAGGTCTCCTGCTAAGGTCCACACAAAGCTTGTCATTGCCAAAACATGAAATGTTTGCTTTCTATTGGATCAAGATTCAGCTTGACCTATTGCATCATTTCTGAGATTTTAAGTACGTTTGTACTGTATCCTTCTGTCACTTTTGAGACATTCCAGAACCTGTCTCCAATAGTCAGAGTTTTATTGCTTCTAGAATGAGCAAAGACAAGAATCACAGACCTTTTCAATATTTAATTATCTAGTATTGCATAGGCTGCTGCAAATTTAGAGGAAATTATGTTCATGACTCATGTGCTGGTACTGGAGGAGTTTTTCATTAAAAAGGAGCCCTAGGGAGGAGAAGGAAAAAAAAAAAAGGCCCAACCAGCCACTGCTGAAAGCTGAATATCACCACCTGGCTGACTCAAATTCCAGTGACAGGGCATCTATTCAGGTACAACAAGCACTGGTGTTTCTTTCCTAGGAAAGGCTTATCAGCTAGACTTCAGATGATGAGCCCAAAGTGGTGCTACACTCCTCAGGACAGAATTTCAGACAGTCCTAACCTATAACCAGTCCTGGATTTTACACTTGTTAAGTCTTTTTGTGAAAGAGGTGACACCTTTTGAAAGAGAAATAGTCATTCTAACCTCCAATATAAGTTTCATACCCCCTCCTTTTTTTGTAAAATAAAAAGGATCAAAGCAAATACTTAGTTCTCGGACAAATTTCACATAGCAGTTCTTTTCTGAAAGAACACAAGCTTTATTTCTCTTCACTCCACAGACTATTACAGAAATTATCTGGTCACATATGAGAAGAAGTCCCAAACTAATAAGCATTAATTTGCTATACCACGCTCAGAGGTCATTAGAAATATTACTGAAACACTGTTTCCACACAGCTGTTCTATTTCACTGGGAATAGCAGAACTACTCAGTGGAGAGAAATCCCTCCCATTCAATTACTGTCTTAATACCAGGCTCATCATCAAACCAACAGCTCCTTGCCAATAATGAGCCTTACATCCCAAGAAATTTGAAGGAGTCTCTTGCATTAAGCAAGTATACCTTTCATCTTTAACGTAACTCCTACTGTGCAGCTGATGAGAGCCATCACTGTAGTTAGTGCTCATGTCACACAGGAACACAGGAAAGAATTATAAATTCCTAAGTGTTTCCTCTCAGGGTTTAGGTTTTGGCTATATTTTCACCAAGCAATGTCTAATCAGAGATAAAGGAACAAAATCATTAAAATAAAAGCAGACATAGGTATTTCTTACTAGTAGATCATTACCCTAGCTCTGAGTAAACCTTCCTATCAAGAAAACAGGACTTCAGCTTTTCCATGTAGAAAATTTAAGAAAAGATAAGGATAGTCAGTATCTACCTCAGAGCATTAGAGCTGAACACATAAAAAATAAATTTTTTCAACAAGTGTAACCTTTCCTCCTTTGAAACCAACTTCCCTGACTGAAATTCAAATCTACACGAAAGGACAAGTTTCCTAGGTGCTACAGCTTGTCTTACCAAAATCTCTATAGACACAACCTTCCACTACTTTTTTCCCCCTTTTGAAGTCTTCCTATCTGTGTGCATTAGCTTCTCTCACCCACAAATTACGGATCTGGGGCTCATTAGTTAAACAGAGCTGTAATAATTGTCATCAGGTAGAACTTGTTCCCTAGCTAAGCCTTTTTTCTGGGGAGGAGTTAAAGCACCACCTATTGAGCTTGACTTGTCACTATGTTACCCCACCTCAACGAGAGTGTCTAGCCAACTTATTTTTACTGCTTCTCTTTGTAAGTGTTGGTATTGCTACAGCTGTCTTTTACAGGTTGTTTTTTAATTTATTTGTAATAGCATGCATGTTAAAGCCTGTACAAACAATCAGAAAAAGTTATTGTATTTTTTTCTGCCCATTTTAAAGATTAGTTCTTCTTAATTAACTTATTATTTAAGTCATCTTTCATAGTTCTTCTTATTGTGAATTGATTTTTCTATTATAGGTGCCTATAATAGGAAAACTCCTTGAATATCTCTTCCTATCTTTTTGTGCATGAGGTAATTCTAAAGCATCTATTTCTGCTTTGACCTTAGTTTTATCTACTTGCCTTTCTTCTGTTAATCCAATTCTATTTTTGGCTATAGCCTCAGTCATAGCATAGTCTTCTAGCTGAAGCACTGCCAATCTTCTTAATGTAGAACTTCCCTTCCCCCTTCTTCAGGTTGTTAATCACTCTTCTCAAATTTTAGTCTGGATACATCAATTTTCTTATTAGAATTGTTTATGTCAATATAGAATCATTGTTAATAAACAATTTAGACAATAAAAACAATGCCAAAAAACCAACAGAAATATAGTTCATAAAATTACCTTGCAAAAATAAACCTTTCTAAGAAGTAAGGGATTAAATAAAAAGTCATGTTCTGTTTATTTTGTCCAGAATATCCAGGTGGAGTTAGTTTCCTGAGGTCTGACACCACCAAAGCCGAATGGCAACTCTGGGAAAAAACCCATGCAACTCTAACGGCTGTAAACTTACCTGGCTAAAGAAATATTTTTGTACATGACCCTCTGTTTCCCAGCACCATACAAACAGTGTGTAGCTGCCTGTAATCTTCATCTTGCCCTCTGAAGTAGGTAACTAAAATTATTCCCTTGCTCTGGAGCCACTGATGACAAAATACTTGAAACTGCAGTGAAACAGCTTTAGCTCCTCTTGAAGAGAGGAGCTACCACATCACTGCTGCCTTTCTCTACCTCAGTTAATTTTGTGGCTTCTGCTTAGGGTGCTAACATTTTATTACTTAATGCTAGTTTGTGTACTAGTTCTGATGGAAATAAAAACTATGGTTGTTTGCAGTTGCTGAGTCTCAAATCAATGACAATGTACACTCCAATAGTACCATCTGCCCTGACAAGATGTGAACTGGTACACAGAAATATAAATATTTTCATCTCATCAGAGGGCAAAACTGTTCTGACTTGATTGGAAGCCTGCAAAAGAATGATGCAGAAATTCAGCAAGATGTTTGTGTCTGTAAAGTGCTGGGTGTCTTATGAAGGGACTTTAATTTTAAAAAAGGGAGGAGGTTTCTGGTAGGAAGAAGATCTAAGATTAACTCTTGTCCTTGGTTGTCAGGATTTCTCTATATAGAAGATGACACTGATAACAGAGTTTAATGTCTCTGTAAACAACAGTGTTCCTAGCAGGAATGGCAAATACACACACCCTGGGAATCTGGCTGCCTAATGAACCAAAAAGTACCAAAAGGAATACTAAATTATTTAAATCCCCTGCTATTTAGCACTAACACAAAATTGCACTGTCTCAACAAGACCATATCAGATTTGTTATTATAGCTATTTTATTCCCATTTTTTTCTCTCTTTGGGGTTTTGGCAGAAAGCCCTCAAAGAAAATGGTTTACATAATTAGTTGGTAGGCCAAAACTTCAACAAAGCCATCCAGTGTTGAGAACTGCAGAATCTTCTTTTTGCAGCCCAGTCTTTCTAGATGGTGAAAGTTTAGGGCTGCTGAAGTCTCTCCAGAAGTCCAGGCTGGGAATACTTACTGCTCTCTCTCATGCCATGACAGACACAGTCTCTTGCATCTAACCTGAATTCCTATCAGGACCAACATGGCTAAGAACACTTGAGGGAGATAGCATAGAGTATGGAGCCAGGGATGGAAATGGCCAGAGATTTAAAGCAGGTGCATCTACTGTGATACAAACCAGACTACTTCTTTTCAGTGGAGATTCTGCAACTAAAGAGTTGGAGGCCGTCTTGGGTCTACTGTAGGATTTTGGATTTTGCACATGTCCCACTCTGCCGCAAGAGAGGGAGCGGTAATGGGGCAATGCTGTGTGTGGAAGGTACTGTGTTCACAGTCCCAAACAAGAGACCCATGACAGCAGGGCTACCTGGAAGGCACTAGGGAAAGTTTCATCTGTGTTTGCTGGACAATTTTAGTGACAGCACATGTTACAACTCACAGTAGGAAGCTCACCTTCTCCAGAAAATGTATTTTTAATTCGTCCTATTATAGGAGCTCAGCACTATATAGAAAGACCTGAAAAAATATCTGTTGTGGTTTAACCACAGCTGGAAAGCAAATACCATGCAGCTGCTCACTGCTCTATCCCAGCTAAAACCAGGACAATGCCCAACTCCAATTTCACAAGATGGAAGGGGTCCAAAATAATTCTGAAGCAATGAGTTCCTTTACACATTTGCATGGTCATTGACCGATACTTGCACTTTCCAAAAAGTGTCTTAATTTGGGACCCAGACCCCCAATTTTTTTTTCTTTTCTGTGAGAAGTGAACTCTTTCTCTTCAGATATTTCAGATCTTTCTAGCCACTCCTTTTTCTTTCTGAAGACTGATCTCCCTGCTTTGTTGCCCTAATGATGACTAGTAGGGTTTAAAAACTTTTCGAAGACAAGATAAGCAAATTTCCGATTTGTAAATAAAATTACTTAGATAAAAAACAGAGGGTATGAACTTTTTTTTTTTTTTTAACTGAAGATTGTGGGAGAAGTCCAGCAAGGATTCAGATTTTAGTTGAGGACTGATAGTGAACGGTGCCCCCTCTTCAGGCAGCGCAGGATTAGGACAAATTTGGCTGGGGCAGGGCTAGCACTCTCTCCTCCTGCCTGTCTGCTAGGCTCTTATGAAAGCTCCTTTTTTCCCTTATGACCAGTCAGGTAAATGGCACAAGGATGGCTTCCAGATGCAGACCTGTATTAGTGAAACTCTGGGAAGAAGATTTGACTGTTAATCTGTAAAGCAGAAGTGGTGCCCTCCCCAGCCTGGGTAGCACCTGCTTACCTTAATTCCCCTGTCCCACTTCAAAACAAGGCACCAGGATTGATGTCAATGTATTTCAGTTCAGTAGCCAAGGCACCACTGAAACAGTGACTATGCTGAGCCTTCCCAGTGATGCAGACATGTTGATTAAATGTCGTCTGGATTTCAGATTCAAGCTTCCAGGTTAAATCCTGATTCCCAGCTGTGTAGCTGATATGACAAAGGCAGATGTAACCTCTGTATCTGTTTCAGAGTTATGATGGCTGATGTTGACTTCACACATACTCTTCCAGTATTTTTTGTCTCCCATTTACAAATAAACAGCATCTGTTAAATAAGGTGGTGTATGTTTAGAGTATTTAAAGGCACAAAAAAGCCTGGGGTTTGATATATCCTTTGTATAAGCATTAGGTTGAATGTTCCTAGATCTCACAGGCACAGGATCTTAGAACGCCTTTACTGTGTTTTGTACAAATAGACAGAACAGTGCTGTGTTGACAAGAGATAACACCTGAGCCCTCCTTCTGTTCAAAGTAGAAAAATTTATCAGGGTAATGTTATTATAAGGAGATAAACATTTTGCTTCCACTCTTTTTGACTACTTGCTCATTTAATAAAATCAAATGAATGGGCTTGGTCATCTGTGTTCAAGAAATTAGGAATTAAAAATCAAGACCTCTCAGTCAGTTTTAAACAAGATGTCAGGCTGCCTTTTCTCCTTTATAGAACTTATACACTAATTTAATTTATGTTAATCCTGATTTCCAACACTAAAAGAAGGTAGGTTCATCAAACCAAACCCTTGGCTAAAACAAACTGACACATTTTGTTGGATCCATTATGAACTGATACAATCATGGCTCTTCCATTTTAGCCAAGTAGAAGACAAGTTCTCATTTACCTTCTTTTTGCACTAATACCCCATGGCAAGAGTTTTCAAACTGTTAATTAGAACTAGAATTAACAAAAATACCCCATGTAAAGGAGGATAGCAGTGGAAATATATTTAAAATCCACAGTATGTCTTGTGATTCTTCATCACAACATGAGACTATTGAGACTAATTTACTGACACTTCATTTAAACCGGTTTTAGTGCTCACCACAAGGATAACTACACCTGTAGCTGTCAGGAAAACTCCTGTGAAGGTCATGTATGTGGATGTGATATTGTAACTATGGAGATTGTGTCACTTCTGTGAGGAGTCCAAACAGGTGACTGGACTGGGTCACCCATTAAAATCTGCATTGTGTCAGCTTTGCCTTAGCACACCTTGGCTTGAAATACACAACTTTGCATCTTCTGTTTTCAGGTCTTTTTACTCCATTGTAGTTTCCAATAATCTCATTAAAAATGTCCAAGAATCTAGAATTACTGCCATGTAACTGCCACTCAGCCACTGGTCTGACAGCCAGGAACTTTGAAACAGGCAGGCATCTATCCACTCCTGGGGCTGAAAATAAATTGTCCAGGAACTTTTGTAGTGGGCAGGATTAATTACAAAAAGTTGGAATAATGCTAATCAAAAATCTGAGAGCTTTCCTAGCAAATCCTGGAATAACTGAAAATAATATCTTTTCAATATTGATAATTAATTTTTTTTTGCACTAAAAAAAAATCTCAAGCTTTGTAAAATCTGGGGGTTTTTTTTCTCAATCTTCAACCATGTCAGTGATCTTTCCCAAATTATCCTTTGAGTGTACCAGCTAAGAATCAGTTATCTAAAGCTCTCAGATGCCATGTCTTACATCCTACAACTGCTCCAAAAGGCTTAAGTAGCTTAGCTGGAAAAGATAAGAGACTGAAAGGAAAATATTTGTGGCAAGCCACACTTAGAAGCTGTCCCAGAAGCAGAAAGATGTTGCTGCAGAGACACTCAACTGCCTTTTCAAAATCTAGTATATTGCTCTGCTCTGCCAGGTATATGCACAAGAAAGACTTTGCGATAAACTATCCCTTAAAAGAACATGTTGGCAATCAGTCTCTACAGATACCGTCTGTAACAGATATTCCAGTATTTGTACTACTACAGACTTAATTAAAATGTGCCACAATACAACATAGTACAGGAAAATAAGCCTGGCACACTTCCCTGTTGCAGTAACAAAGCTAACATAGGTGCTTAGGATATTGCTTCACAAGTAGCGAATCAGCTCTGTCAGATTCAAAGATTATTTAAAGGCTATACTTGACAGCTCAAACAAGACTGGCCAAAGGGAAATGAACCAGCCAGGAGTGCCACCCTGTAGCAAGTCTACAGAGCATCACTTGACAGCCTTCCAGAAGGGCAGAAACAGATGATCTGGTTGTTCACAGGGCCCCCAGCAAGGCTTCACTACAATAAAAATGCCTTGTGAATTGCTAATTGGAGAGTGATCAGTTTTACATGCTGACATCAGTTTTCAGATGATCATCCAAAATACCATCAACTTGAAACTTCTTGTGGAGGAAAGGAGGGTTAATGGTAAGAAAAAAAACGGAATGCTTTAGAGCAACTTCACTTCTGAAGCCATAGATTTCCAGGTTAAAAAAAACCCTGCAGAGTTGGCAGAGATCAAGACTGTGCTCAAACCTTGTGGCAATGGAAATGCAACACTAAATGACAATTCTTTCTATGCCCAGTGAGTTCCCTTCAGGAAGTGCACCCAGCAGTTCCGTCGTCTTGGTGATATTCTAGGACCCTGAACAGACAAGCAGATTTCCTTGCAGTCATTTTACTGTTAGGTATTTTAATCCTTCGTGGAACTACAGTGGCATTTCTGCCAAATCACACTAGTAGGGCAGTGCTTTTAGGTCTACCCAGAAAATGAGAACACTGACTCACCCAGTACAGAGAAGTATACTAAAAGCAGATACTGCTAGAGAACTAAAATCTGAAACAAACGTCCTGTGGAGAGAGAGCGGCACAGAGAAGGAATAAAACAGTTTCTATAAATAGACAGTACATGTGTCTGTTTGCAATGGAGTTAGGAATACTCAAGTAGCATAACATAAGAGAGTTCATATATTGGCTATACAGCAAGCGGAAATTATAACTTTTATTAAATACATTCATTTAATTTGATCCTAGAAGCAGAAGGGTAGTTAAATCTCTTATGTTGTCAATTAACTCCTAAGTAAGTGTATTCCCTATCATCTGAGTGGCTTGGTCTTTAATGTATTCATTAATAATCTCACCTCCCCCATTACAGTAGGGAAAAAAATGTTTCTTCTGCCACTCTACTTAGGACCTTGGTTATTTAAGAACTTGCTCCACAGTAACTGTGCATAAATCACCTTTTTCTAATTCAGTGTCCTCAGCAGAGGTATTTTAAATTCCCTCCTATTCTAATGCCAACTAACTCTCACAGCCAAACAAGCTTTAGGCAAAGGCAGCAGAAGCTGAGGTCGGCCTCCAGTTAGCCCTGTCACTGTCACCACCTCACCCTGCACTCGTGCAAGATCCCACACAGCTTGAGAAGGCTCCCCTTTGTGCTACTATAGAAACATAGTAACAGAAAGCACGGGGTTTATTGTGATGAGCGCCTTGTCAAAAGGCACAATAGTCACTGGTGTTTACATAAACAGGACGGGGCCTTTGATGTGATGGAATAGGCGGCACATTATGCCACGCTGCGTGACAGCTAAACACGGATGAAAAGGAACGGGAGGTCTGTAACACACCAAACTGCCACCACGCAGCCTGAGCGTGTGCCTGAACAAACACGGCCTAAAGCACTCTGTCTATTCAGCAGAAACCCCTGCCACTAAGCTGGGAGAAGTTTAGTCTTCACCTGGCAAAGTTTTCCGTGACAGAGCAGAATTTCTGTGTGCCAGGGCTATGGTTGCAATCCACTTGCTCAATGTTTTGGTAACTCCTGGCGATGCTAATGGGCAGTTAAAGCATTTGCTGAGGAAGTACACCCCCCTATTCAGTCCCCACGGTCACTACTCCTGCCAGGTACATTTGTCTCAGCAGAATAGGGCTTTTATTCTTAGCTAAACAGTTTTAATAACAGTATTTAAAGAATTTGTTAGCTCAGCACTTTGCTGACCCCTTCATAGGGGTTGCTTGCTTAAAAATGCATCCAAGGCAACTGCTGGTCCTCCTGCAAAACAGGATGTGGGCATCCCAAGAGTAGAGGTGACGAGAGTGAGCTTCAAGGTTAAAGCTTTGTAGCCTTCACCATGCTTCTTACACCACCTGAACCTGTCCTCCACAAAACCAAATTGCACCTTATCTGAAGCAGCAACAGCCATATGTAAATCAAGCAGAGCTGATGATATATTTCACCTATAGCTCCTGCACATTTTATTTGTATCTATTGAAATTATGTCTAACCTGTAAATGACTGAAGATAAAATCAAAGAATCATTACACTTGGAAAAGACCTCTGACATCATCAGGTCCATACTTGGACTGAATACCACCATGCCCCCTAAACCTTATAGCAAAGAGCCATGTCTACTCATTTTTGAACACTTCCAGTCATGGTGACCCCACCACTTCCCTGAGGAGCCTGTTCCAATGCTTAACCATCTTTGCTCAAGGATAAAAGCTTTGAGCAAAGTACAAGAGCCTGTGTAGAGTTTTAACTGCTCTGTATGACACTTCCCAACAGTTGCAATCACAGTAATTATACCACAGCACAAAAATAGCCCAAAGAAATTCTTGCATAGACATTTCTCTGAAAAATGGAAGAGACAGATCCTTTACAAGAAAGGACTAAGACTCTAAGATCAAAAACACTGCATAAACTATAAGCAAGTATTTCACAGGAAAGTAGATGGAAAACATATAAAAGGAGTATTGTTTCATACCATGAAATGATGTTTATATTTCAGCTCCTCATGTCCTGAGAGAAGATTCTGTTACTATCTTTACACTAAAAATATTTTTCTTGCTGATGTGTATCACTGAGCAGTTGGAAAAGACCACTGCAAAAACCATCAAGATCAGTTGTACCTTTAATCCATTATGAAGCTGAAATTCGATTTTTTCCCTAAAAATAAAAAGGCCATTGTATAATCATCCAATGTCTTATTGACATTTTCTTATTTCAGTGATTTTAAGGAGGCAGGAAGGAAAAGAACAAGTTAGTCTTTGATGTCTGTGGTTACAACAGTAAGGAGCTAGAGACTTTGAGAATAATTTAAATCTAATCAATTTAGCTCAGTTGGTACAACATTGCAGCAATAAAAAGGTTTACTTGTACGGGGAAAAAATCGATTAATGAACAAATGCATAAAAAAGAAGAGCAGTGATCATCTGAGTGGCAGAAGGTGACTTCCCATCTCTAAATTCTCCTTTTCACGTCATCTGCTTTGCTGGCAAGTGCTTTCTACTGGTGCTAAGTAGATTTAAAACTCTAACAAATATACCAGTTACACTTTATACTGTGTTAGCACACATGGAAGTTGCACTACCAAGTGCAGGAAGGTAGAAAATCTGATATGAAAAGACCATCACAGAGCTAGTGTTCTTCTTGACTAAAGAGGAATGTCTATAATCTACTGAAATACTTTACACTGTATGAAAATAAATCTCAGTGACTCAAACTAAAACCTTATACTTTAGATTACCAAAATTGCCTCAAAAGTAAATAAAACTAGCAAATAAACTAAAATACTTTAAAGCAGGCTAAGATCTTTTCTTCTAAAAAGGAAAGGAGATAGAACACTTTAATACATAGATGCCAAAAAACCTGCAATGGATAGAGACAGTTACCTGACCCTAACTAAGGATGCCAAAAGGATGACCAGCTCCCCCTCCACACCATTCAGCCCAGAAAGGTCTGGAGATTTTGCAGTGCCACCACACAACCACATCTGAACTGCTTGTCAGTGGACAGTGGCTCAGTCTCCAAATGTATGCTTTTACAGTTGGGTTCACACAGCCCAGAGCCCCTCATGTGAACCTGTTTGGCCCCCACACACAGCAGGTCTGCACATCAAGCCACAACACGCTGTGAAGAACAGAGCTACTGCCTTTCTGTGTCTGGTCCCTGCTGGCCCTCAGATCATACAGACTGGTGGGGAGCCAAATCAGCAGTGATCCAGGTGACCAGGTAGCCATCTGATGCCAGTGTTGACACAAGCAAGGCAGCGGGAATACCCAGGAATGGGGAAAGCAGGACTTTCTGGGTGGCAGAGAGATTGTTTCTAGCTGTTCTAAGTCACTAGCTCTAAGTCAATCAGCTGTTTAGTACACCAGCTCTGGTGTACTAAACCAACTGCAATCATATCATTTAATAAGTCTGTGTAGTGAGTTACACAAACCTCCATTATGGAACTTTATAGGCATTATATATATAACTATACTAGATATTACTCTTGTTACCCTTGAAAATATTCTAGATAGGAAATACATTGTTGAAGCTCTAGAAAGTGATCTTAATGCTAACCAGCAACCCCCATCTTTCTTCAAAGTATCATCTAATTTGGATTCTCCTTATGTGAAATGCAGGGAACACGTAAAAGACATGTTTTTAGATAAATCCCAGCTAGAAGATCTGGGTGCCCCAAGCACTCAGGGCATCATTGAGGCACAACTTAACCACCTAGATCCACGAGTATGATTGTGGATTGTGGATGACCAAGCACTGGAGATATTCAAGAACCATCTGGACACAATCCTATGCAATGTGCTCTAGGATGACCCTGCTTGAGCAGGGAGGTTGGACCCTCTGTGGTCCCTTCCAACCCATCCTGTGTGACTCTGTGATTCACAAAAGCTGAAGGATGGATTTGGTACGTTTGCCACACTGAAGCTAAACATTCTCCAAGTGCCTAGCATCCAATATCTGAAGAGAGCCTAAGTTTGGATTCCAAATGTTAAGTCACAAAGAGATCTGCCAAACTGCAGCTCTGGGAAAGAAGCCTCCCTATCACAGGAGAGGGTTTCAGATTGGACTGCAGAAGTGGACACAACCCCAAACACTGGAAAGTGGAATCTGCTTAACTGCAACTGTTTCATCTGAATGGCTTAGGCTGAAGATAAGTAAAGCTGGTAATATGCTAAATCCTACCCTGAAGCCTTACCATTTCCTCTGAGCAGGCATTACACACCTCTTTGCTCAGCATCCCACTTACTTCAGCAGCTATGCAGAAGTCCCTGAAGATCTGTCCTTGCTACCAAGCAGTGAGACCAAACAGGGAAATGTTACTAGAGTGACCAGGTTGTGCAGAGGAGCCAAAAGGAAGGTAGCTTTCTCCTTTCAGCTACCTCTAGCCTGGTTCCATGAGCTGAACAGCCATGACTGGCTAAAGGACAAAATACAGCATTGTCCAAAAGCAATCCAGCAAATGCTCTCCAAGGTGCTCGGAGATTTAACCCAAAGCAGAGCTGATCAGGAAACATGCACTTTAATCATTGAAACAAAATGTGCTGAAGCAGCATTATACCACACTTTTACTCACCACAAAGACTGCCACTAGGCACCTAAATATATTGCACAGGAACGGGTGTCTGTAAGTCACCGGCAATGTCACTGATGCTTCATCTATGCCCAAACAGAACATAGCAGAGCAGAAATCTGAATGCATCCTGGTCCTACAGAAGTCGATGTAAGTCCTTTGGGAGCAGAATTCTACCTTCAAAGTCTTCCATTTCTGTCTATTTCTTTATGAACTAGTTGGAAAACAGTTTCCTAAATTAACCTCTTTAGAAACCTTGAAATTTACCTCACCGCAGGCTCACTGCAGTGCCTGATGCTCTCCCCACTCCTGATCACGGGACAGAGTCCCCTGACCGGCGTGGTGGGATGCGGGGCACCCCTGTCTCCCCTGCACCGGCGGGACCGCGCTCGGACCAGAAGAAATTTTCCTGTCAAAAACTATCAGAGCCAAGAGAACGAAGGGGGACTCCTCGCCCCTCCGGGCTGCTGAGGCCGCGGGGTGAGGGTGCCGGGGCCCCGGGGTGGCGGTGTGACGGGAGGTGCG
>VXBQ01016670.1:49756-70628 GCA_013400175.1 Phainopepla nitens | reverse complement strand
ACCCGGGCTGCGGGGGCGGGCGAGGCGCTCAGCCCTGGCCCGGCCCGGAGGTGCCCGCCCGGGGAGCCGCGCTCGGCCCCCTGCGCCCGCTGTGAGCCACTGCGTAAGGTGCCGTGAAGTCAAGCCCCGGCCTCCGTGGGGGTTTTTGAGGTGTCTGTCTGTAGCTAGTATTTTACTAGACATTTTAGGCGCATAAAGCATCCCAAGAAAGCCCCCGCTGGGGTCAGGATCCCTAACCGGGCTTCTTTGTTCCGGTTACAAGGACATCTTTCATCACTGTGGCGTGCTGCCAGCCTCATCACAAAAGATATCGTTCCTTCTCAAAATGCCTGGTAAATCAAGCATAAAAAAAGAAATAGAGGAAAGATTAATCAGTGTAGCACTTACAGCACATCACCTTTCTGTGCAAAACATTTGCAACCCTGAGAATTTACCTACTAAGGACAGGCAAAAAAGGACCATAACTTAATAGAAAAGAAAATAGGAAAAACAGCGCCTCTGAATCTTTACAGATCCTGGTCTTAACTAGCAGCAGTTGTCACATCTTAAGGGGTTGCTTGCTCTAGCAGATGAGCTTCGAAGTAGAATGGTTTAAATGAGGCAGAATTACCACAGGACAAGAATATATTGAGTTTTGGGAAGACCTACTACATAAGAAATGGTTCTCCATATCTTGAAGGTCTGTGACAAACGGCCCTAAGTCTGTATCTAAACTACTTGACCTTACAGAGTTGGCTACCACACATAACGGGTAACTTGGGTGTTATTTCAAAGATCATAAATAATGCTAAACCTCTGAATCTGGCTGTACTTTGGTGTCCTCACATATAGTATGGAAAGCGATACTTTCTAGCTGCAACTTCACAAAATGTTAGAAATAGAAATATTTTTGAGAAACCACTTTGCGCTTCCTAAACTCAAAGCAATCCAGAACTGTGGCACTTTAAACTGACCGCACTGAATGCATCATAGCCCACTGGAGATGTGTGCTTTGTGACAGGACTGCTGCTGACAGGTATTTCTTGCCTGTGAGAAGCTTTTACTCACGGATTTTATCACTCTGGGAGAAGTGGCTCTAGAGCTTTTGTGAATGAAATCAACCAGTAAGGACAATGACCCGTGCTGCCATTCCAGTATGCCTTTCCCATTTTAAGACCATGACATGGAGCTGCTTATTTTCATGAACATCATTTTCTCCCTCAGCTTGCTCTTTGTCCTCTCTACAAATTATTTTCTGTTGTGGTCAGTATCTTCGTACCCAGAACGAATTGCCTGGGGAATCACTTCACGTATATTGTTAGCTAGTAGACAAATTAACACACTTTGGGTTCAAGCTGTCGGCTCAAAGTCAAAGAAATTGCTCCCAAAAAAGGACCAAAAAATGAATGGCAACTCCTGGATTTATGTTTACTTTTTCATCAGAAATTAGCCCTCAGATGAGCTGTGTTTACAGTTCACTTGAAGTATTGTGGGCTGTTAGCCTATGAGCCCATGCAGCAGCTGAGTGCATTCATTCCTTCCCATGCACAGCACTTGCTTTCACCTCTGCACACTCAACGTTCTTGAAGAGTGCTCCAGCTAGAACACCATCTGTCTTGCAGCTGCGAGGGCTATTCACTCACCTAAACTTGACTGCTTGAGTGCCTCAAGGACATTTAATTACCCAGCCCACACTTACCTTGACAAGCCTGAGCTGTATCCCCATGGAAGGCACTCCCTGAGCATTTAATGACCAGGCATTTCAATAAGGCTTACTGGCCTGGAAGAAACAAAACACATCTTTGCCTCTGCTCAGAATGAGGTCCTGAGAGGAGTCCTGCCTGCAAAATCTGTCTCAAGTCACAAGCTGATATAATCATACACTGCAGTCTAGTGGGATGCTGAGGGGAGAAAGTGGACTGCAGAAGTGTCCAAGGAAACCAAGTGTGCAGGATAATCTCAGTAACTGAGAAAGAACCTGGCTCCTGCTCAGCAGGTTTAAGAGTGGGGCCTGCAGGAAAACTAAGTGTGCAGGCCAAAGCAGTTGGTTGTGTTTCGGAAAGCTCATGCTCATTAGTAACCAGCTGACAAGCTGTGGGTTAGCCCTGAGCTTTGAGGAAAGAAAGAGCTCATTCCACGGTGCAGGACTCACCTTTGTGATTTTGTTATGCAATGCCTGTCTTTGTCATCGTGCTGATGTGCACTAAATTGTGTATTATCGGACCATGAGTCATGGCAGTATTATTCCCCGGGGTCAATCGTAATGGCTCCATGGTTTGAATGATGTACCAAAAAAAAAAGGAGTTGTTATTTTTCAAATTACAATGTGCTCACTTTTCTAGTATTTATAGCAATGTACTTTCAAAGAGCTCAGTATGCATAATAATTATTTCAATGTAATAAATAAAGCAAAGGCAGGAAGAATGGCCCTGTAGTTAATGTGCCAGACTGGGAGACAGGATATCTTTATTCTATTTTTCACTGTGCCAGATGCCGTCTGGGACCTTAGAGAGATTGTTAAGCCCAAATTTCCAAAAAGATGCATCCTCTGCTCCAATTACTAATGTTATACACAGAGACTGGGTCTGAAAAATAAAAAAGGAAAGAAACACACATTACTCAAAATTTATTAGTGTAGTGGAAAATGTAACACTCTAATCAAAGGTGAGAGCTAATTATTACCAAAAAAGAAAGAAAAAAAGAAAGAAATTTAAGAATGCTACTACTACTTCTGAAAGAAAAAAACAGAAATAATAAAAAATTTCAATTTTTTGTAGTCACACCCTCCCTGTCTGCCTTTTTTTTTGTGTGTGCCTTTTCTCCACTGCCCCTCTGAGACCGATGGTCGACAGTGCTGGCCTTTGTAAAGCAGTGGGTGTCAGGACTGCAGCTGGCCATCGGTGTCTTCCCAACAAATTCTTTGCTGAGAAAAGCAAAGAACTGCTATGGGGCTATTTTTGTGTGGTGTTTAAAATGCCTTCACACCTTGCTCTTTATCCATTTGACTACTGCTCCACTATACATCCAATTGTATTATATGGGATGCCATTTTCGTATGATGTGTACTTGTTCTTTGTGTAATCCCTCAGCTAACTTTGTCCACTTCCCAGGCCTGCACTGCTTTAGCTGACTGCTGATGAGCTCTTTGTAGCCCCAAGTTCTTCAGTGCCAAGGCTGGGGTCCTTTTTTCATTATCCTATGCCTCTTCTACAAAGTCCACTCTCAGGAGACTCTTCTGTAATGCCAGACCTGTATTCCTCTACATATTATTATGTTGTGCATCATTATGTTAGTTATAAATGATGTTATACATCATTATGTTAGTTATGAATATCTCATTCTCCACAGTAGAACTTCTTGTCACTCTCCATATAAAAGCCCCAATGGCGCCATACAAAGTTAAACAGAAGTAAAACAGACATAGCTACCTTCCCATTAGAGATATTGCTGTTGCAACTAAGTAAAAGAAAGGCACAGGCAGGTCAATAAAAGCTCAGGCAAAATGAGGCTCAGTCCTGAGGCCTTGCAAAGTCAGTACAAAGCCTGTGGCCTTCTGCCAGCAGTGGTGGTATTAGGCTACAGGATGAGAGTAATTGCTTGCAAGTTCTGCTTGTCTAACTCTGCTTGTCTTAAACAAAACAAAACAAAACAAAAAAAAAGAAAAAGAAAAAGGAAAAACAACAGAATAGGATATCTTGGTCTTAAACCAAATCTTTGTGCTGTGGTGCTTTGCCCTTGTTTACATGCACAGGATCAAAATGAGTACGTTGCAGATAATATGCTGAGCTACAGGGGAGGTATCTGTCACTCATCATAACTTTTTTTAAAGGTTTAAAAATAAAAAAAAGTAGAAAATCCAGGACTTGCTGTTTCTAGATTGATAGAGAAAGTGTGCTTAGCATCACTTAACTTAAGAAAATTAGTGAAATAACTCAAGGATCTTCATCACAGAGACACTGGTCTCTATAGACAGATACAGGATGTGACCTTAAATATGTGAACATGTGTCAATGCATGCATGGCCCACCCCTAATCTCTTAAAGGAGCTGGAGTCTTCTCTATGCCTCCTTTACAAGGCAGAAGGGGCTCAACAATAACACTCCTCTTACAGTTAACCATAGCCCAGAGATTTAACTTGAAGGTGGAAAAAAAGATATGATGAAATGGGAGCATGGGAGAGGGGTGGAGGGGTAGAGGAAGAGTAAACCATTACCTATAAGTAAAATGGGGGAAAAAATTTTGGAAATGTAGGCCTCTTCATTGTTTACATGCCATTCCGGTTTTTGAGATTTTTGAATAATGGCATATGTAAATAAAATTACAGTTGATAGAATAATCATATTGATATTTTGGAAACTGAAATTTAAACTCATTTTATAGCAGGAGGCGATCTGTGATTTGCCTGAAAATTACTGAAAAACTTAAAAATAATGAGCCCATTCTATTATGACACTAGTGAAACGAAATAAAGAAAATAGTGAGACTAAATAAAGAAAAATAATGTATTTTTTCTCATATACTCAAGACTAAGAACTTATAACAAGTTCTTCATACTTGCGAGTTAGTTCAGGAAACAAACATCAGCATTATTACTTTTCCAGAATAACTCCAAGTTTGTATGGTTTTAAAGATACATTCAAAATACGGTAAGCTAAATTGGAACAAGTAATTTTTATTCCTCAATAATGGTGTCAACAGAAAGAATTCATCAGGCTGGAAATTGATGGAAAGCTCTGTGTAGAACAACCCCCTACAAATGCTTTGGACAGGAAAGACATATGGTAGAGAAGACCATAGTTTTGATCTTAGCTTATATAGAGCCAAGTTAGCAATTAGCTAGTAATTAAGAAAAAATATATTCTTAAGAAAAGAAGAATAATACTGAAAAATTAAAAGTTTAATGACAAAAATAATGGAATCTTAAAATGGCTTGGGTTGGAGGGAGCCTTACATGTCATCTTGTTCCAACCCCCTGCCATGGGCAGAGACACCTTCCAATAGACCAGGTTGCTCAAACTCCATCCAACCTGGCCTTGAACTCTTCCAGAGATGGGGCATTCACAGCTTCTCCTGGCAAGCTGTTCCAGTGCCTCACCAGCATAACAGTAAAGAATTTCTTCCTAATATCTAATCTAAACTTGCCCTCTGTCAATTTAAAGTTATTCCCCCTTGTCCTGCAACTCCATGTCCTTGTAAAAAGTCCCTCCCCAGCACTCTGGTCAGCCCCCTTCAGGTACTGGAAGGTGCTTTAAAATGTCCCTGGAGCCTTCTCTTCTCTGGGCTGAACAGCCCTCTCAGGCTGTCTTCATAGGAAACATTTAAGATGAGATTGATTTCCAGAATGTAAATAGTTCTCAAAATGCATGAGGTGCATTTTCATTATTTTGATTCACTCTCCTGTCCCACAGCTAGGTTGCTGGCTAATGTGAGTCCAATATTCTCTGGCTTTGTAATCAATCAAATCGGTGCAAAGGGAATCCAACGCAGGCATAAAATACTGCCGTGCTGATTTGGTGGCACTCACTTTGTACAGTTGTAAACAAATGCAGAAAAGTAAAAGTTAGCCCCAGGGAGATGTTCTCAGAAAGACTGAAAAGAAGCTTGAGAGAATGGGAACACTTGTTAAGGTAAAGCATATTCTAGAGCACGTGTGTAAATATTCTGAAATATGTTCTGAACCAACTTCTATGGCCAAGGCACCATATGATTGGAAATAATGGAGTTCAGTATATAGTTCATCTGTGGCTTGGACTTTGCTTTAAATACTTTCATATCAGAAAAAAATACCGCTGTGTACAATACATAGTAAGTAAAAAAAATTAAACCCACTGAAATACCACTTAATATAACAGAGAGGGAGAGGGACTTTTTACAAGAGCATGTAGAGACAGGGGGAATGGCTTTGAACTATCAGAGAGCAGGTTTCAATTATGTGTTAGGAGAAGTTCTTTGCTGTGAAGGTGGTGAGGCTGTGAAGGTGGGAACAGGTTGCCCAGATAAGTTGTGGATACCTCATTCCTGGAGGTGTTAAGGGCCAAGTTGGATGGGGCTCTGAGCAACCTGGTCTAGTGGAAGGTGTCCCTGCCCATGGCAGGAGAGTTTGATTTAAGGCCCTTTCCAACCCAAAGCATTCCATGATTCTGTGATATTGCATACCCTAGAGACCAGCACTCACAGCTCTGCTTGTTTGCAGTGTTTTGGCAGACTAGGATAAAAGAGACGCTGGTCTCTGCCCTGCTGCTGTTCAGGAAACACTTCCAGCTCGTGCCCTGCTGACTGAGGTTTCTTCCTTTGCTGGGAGCCGTTTCTGCAGGCTGGAAATCTGCTTCTTGGACGCCTGTCTCCAGGGAGCTTACAGAGAGGCAGTGTCATCATCCCCATTTCACCAGGGCGCAGGAGGCAGAGGGAGCGGCGGTGCTTTCCTTCGGGGCATCTGGCGAAGCAGTGCTGGGACGGGACGTGCTGAGCGCGGGCTGGCGGTGTCTCTGCCCCGGGGAGCGCCGCCTTCTCCAAAGGGGATCGCGGGAGCCGCTCCAGCACCTCGGAGAGCTCCGGAGCCTCCTCCGCCTCCTCCGTGCCGGCGGTGCCGCAAGCAGCCGAGCCGCTCCGGGCAGCCGGCTTTCCTCGGCGTTGTTTCAAACCGAGCTCGTTCGTTTTGTTTCGGAACCAGCGCTGGTTGAAGGTCGCATCAGTATCTCCACACCCGGAGAAACCAAGACCACGGGGGCGATGTCCAAGGAGCTGCTGCCCTGCCCTCCCTCTCAGGGCAGCGCCGGCCCTGCGGAGCGCCGAGGGAAACAGGTTTTTCCCCAATCCTGGGGTTTTCCTCCCTCTTTGGGGAAGCTGGGGCTCGGCAGCGTGTCTCCCCTCGCCTCCCGGGTTCACGGTGTGTAGAGTCCCAGAGAAGCTGACTTTAGTTGTACGCCCCTCCCTGCTCAAGCTGCTCTATCGTATGAGAAATGCTCATGAAGTCTTGGCCTTGACAAGTTGCACCTGGACTAAGCCCCTCTCCAGCTTATCGGAAACACTGTCTGTTCCCAGGAAATAGTGTTGTCTAATGAGCATTTGTTTTTTTCAACAAGCAGCCTTGGAAACTTATTTTTCTTGCCTGAGTAACAGCCCAAGTGGAAAAATATTCCTGCTGACAAAACTTCAAAGAAAGCTACCAACGCAAATTGTGGCCAGTATGAAAAATAATTATGACTCAACCCCATTCTTTTATAACCCTGTGGACAATGGTCCAAAGGGAGATCCTTTTGAGCTCTCAGTTCCCAAAAGATAAGGAGCTGATGTGTATGTCTCAAATACCGATGTCTGGACAGCTGTGGAGCCAGCCAAGGACTGTTTGTAATAACAGATGAGAATTGCTGGTAATAACCAAGGACTATTGGTACCAGCACGTTGTGAGAAAGAACAAGTTTTGGCTGGAGAAGGGAGACCAGGTGGAGAGAGGGCAGCACTTTTCCATTAGAAAGAACCACAGCACAGTACAGCAGAGCACAGGAATGATTGGCAGGAAGTAGACATGGTCTGTAAGGTGGGATTGGCAGCTGGCTTTCCTCAGCGTTATTTCAAATCAACCACCAAAGACTCCTGAAAGTCCAGAAAGGCCTAAAAGAACAGACTGCATGATAATGAATTAACATGGAAAATGAGAAACATGTCTTTGGGCTGGAGAAACTTTTCAGTAAAAAGGTACTCCCAAGCCCAGGTGGTGTCCCCAGAGCCCAGACATCTCATCAGCTGGACTGGCTCAACTGGATCACCACTTATCAGCTGGATTGATGCTGAAACAAGGATAGGCACCTTATCAGCTGGATCGACGCTGCATCGAGGGCTGATGATGCCTTTTCATCTCTCTTTTCCTCTTTCTTTCCCTTTTTCTCTTTCCCTTTTAAAATTTTATCTTTCCCTTTTTAATTAACCTCTTTAATTTCCCTTTTCCCTCCCACCCTACCTCTTTGTCCAAAACCCACTGCCATATGCCTAATTTTTCTTTTCTCTTCACCCTACCCCTTTACCCAGTGTTGTGTGCCTGTCTAGCAGGTCTAGGACTAACATACCAATTTCCACATCAAGTGTGTAACTTGCTAATAAAACTCTCTGTTTGTGGACCGTCGGACTTTTGTCGCTCCTTTCGACCAATGAGCATTTTCGAAGCTGAAGCGCTCCCTTCCCCTTAAAGGGAGGGTTGTCACACGATGCCCTGTGGCCGGTCACCTTCCCCTTCAGAGGCAGGTCTGCGCTCCCAGACGCACCGCCAAGGCACCACTTGCTCCTTGTTGTCTGGCGCCCTCTCCTGCTGTGAGACACTTCCTCTGGGAAGCCGAAGGTTTCATACGAATTCAGCTGGTCCCGGCAGCGCACGGGATGTGCCATGGGCTGCTGAGGGGCCCTGTGCGCTGGGGCTCTGCACAAGCTCTTGGTCTCAGTGTGCTTCTGTCCAAAATAGTCCTGGTTATTCTAGTTGTTCTGCCTTCCCCAGTTCTACCACCATCACAGTGAGAAGGAATCTCGTCAAGGTGTTTCCTGGGGTTTTGGATGCCTCAAATTGCATTACTCACATCTCACAGCCTAACTCATAGACAAAGGAGCGATAACTTGATTCATGTCAGAGCACAGTGGATTCAGGGGAATAATGAATGACTGAAGTCAGCTGGGAGGCCAGAATCGTAGTTTGAGATTCATGTAACAAGAAAAAAAATTGGAGTCTGGACTTGGAGATACCTTAAAATGAAGGGGGGTGGGGGGGAGGGCTAAATTTTAGAGACCTTTTGCTGAAATAATACAATTCTTTACTCTCACTGTGTATATTCAAGTTAACTGCTCCATATTATGCAGGTTAACTACAGCATATGCTCATACACATACTGGCAATTCCTGCTCTTTCAGTGTTTAGATGTATGCTGATAACATTGAAACAAATGGAATAAACTGCATGCAAAATGTGTGTAAGAACACAGTAAAAGAAACTGTACCAGCAGCCAAAGTGCTCTATTCATGCATTACTCACTCAGAGAAGGGCAAGACCTCTGTATTAAAATAGCAACATGATATGCTTTCCTGGGCACGCATGCCTGAAGGTAAGGAGTGAGCCATTATTAATGTAGCTCAAATGTGTGTAAACTGCAAAAATAGCTCACGGGCTCTATAAGGTATGTCAGATGCTCAGCACTGCAGAAACAGTGCTGTGCAAGGAAATACATCACAATGGAACCAGCCAAGTTGAAGTCTTAATATTACTAATGAGATAGAAAGGTTCAACATACAATTCAAGTGCATTTCTTGGAAGCACAAGCAATATAATTTATCTGTCCCACTTTACTCAGGACAAGGACCCCAGTTGTGGGTTATAAATGCCTGAAGCTCGGCCTTCAAAAGGCTTGCTTAAAATAATGGGACAAAATGATCCCACATATCCCATTTTAGCTGTTCAACCTGTAAAAAAAAAAAAATCAAAGCTGTATTTGTTTTGTTTTAGTGTATATATGTTTCATTTTTGCACATCAGGCAATTTACATTACACTAAAGATAAATTTAGTGCTGGGATAAACACCTTCTGGAATAAGTGTGAATGCCAAGGAGCAACGTGCACTGAGTATCTTGGTGAACCTGCTCCAGGTCTCTTTCAGACTACACAAAGTCTAGTGTAAGCCCAGGGGGAAAAAAAAATAAATGGAAGAAATTTTGCTGTGAGGTACCTTGTGTGTCTAAAAGGTGGGCTAACCCCATTCCCACTGTAAACAGGAGCAGGCTGAGGGAAGTCTGCAGTGTGCTGGGCAGTGCTCGCCTGTTGTTGATGCTTTCTGCATGCAGGCTGAAATCAGATTAGCTGCACAGAATCTCAGGAGAGCTAATTATATTTTTAATTTTAAAGACTCATCTCTGAGTGCTGCACTGGCAGCATGGCCATGTCTTTTGTTCTGAATGCTGCTCTGACCACAGCTGGGTATGCACAGCTCCAGTTATAACCATGGTATCTGACTGGATAACAGTAATCCTCAGCTTACTGACATTTGCTCCCTCTCTCCCTTGAAATCCTGCAGACTGCACTGATGTATGGTCAGTGCATTCAAAAGGACAGTCAGGCTTCAAAGCCTCTTCAGGAACTGGTAAATCCTACAACCCGCAATCAAATTAATGTGTCTCTTTTCAGGGGTGAATATTGAAAGAAAGGAAACTGGCAGGAATATGTACTAATTTTTGTGAAACAACAATCCATAGATCTTCTGGACTGTTTGTCTGAAGATCCTACCTGCCTCTTTTTCTGAACAGGTGGTCTGTAGCAGACAGCTACCACAACAGTGACCATGCTGGTCTGCCTACTACTCGTGACCTGGCTCTCAGCTGGCTCCTCATCCATCCTGAGAAAGAGCCCAAGCATTCCTGCTGCTCTCGCCTCAAAGGGCAGCTCCTCCCCGTCGCTGTCGTTCCTGAAGAGCCTGTACCCATCCACTGCGGCACCCCAGCTGTGTGAGCTATCCCACCAGTCTCTGTGATCCTGATGAGATCACAGCCTTTGAACTGCAAACAGACCTGACTCCTCCTGCTTCTTCCCCACCATTTCTGCAGACTGGCACTTGAGATGCTGATCTCTTAGAGAAAGAAAAGTATCTGCCCCACCATACTGGCCTGTAGGGCCTGCTTTATTTGTGTGAACAGACCTGGAGTGAGTCACTGCAACTCTCTTCTGCTAAGACGTTCCTCCTGCCCACATCACCTTGCACACTCTGATTACCAGCTTGGCCCACCATATCCTCCTCACATGGTTGCAGGATGTCCTGCCCCACTCCACACCATTCCTAGTTGGCCCGGTGGTCAGGTTGGTTGGGCTCTGATCAGCCACTTGGTAGTTACCAGATAACTGCACAGGGTTACTTCAGCAGGAGCTTGGCCATGGAGAGGCAGCATCTGCTTTTAAAAGAGGAACAGTTATTTCCCATCAAGGCAAAAGCATGACGTGGCAGGACATAACCTGCTATCATTTACTTTTTTTTTACATTTCCTAATTTGCACGTTGCCAATTGTTGTGTGTTACTTGGCAACACAGGAATCCACTTCTGTGTGATATATTATTAAAAGAGAGACTATTAGAGAGACATACACGGCCATAATATCAGTTAGAAAGTCACTGATTGCATTACACATGTAAGAAATAGAAAAACCTATTAATTCAGCCTGATATTTCTCTCTATCTTTGCAGATGTCATGTTTAAGGCAGCTCTCTAGGTCATTTTCCACATCAAGGCTTTCTACAGGCTCTGGATTAGTGATACCAGTTGAACTCCATTTAATATTTCATTTTAAGTAAACTTATTTGTAAAAATTCTTCCCACATTTTTCTATTTATTTCCATATAAATAAATTACATTTCTTAATGTCACTGAAGGATAAGGTAAAAAACAAAAAAAAGTGTTTGCAGGGTAGGGGTGGCAGAGAACTGAAGTTTTATCACAGAAATGGCGGTAACAGAAGCCAATACCAAACTGAATTACTATGATTTAATTGGTCCCATTAACACAGTATCTTGGGAAAGCTGAGTAACAAATTACATGTTTCTCCAATGGAGGAGAAATACTTGACAACTCTCACATGACAGGGCAGGAATACGGAAGTGGAGTTTTAATGTTTCTTCCCATAGCCTACAATTTCAACAGAAAGCTCTCACTGTACTTTGGGACACTCCACTTAGGAGCTCAGTTAAACACACCCTGTCACAGATCATCTCATCTCGAACCATGTAACCAACTGTGCTCTTACACACAGCAAAATTCCTACTTGAATGAAAGAAGGCATGGGGAATCTCCATCTCTAGTGTATTAGGATAGCAGTTGTAAGGATCAGAGTTAAAATTGACCTTGAAGGACCTGACCAGCAAGGCAATAGTGAGCCAAAGACAGGTTTCTATGCATGTGTCTTTTCAATCAGGCAGATGTCAAATATAAAAGGAAGTCATAAAGAAATAAGGAAGCAGCAGAAGACATGTATGTATTTGTATACTGTCAGCCTCAGGAGCTAACAGAAGAAAAAAAAAAGTCAAAAAAATAAGCTAGCTCTGATAATGACATTTTCATCTCCTCACTCTTTATTGCAGCTAAGGAAGCACTCAAGGGAGGGGTCAACAACATTTGCAGTAATTAACAGCACAAATTACATCAGAAGAGATCTTAATCACATCCTTAAATCATCTAAATCTCATAACAGAGTTTCTCAGAACTACTTTTAGGAATGAAAAGAAGCCCTTCTGTGGAATTTATGACACAAGTTTGCAACTTGCGGAGTTGAAGCAGACATCCAATAGCTCCCAAGAGATTTTATAGCTACCCTTGAAGGGTGTCACGAGCAGATGCTTTAAGTGACGCACCTGGCACAGAAGCACATTTGTCAAGGCCACTATCTGCAGGCAGAGACAGCCAGTAGAACTTGTTTATTTCAAGTACTCTTTCTACTGCTCAGAATATACACACAGCAGATTACTGCACAATTCTGCATTTCTCTAGGGACTGACATGCAGGTTGCTCAGAAGACAAGCTTTGTAACATCCAGCTTCTCCCAGAAACCCGTGGAGTGCTTTGTGCTGGATGTTTATCTGCCATAACAACTAACAGGCCAGGAACAGAGCCGGGGAAAAATAAAGTGAAAACTGAGACTGAACATTAAGACTAGTAAGTTTTCTTATTTATCTACAGGATATGGCTCAACAGTAATTCACACAAAGCCTCAATTATTCAACTTGCAACTTTATTTCGATGTAAGTCACTGGTATAAAGTTTAATATCTAATTATACAGATTCTGGGGATTTTCAGAGAAGCTTATTTTGTCCTTTTTACTGTCTTTCGCCACTTGGTCCTCAGGTGTGTTTCAAGAGGACTGACATTACATGTGTACCTTATATTTCTATACAAAAGCACTTCAAGTCTTTGTTTTATTCTTCTGGGTAGGATGCCCAAAACATGCATATTATACACAATATAATGGTCAAGGAAGTGTTTCCCCTCTTTAAAATAAGGCAGTTAAAACCCCAGGAATATTGATTGAATAACTTGGAAGAGTAAAAAGGCTTCTTTAGTTCTCATTTATTCTTTGAGCAAGTAAGACACATCCTCTTGGAATTACCAGATTGGATTGCTGTCTGCACTGAAAAGACAGAGATTGTCAAAGACAGCATTTAATTATGTACATTTCATAATGCCACTAACTCATCCACTTCTGAATAAGAACTCTTCAACATTAAGAACCGTGTAAACCCACATGCAAAAACTGCCATAGAATTTTTAAAATAGAACCAAATTGGCAAGTTTTTGGAAAGGATATTTCAATGTTTAAAAAAAGAATAGGTCAATTAAAATGAGCACTTCAAGTAACTTAAATATCTTTAGCAAACATATCTCTGTAAAATAAATTGTTCTTAGAACAAAAAGCTAACAAATGGCTATTTAGCCACTAATTTTTCAACACAGTGGTGGGTCTGTGTTAAGCAATCTGTCATCTAAATAAAGCGAGTCCATTACATTGTTAAAAAACATACATTAAGCAGGACTGATTAACTACTGCATTTCTGTATTTACAAAAGTGCTTAGCATAACAAAATTACCTAAAAAAATATAAACTTTACCAATATCATTTGGTTCTATGTGTGCTCCTAGACCCGCGCTTGGAAAAAATAGTATTTACACTGTTAGATTTTGACAAGTTTCTATAATTTTTAAAGAAATTTAACAAAACTCCCCCCACAAATGGACCCATATCTAAGTCAATTAATTTCATCTGGCTCGTAACAGAGCAGGAGCAAATCCTTGAGCAGTACAAACAACTCTAGCCAATATCTGTGGCATTAGACCCCAGAACTGGCTGCCGACAAATTGGGCAAGTGGAGTTTTCAGAAAGCCAGCGATCGATACAATGAATGTGAAACTCATGCGTACAAGGTAACTGCCTTAGTTTATTCCCTGCTGCGTATTCATTGATGCAAACACTGCACGTTTTGCTCCGCTCATTCTCGGTGTGAACATCCCCATAGTTCCGTGTAGAAAGATTGTCAATCTGCTCTTTGGTTAAACCTCTTAAGCGATCATCGTCGTCGTCTTCGTTCAGCAGGAAGAAGTGGGCAAGTCGAAGGATGGGCAGTGTTCCGTTCTCCACTAGGTTGTTTGCATCTTGAGACTGCCTGCTATCTTGGTTCTCATGACTGCGCCCAGAGCGTTGACTACCACCCCTCTGTCCATTCCTTTCCCTGCTGCCATCTGCTGCACGTCCACTTCTAGAGAAAACCCCGCTCGGATCACTGCTGTGTGCTGCGCTTGAGTTATTCTGGGCATCTGCTACGTGATGACTGCCGCTTTGCGCTTCTGAACTAGATTCAGTTTCCATTAAAGAACTCAGTTCTCCAAAGCCTGTCATTATCTGTCTAAGGATTGATCGCAGAGCCACTGATGAAGGTTCCCCAAGCCCAGTTTCTGAGATCCGACGGAGAGGTATCCGTATAGTGCTGATGTAGGTGCGAATACCTGCGCGCTCCGATCGGGATATCGTGCGCCGAAATCCCCCACTGTCACTCTCAAAGGTAACGGTGTTTTCTGACCTTCCTACTCTAGAACGAGTTCTGCTGGCAATGCTGTCCCGGTCTCTGTTTTCTCCAGGACGAATTCTTCTCACCTGAAGATCTAGTGTAATTGTTGGATGCCTTCTGACAGCAGCTACTGGCCTACTAGATTCTTCCTCTTCCAAAGTTATTCCTAAGGATGGGGCTACACCGGAAAGCTGGGGAGCCTGAGTGTTACCTCTTGCTTGCTCTTCAGCAGACTGTGGAGAAGTCTGAGCTGTTAGTCTCCTACTCCTGCTGCCCTGCAGTGCATTTCTATCCTGCCTCTGACCACGCTCCTCAGAATGAGCGGCATCACCTTGCCTTTGCAGTGGGGAGCGGCTTCGACTACTTAAGGTAGACCTCAGCCGCAGAATTTCTAATCTTTGGTTTGTATTCACGCGGACATTAGTTCTAGCTCTACCCCTTCTGACTCCTGCAGAAGTACCTCTTTCTGGCATTTCTCTCGGTTCACCAGCAGCCACAGAATTATTTCGTGTAGCATTATTTGTCTGGCCTGTCAGCTCCCTCGTTCTACTCCTGAGCCTCCCTGAGACGGCATGAGAGACAATTTCGGACCTTAATGCCATGGCACGTCTTAAAAGCCTGGTCCTTGCAGCTTCGTTGTTCGCCTCTCTTGCGGCCGTGCTCCTCGTCCGTGGGGCTACCGAACTGGCACCTAGCTGACGTCTTCTTTCTACGTACAGTCTGGTAGCATCTATATCAACGTACTCCTCACCAGAGGTTTCCAAAGTGTTATGATCGTGATTTATATTGATTTCAAGACTGAAGCGGAACTCCCCACTGTTGGGATTCGTTCGACTCACGGCTCTCCAGGTCTGGTTCCCGCTCTGTCCACTGCGCGTGGCGTTTCCCGTGCGACGGAATGTGTTAAGCCATTCAAGCAAAGAGTCGCCGTTGGAGTTCTCCCCGAGAACTTCAGCATCTGACAGAAACAAAGAATTGCAAACATTCATACAACCGCATGCTCTGCATCCTGCAATGCGCTCCAAATCCTCTTCACCTGCTAGGCTCTGACTTCAGACACAATACAGTAACAGTGCACCTACGTGCAATGCTAATGTACAAAAATATGCTCTATGTCAAAATGGCAGCAAAACTTACCAGTTCAACCTAGAATTTCTGTCTCATCAGCAGACTCACAGAGAAATTAATATGCCCAGATGGCCTCTTCTGAGCCAGTGTTCAGATTTGGGGGGTCCAAACATAGTTGGATTTGTCCAACACCTGCCCCTTGATGTTACCAGTTTGGGAATATTTTAACATCTCATTTTGACACAGCAGGAAAACGAATAAAAAATCTTGTCTTCTTTTGGAAAACATTTTAAAAAATTGTTTCCTATAAGCAGTAGAATAAATGATCACAGAATCATTAAGGCTAGAAGAGACCTCTGGAGATAATCTAGTTCAACTCCCCTGCCAAGGCAGGGTCATCTAAAGCAGCTTACACAGGAATGTGTCTGGGTGGGATGCATGGTTTGAACAGATTTTACCCTTTCTTCCTATTACAATACCCAGCTCCATTTTCACACCTCCTCCAACTACAGGCTCAGGAACAGATACAAGTGTTATGGTTAGGGCTAATTACGTGCATAAAGCAGGCCGGTTGGTATGATCACAGTGAAGATTTTCCCTTGAAGGGATAAGATGAAGTTCTCCCTACTCCATAATCTCTCTATGTCCAGGAAACCTCCAAGGACTTTGGTATCTTTATTTCTGAGCTGCCAATTCCTCTCCCAAATCTGACTAAAATTGGTCAAGAGTAAGCCAATATTTCTGGGGAACTGAAAACAGACAGCGCATAAAACACAAGTCTCACTTGACTAAAAAAAAAAAATGGAAATGAAACAACAAAAGTGGCTAAACAGTGGAGAGATTAACTGTTTTCCAATTAACTTATTTTCCAAGTGCTCCAATACATGATAAAAACCTGTAAGAACTGAAAAAAAATAGTATTTTTTGTGCTATTACATTTACTAACACAGGAAAACAAGGGGGGAAAGAGCAAGTAATTGTGATTAACATAAAGTTTCAGCAAGTATTTCAAGTTTGGTTTTGTATCCTGAGGAAATCTCTCTTAAGCAATTCCCAGAGGCACATTGAAAAAAAAGCAAAAGATAAGAGTCTCTCTCAAATATCTTTACAGAACTGTATTAATGCACCACATACTGTGTGTCTACATATATGAATGAAGAATGTTTACCTCCAACAGTTCTACCTTCACCTTCTCTGTTATCCAGATCAGACTGTGCTGTCAGATGCTCCTTAGCCCCCTCCAAACGCTGCTGCAACTCTTCTGCTGTTATTTCTCCTGAATTAATTTACATGTTGATAACGCTGTTAGATGAGACACTATTACTGCTTCTACACACCCATGCAGAAATAACATTTTGTATCTTAAATGAAAATCTTCAGAAGACAGATAAAACTGATGAAAACAGAAAGAAAAAAGGACTAATGTAAGATTTTAATGCAGATATCAGAGGAAGTAGGTAGTGGAATGGAAGAAAGATACTGAATGTGTCGAGAGTATGCCAGCTTCCAGTAACAATTAAGAGGCCTCCAAAATTGCCACACATCAACAGATACACTTGAATGTACCAAATGTTAATTATCTGGGTTTAGACATGCAAATGTAGCATCTTTGTATACAGGTAAAGTGTTACACTTTTGTTCCACATGGAGGAATTTTTCCTTTCTACAAAGCCACAGAAGTCAGGCTGCTCCAGCCACAGTACCACATGCGGTGCCTAACAGCAGAAGTGCTACTTCATTACACCTCCTCTACTGAGAGCATGCACATCTTACCAGGAGTGCCGAGCAGGTTTCGGTCCCTCATTAACCTGTAGTCCTCCTCGTTGAGCTCGTTAATGAACTGGTAATAGGCCTCCTCCCTGCTGAGGCGCTCCAGCTGCCGCTGCCTCTCACCTTCGCCGTGGCTGCGCTCTCGTGAAGGCGCCTGCTCATTGCCATTTCCTGCACGGTGTAGGGAGCGATCCATAATGACAATGCCGAGCTGTCCTGGACAAAACCAGAATATTAGACTGCTCAGGAATTACAGGAAGAATTTACCTAATTTGCAGTAAAACGTCCCCAGCATTTTCAAATAAATTAGTTTATTAATAGCTAAAGATGATTAAGGTGAACCAAGCTCCACGTTATTTGCATGGATAACAGTGCAGTTTACTATTTAAATAAATTTCTAGCTTCTAAATAAACTTCTATACTTCTAGCTTGCTGAAAAATAGTTTCAAGCCTCCTTCCTCACTGCAAGGACATACTGGTTGGTATGGCAACTTAAGAATGCAATGACAGGTTTTTTTTTTTTTTAGCAAATAACAATATTCTAGAAAGTTAAAGGAATTAACATAAAATTTATATCCTTTCTCTCAAGTAAAATACAATACAGTGGGGAGTATTTTAAAAGCAGAAGTATAGTTAAAAACATGGTTTTCTGATTATTGGACTGCAATTACCCAGTGTAGATTTGTGACAACCCCAACTTAAGACTACACTAGTATTTTCATCGGTAATATTCCCTACATAGTACACAACCTACAGATTTATTTCTGGTGGAATGACTCTTCTGACATTCTTAGATTATTTGTATATTTTCCTTGCATTCTCTAATCCAAGGATTAGCTAACAAAGGGATATCCATCTCCAGAATAGGAGTGTAAAAGGGCTGGGTGGTACATTTGCCACAGTTCTTCATCACTTACCAAATACTGAATCAGTGGGACCACACTGTTAGAAGGCAAAATAACCTTCCAGTGTCAAAGAGGCATTATCTCCATTGATTTCTGTGTCATTACCACCTCCCTCTAGTTAGGACTCAATCCGGGGCCAATCAGCGCTCAGACCACTCCTCAACTTCCCTATTTTCTAAAGGAAACCTGTTCTTCCACTCGCTGTTTGAAAGACGACAAAGTGTCCTTTCAGTTGAGCTTCCTGTTTGACAAAAGGCACCTGTAACACCTGCTGAGGCAGACACCTGACAAAAGAGATCACTTCTCTAAAGAGATCATCAGGCTAAAAAGGCCCAACCACACTGCACCATGCTGCTAGCATGTGGGTAAATCCCTTTCTTTTTTGTTTGTTTGCTTTTTGTCAATTTACACACACACAGAAGTCACTTAAGAGTTTAGATTACGGCGAAAACACATAAAACAGCTTTCTAAGCACACTCCTGATCAATAGTTAGTCTTCACAAGACAGGTGATGAGACAACAAACAGACCAAACCAACTAACTATTAGAAATACATCAAAAAAAGAGCAAATCTTTATCAATACTGCAAGCAGATACAAAAAAATCAGAAAATGTATTTGTCAACAGCAGAAGCTAGCATACATTGAATATACCTTTCTTACGTTCTCTGTGGGATCCATGCTGATGTATCCTTGGTATCATTATTTCCACACCTCATGTTACCTCCCCCCACCAGCCCCTGCCCCAGATAATTACACTTTGAAACACACTTCTTCCAAATCTCCTCCTGTGTCCAACACTACATTTTGATGCATTTAAAATCCTCTCCCCCAGCTATACCTCATTCAACTTAAAAGAAATGAAATCTGAATATCTTTCTTCAAGACATTTTCCATTCCCATAATATTTTTTTTTTTTAATCAATGCTGCCCTCTTGGCTCAGCCTCACAAGCAGTAGATAACTGCTGACTTCGATTTCCCACAAGGGCTACGTTCAAATCAGGTCACTTCTCATATCACACTTCTAAACACAAATTTCTCATCCAGCTCTTCCTCTTCCTACCCTGGTTTGCTCACAACAAAAGCAGTTCCCACCCAACCCACGCCCCCCAGCCAGCACTATCATTACCCATCATGACTATTTCCATGAAAATCCCCAATCCAGACTGCACTGAATACCGAAGTGCCTCTGTCCCAGGTGACTTACAGTTTGACATAAGTGCAGCATGGAGGGGGGGAAAGAGGACTGATAAAATTAGTTCAGTTTCACGTGAGGTTGTTATTCAGACAAATGCCTTAAAACAACACGTGGCTGCTTGCCCGACAATGACCATTCTAAGCTGACCCACTTGCCAGGTACATCACTGTATCTCTGCACAGAAAAACATGCGATATATATTCTTCAGATAAGAAACATCACATGTAGTCCCCCTCAATCTAAATTTAAAGTGTTGTTCAAAAGAGAGGTTCTTTAGTTTTCCACAGAAAATCTGGAAATCTCTTTGATTTTGTGGGTAGTTAAGGAAAAAAAATACTCTTTTGTTGACAACTGTATGGTAGGATGATTAATCACACTCCTTAAATGACTCACTTAGAAACAGTAAGAAGTGTGAAGTGCTCGGTCGTCCCATCTGTTTAACATAACTCCACGGATGACAACTACTATCCCTATTTATCAAATGCCATCAAACCTAAGTACTTTGGCACCTAAAATGTTTTAAGAGTTGTGAAAGTTGAACGGTATCAACTGCATCAAAAATGATGCACTACATCACGTACATTGCACTATAATATTTCAGAGTATTTAAAAGATGAAGGGTATTAACTACTGAGATGCAAAAATCTGAAACCGAAATCCAGTTATGACGCGGATCACTCTTCCTTTGCAGAGATAGGGGTTGCATGCCACCAGCTTACAACAGTTTTCTAGCATTTTCAACCTAAGACTTATTCCTTTAGATCTTCGTTCACAATTACTCTGGCCTATTCTTTAAAGTGTTTTTTAATATGTATCTTGTGCTTTTAGCTTTCAGCCTGTTTCCCGGAAGTACTACCCCCAGTTCAATTAGGAACCCATTTTCTGAAAGACTACCACCTTACTGCAAGGCGACTACGGAGCTTAGCTGAGGCAGCCTCCCTGAGCCAGAGGGCTATTTAGCATTTCTGTCACACCGCAGCCTCCAGGCAGGATGATCTCACCGACTTCGGGAATGAAAAAAAAAATTATAAAGAATAAAAACAACCCCTAAACCAAACCCAGGAACCCCCACGCACGAAGCCTGAGGAAGGAGAGAAAAAGGGAGAGTCAGAAGGTATTGAAAACACAACCCCCGGGACACCCAGTGCGACTTAAGCCGAGGGCCTGAGAGTGGCCGCCTGTCCCCGCCGCAGGCCCGGGCCCGGGCCGGCAGCAGGGCTGGGCAGGGCTGGTCCGGGCAGGGCCGGGCAGGGCCGGGCAGGGCAGGGCAGGGCAGGGCACGGCAGGGGTGGGCAGGGCCGGGCAGGGCTGGGCTGGGCTGGGCAGGGCACGGCCGGGCAGGGCACGCCTGGGCTGAGCAGGGCCGGGCAGGGCAGGGCAGG
>VXBQ01016670.1:0-42011 GCA_013400175.1 Phainopepla nitens | reverse complement strand
TTCAAGGTGAAGCTGACCGGGGAGCGCGAGCGGGTGGAGGACCTCTTCGAGTACGAGGGCTGCAAGGTGGGCAGGGGCACCTACGGGCACGTCTACAAAGCCAAGCGCAAGGACGGGTGAGTGAGCCAGCGAGCGGCACGGCTCCCCGCGGGACCCCGGCCCGCCCGCGCCCTCCCTGCCCCCGCCGCCTCCTGCCCCACGGGCCCGTGTGCCGCCCCCACCCCGCTCCCCGCCTTAATGCCGCCCTTTCTCCGGCCCTGCGCGATCCCCGGCCGGCGCCTGGCTCCCCCCGGTCCCCGCCGGCGTGCCCGGCCCCGCAGCGCTGTGCCCGAGTCGTGTTTCGGTACGGGCGGGCTCGGAGAAACAAATCTCGTGCCCGGGGAAAGCCGTGCGCCTAATGGATTCTCGTAGTGACTAAATCAGTTGCCGCTTATGCTGTTCAGCCTGACCATCGGCTTCATAGAACGTTTTTCTTTTTTGTTGTTGTTGTTCGGTGTGGTTTTTTTAACAATGCCTTTTTAAAAAATATGATTTATTACTGGTAGTCACCATTTTGGGTCGTCGTGCTGGCTGCTGCAGAAGCCAAAGTCTGCTCGTGCTTCGGAGGCTTTAGAATGCTTTAAACCACCTTTTGTGTGTGACCAGTTCTCGCTATAGACCTGCGTAAATTAATTTCTTGGCATAAACGTTTTAAAGGAAGACCTAATGAAACTGTCACTTAGGGTTTCCCTCGTCCGTGACATGGCATCACTTGCTGAAGAGCGGAACAATGGGAAGTAGGGAGCAGGAGGAACGGGAGAGGCACGGGTTGTTCCTGTAGCAGGTCCTAAATTTTGAATCGCGTTTAGTCTTTCTCTTAAAGTCTCACCGCAGTGGTGCTCTGTATGCTGTCATCCGAATAAGGTGCATTTTAAAAGTCTGGCTGTTATTTTTACATTGAATAAATAAACTTCTAAAGCAGGCAGTGGTCAGTCATGGCCAAAATACGATCTGGTTGTGTTTACATAAGCTTTTGATTCTAGAAGGAAATGCTCTGGCTATTACCTAGAGAGCAGTTGCAGTGAAAATGGTTGCACCTTCTCTTGTCTCAAACATGCTGATATTAATTGCAGCATGGTTACTTCAGCCTGAATTTTGTTTGGTGGTAGGAGTCAGGTAACTACTTTTTTGCACAACTTTTATATTTGGATCCTTCTAATTGTTCATAGGAAAAATTCTTATCTTGCCCGAATTCTTTCTGTTCTGGGAGGGCAAGAGGAAAAAGAAAACCAATTGTGTGATAAGCTGTTGCCCCAAGTCTCCTTATATGCAGGTACCAGCACTGCTGATGTAGCTAGCCCTGGTTTCTGTGCCCATACAGAGATCTGTAATACGAAAAATAAGTCCAGGTACTGGAAGATACGGCTACATTTCTAATGTTTATGTCAGGCAGCTTTGCAGCTGTTCAGCATGTTGGACTGCAGCAACATGTAGGGAATTCAGCATGTCATACTGCTGAAGCATTTTTGGTGAAATCATCGGTCTGCTTGATGTTGTTTGGGAGAGAGTGTTTAAAAATGCTGGTGGTAGTGCTGTTTTGAGAAATTTCAGGAAGAAACGGAATCATTTGCTTTAAAAATGGATAGTTGTTCAAAGGTGGGTTTACAGTAGGATGTGTATGTTTTTTAAATCTTCACTCTTGTTGGTGAGTTGGGAAATCAAGGTATGGTATTTAATGAAAGTTTTGGGGAAAAAAAAGATAAGCAATGTATATTGTCTCCTTTTCTCATTGCTTTGTTGTTCATTTAGTGCCCTGTTTTCTGTCCCTTTCCAGCATACTTCCCATTTGTCTTTCTGATTTCTGAAAACTTTTTCTTTTAAATATCCTGTGTAATTGCTTTTGGACAGTCACTAAAATATGTAAAATAGATGCATCCATAGATGCTTTTGTAGCTTGCAATATATTTTTTCATTTGTGAACTTAAATTACAAGGGTGGAATTAGGATTGAAATTGAAGGTTTCGTTTGATCCTGTTATCCAGAGGGAATCAGTTAAATCAGAGAAGCAAATAATAACATTTAGTGTTCCTGAAGCATGGCAGTTGATGGATGGATATTATGTCTTGTGGTGGAGAGTACTTGCAACAGGGTTTTGTATTTGTATATTAGTACATGCGTATATATTCAAAAAATACTCCTGCATTGTTTTAGTATTCCCCAAATGGTAAGTAGTGATGGATCAATCATTTTTAGTTGTTTCTAGTATCTGTACAGCTCAAATCTTCTTTTTTATATTTCTCTTGAGCTTACAAGCATTCTTTAAAATTTGTTACATGATTCCAATTCTTAATTTACATACCACAAATCTTCTAAGATATGCATGGTAATTTTTAGAGTACTTGGAAGAGTGGGCTGCAAATATTTTGTTAACAATATTGGTTCAGCTTTTTCTTAAATGGCGTCTTCTACTATGGATGACTAAGAGATAGAAGGGTCACAAGAACTAAATTTTAATAATTCGGTTTGTGCAACTGTATCTTCTAAGGCCCTTGATGGTAAATCCCAGTTCAAGAATACTAGGAGCAGTGTCTGTAGTACATCTGCAGTCTTCATCTTTTATTTTATTTTATTTTATTGCTTTACAGGTTTTACAGCTGCCTCTGAGGTGCAGTAAGGCAATTGAAAACTAGATAGCAGCTGTGTATTCTAGTCCTAGGAAGTTAATTGCATCATTGGAACTACATAGGAATATTTTGGAGACAGTCTTTCAGGAATCGTGATGGAGGGAGAATCTTTCTAATGAGGGAGAGATGTCCTGCAGCACATGCACTGGTGACCAGATGGGGGTGTAACCAGGGTTGCTTTCATGCCTTGCTCTGAGAAAAAAGCCAGTCCAGGCCTGCAGTGCCCTTTGCCTTAAGGTGAGGCTTGGGGTCTCTACTGGTCCATCTCAGAGGATCACCAGGTACAGCTCTCATGTATTAACTGCCAGACTTGACCCAGCTGAACACCAAACCACCTGAGTGACAATGTCAGGCATCATAATTGAGCTCTGTCTGGTGCACTGCCTGCAGCAAAATGGTATTCTGAAGTTTTTATTTTAATCTCTTTTATTTTAAGTTTGTGGTCTGTCTATGTGGTTGAATCTTCCTGGCTTTTTATTGAATGGTGATGTCTTTTCCATCAGTACAGTACCTGAAGTGGGCTCTAAAACTTGCTTAGAACAAAGTCTGTGAATTGATGGGGTTTATTTTTATAGCAGAAAGGTATACAAAGAAGCATTTAACTCTAATGGGGTTTATTTTTATAGCAGAAAGGTGTGCAAGAAGGCATTTGACTCTAATGGCGTACACTGGGAGGGGAACACAGGCATGGAATGTTGAGCATCAGTCTTCAGATAAAGGAACTGTTGCTCATCTCTAGTGTTTGTAGGAAAGTTTACTTTTTTTTTTTTTGGTCCAGAAAATGTCAGTTATTTCCTGCATAAAAGTTGTCTTATGTGCCATTTGGGCGGTCCTTCAGGAACGCTGCTCAACCCAGCTATTAAACCTACCTATTTGATTTATGCTGGACTTGGGAAATATGCCAGCAATTTTTTTGTTTGGTGAACTGACGTGCAGATCTATTGTTTTTTACTTTTTTTCTCTGGAGCTGAGTGCCAGTATCCAGCAGACTGAGGTGGCAGGACACTGGAGTCTCTTGTGCGAGCCTGGGCCTCTGCCCAGCAGGTGCAGCCCAACCTGGGACTGGCACCATGTGCTGAGCACATGGTAGTGTCAAAGCTGTGTGCCCAAGTTTGCTGGGATTGGTCTTTGCTCCCCTCTCCCTTTTTATGATACAGCTACCGTCAGAAATCAGAGAGAGAAGCCTATTCTGTGGAGCGAGGCTGACTGTTTCAGTGGCAGTTTGGAGTGTTTCCAAATAATCATTTTTTTCCTGTTTATTGGATGTGGTTTGGATGAGACTAAGAAACTATGGAAGGCCCCTGTTAGGCTGTATCTAACTTTCTAATTACAACAGCAAAAGAATTATATAATTGAGAGTCTTGAACTGTACAAGTGTCCTCTGGTGCTTTATTGAAAGCTTTCCTAATCTCTTGGAAAGAGACTTGAGTGGTGAGACTGAAGGTGGGAAACCAACACTAAGCAAACTAGTGCTCTCCTAGTTGTTGTCAGGAGCTGTGAAAAGCGATATTGGTCCCAAGCACAAGTGGAATTGGAATTTTTTTTGGTTTTGTCGTTTCAGCTCTTGCAGTTCTGTGCTGGAAGTATTGCTGTAGGTGGGGGAACAGATTGTTTAATTTGAACCTTCTGACACATTGTAACTGGCATTATGAAAACACATCTTGCATGCTTCAAGCAGTCAAATCTAATGTGCTTTTTTCACCCCCCTTGAGGGTCTGTATGAGTTGTAAAAGAAGCAGAATGGTGGAAATCTGGTAGATGTCTAGTAAGTTATTGGGTTGCATGTCTGATATGACATGTCATAGTTTCTACCTACCAGTTTAAAAGGTTCTCTCTCAGAAATGCTTTAAAGAGAAACTGAACGGATGAGGAGTATTTATCTTGGAAAATAGAGAAGGCAGAACTGTTAAGTTAAATCAGATAATGAATGGATTGGGTGATGTGCAAGATTCTTGTGCTATTCTTCTTTCACAGCGTTTGAAGATGGATGACCTGGAATGTTTCTGGAAAACATGAAATATTTTAATGCAGTGTAGATAAACTACATAACCTATTGTCAAAGGAAAAAGATAAGAGCATAGTGTCTGTTCTGTCATGTTGTCAAAAACAGTCACTTCTGGCTGTGGTAACATGTTCAGGCTGTTGTAACTGTAGAAGTTAAGCTGCTCCCTTAGAGACCAGGCCAAGCTCTGTAATGGGTGCAGAAGAGCCTGCTTTTGTTTTCTTCAGGAATTCTGAGATTTGGTGGTTGGTTTTTTTTTATTTTTTTTTAAACACTAAACCGTTTCCTGGCACTTCATAAGGTGGTTAGCAGATTAGTTCCAGTTGGTCTGTGTTTGTGGGTGTGTATTGATGGAGTTGCATCAGATAAGTAATCACTTACTTCGTCAAGGTTTATATCAAACTGATATGTAGTGAGAAGTACATAGAGTCTGAGGATGCCACAACTAGAGGTAATGAGTCAAAATTTTCCTTGATGAGAAGTGAAACAGCAGGGCTGGACTTGGAGCTTCTTGAGTAGTTCTGTATGGAGCCTGTACAGGAGTTTTATTATGAACGTCATGCTATTAGTTTTCACTGTTAATTTCCAGACAACTCTTGTCTTCTCTCAGTGGTGATTTTGTTGTTGTTGTTTTTGGCTGAGTGTTTGTGTGTTGATTTCAACTGTTTTGACCCGAAGCAGTTGGTGGAGATTGCAGGCAGGTGGTGAGAGCCGCAGAGCTGGCAAGCAGGCCTTTGGCTTCTGACTCCTGTCAACAGTGGTGTGGAATTTCTAAATGCCACAAACTTTATTTATGTATGTAATATGTGGTATTATCTTCTTAAAATATATGCCCTGAATCTCTTTTGGATCCTCCACTGTAGTAGTTACAAAGTTCCTAATTAAACTATATCTACATAATGAGGTAGGCACGCCACATTGCATAAAGTCTTGTGCTCTTACATTTTTCTGGTCAACCACTCTTTTAACTGTCTTCCGTCTTCTTCCTTCCCTTCTCACCCAGTTACATGGCTCCAGGCTTTATAGGTTTCTAAGGTCATGTGGTTGAAAGAGTCCTGCTGTGGCTTCTGGACCTTATTTGGTGTGATCTTCTGTGATCTTGTCACAGATGGGTTGGTTTATTTTCATACCCTGCAGCAAAGGTGAGTTAGTGTTTCATTCCTACCTGAAGCCTATGACAAGTACAGAGAAGAGGCTATGAAAGTAGTTTTGCAAAACAACAGAAAAAACCACAAACGGTCTCCATGTAGTTTGATTCTAGACTTACAAATTACAGTAGTAAATGTAAATAGCAGGGGCATGGGCTGTTGGTACACGATTTACCATTAGAGAATAGGGGATAGTTTTTGAGGGTGCTGATTATACAGGAGGTACATGTTGTCAGAGAACACTGCTTTTGACCAAATGACAATGAAGTAGTATGTTCATTCTAGATCTTGGGTATTCTTTGGTTTTTCAGTTTTAAAAGGATTTTCAAAGGCTTTGTCTTTTTTGGTTGTTAAAAATAACCAAGCACAAAGCAGTGGCAATGTCATTTATTACCACTGGAATCTGAAGAACTGTAATTTGCATACTGCTGTAGCAGAAACTGAAAAATTTATTGATTCTTACAAGTAGACTCTCAGTCTGGTTGAAATTTGAAAACTACAGACGAAACCTAATGAAGGTAGAGTGGCTTGGATTTGTGTATGGCAAGGCTGTACTCCGTCAGTGTGCAACAATAACCAACATGCCAATATGCACTTCACAGGACCTTCAAGTTACAAGTATGTCCATTTTGTCATTAAAAGGTGATTGTTGTGCCACTGTATCGAGCTGGTTGTAAAAATCTGGCTCTGTATTGAACTTCACTGACTTATAAACCATTCAGTGATGCACCTGAAATACTCGCAGGAGCAGATAATTCTGAATAGCCATTTAATACGGAGGTGCTTCTGTCTTTCACCAGAAGAATATTTCATGGACAAGGAGCAGGACAATGAAAAGCAGGACATGAATTGCAAAGGTCTGGGAAGCAGCATCTTCTAACAAAAGACTGATTTTTTTTCAGTTATTTTTTCGTTTGCCTATCAACTTTCTTTGGAACAGAATTCTTTCTTCTATGGATCCTTATGTGTGTGGAGTTGTGATTAGGTGGGGAGGAGACTGGGCGGTTTGTGTTCAGATGAACTGAGGATGTGAGGCAGTGCACAGGCTGCTGCTGTGGACTGTGGCTTGCCATCTCTGCTATGGTTGATACTGTCATGTGCAGCTCTGGTTCCAGAACGGGGTAGTTGTCTTTTATTTTATTTTATTTAGATTTAAACAAAAAATTTCTTTAGTGAGAATAGGAAAGCGAGTGTTGTTGGTCCTACCAACTGGCAACCAGGATCTTTTTTTTTTTTTTTTAGCAGAAATCATGGGCTCCAGCCCCAAAAGGAGATTCTTCATGCATCTCACAGAATCACCTTTGTTCTGTGCTGGCCAGGAGTGCTATTTTTGGTCTATGCTATTTGCCTGGTGTGTTGGGGTTTTTTTTTGTCTTATAAGAAAATGTTTGCCATGTCTATATTTTTGCCTGTGTCTGAAGGTTGCCTCTGGCTCTTAGTTCTAGAGTATAAGCCTTTCATTTTAAAGTGTGATATCAATCTGAATTTTTCTACAAGAGGCTGTAAGAGGAGTGATAGGTAGACTTCTCTGGTTTCCTTTCATGGCTGCCTTGGAAGCAGCAAAAATGCGATAATTATTTGTTGCAGTGATGCTGTTATAGAGTACTGCTGATTAGGGGAGGGTGAAGTGAGGATTATAAATGGCGTGGTCTGGTAGTGTCTTCTTGGGAAGTATGAAAAAAATCATTAAACTTTTTAAGATTTTTTTTATGGTATTGGTTACAGACAGACAATTGAAGTTTTCCAAATAGTTCTTTTCCTTCTAGACTTCTACATACATAAGAAAACTCCCTATTTATGGTAAGCTCATTTAGGCTAAGATGTGTGTTTGTTTGGTACACTGAAAAAATGCATTGAGAAGGAAGAGGAGATGAACCTGGAGCTAAACTGCTCTTCAGGAGAAGGTGAAAGAAGAGGTGGAGGCTCTGCAGGGTTCAGGAGCTCAGAGCTTGGGCGTTGTATCTCTGCATGGGGGAGAGCATCTTCTTGTACAGCTAGTGGACTGTGGCAGTGTTGTGTTAACAAATGATCTGAAGATGGGAAGAAAAATGGAGTTGCAGCTTTCCTGGGTCTGATCAGTGACCATTGTGGAGTAGGATTGGGTTTCTATCTCAGAGAATGAGTAGGGTGGGAGAGGTAAGTCAGGGTCCTGGGGTCTCCTGGCCCAGGACGACAAATACTGCAGCTCTGGTTTTCATACTGGGTTTTTAGAATCTGAATAGAAATTATGAAAAAACTCCTTGACTTGATCTGGAAGGAGCCCCTTACATTTGACGTCTGAAATCAGGAATAAAATCAGCAGAATTAAGGAAGGATCTAATTTTGTAATTTCGTGCATTTGAAGAAAAGTACTTTGAAAACAAAAGTTCATGTGGGTAAGCAAGTGATAAGTACTCAGTGGGCAGGTAGTTGGCAGTGCAGTAGCAGTTCTTCAGTCAGCAGGTTGAAAGGAGATTTTGAGAGTGTTTCCTCATATGTGATGACTTTCTTTTTGCAGGCTTTTTAACCAAAGGAAAAAACCAGAGGTGGCATCTCCCTTTCATCCGGGGATGAGGGTGGTGAGGTTTTAACACCTTTCATGCTTCTGCAGGATGTTGACTGACCTTTGCAGATTGTAAACCAGTAACCTGTAGCAGATGAATATCCAGATGTATTTTGTAACATTTTTGCTGATTTTTAGCAAAACTGTTTGTGGTCTCTGCATGTGATAATGGTTCTGTGGAAAATACAGCTTTCACAAACTTCTCCAAAACCATCAGGACATCTCTTAACCGTAAGAAAAAAAATTTATAACTACACATACTAATAATCTCTGTATTTCTGAAACTGCTAAGATCCCAGAGAATTCTGTGTCTGTACAGAGTCCCTCCATTAAGATATGTGAGGTTCTATCTGCTTTTGAAATACTAGAAAATTGATGATGGACTTGGCAGCCTTGCTGTCTTAAATTCACACAGCCTTTGCTGGTTCTGGTTGCGGCTTTTATGTTGCACATGTAGAAATTATGTAGAAATGTGATGGCATTTATGAAACTTGATTTATTTGTTCTCCTCTCCAAGGGTGTTTGCTTTATTGTGGAATTATCCACTGTCTAAATGCAAGTTCAGATTGGAAGTATGCTTACAGCTAGGGTTCCCTCCTAGGGTGGGTAAGTAATCTGTTGTACAGAGGTAGTAATTTACCTGTCTTCTGCCAGTCTGTGCCATGCAGAATCTTAGATTCGTTCAGTTAAAATTATTTGAGGTTAAAATATTTTGTTTCCTGGAAGTTTGTTAGGGGAAGAGGAACTGCCAGATCTTAAACATTTGAAATACAACAAGGCCTGTGCAGAAGATAAGCATTCAGAATTCTCATTTTGAATCTCAGTAAGAATATGAAGATTATGTTTAATCACTATCTAACTGACTCACTTTCTTTTGTGCTTGTTTAAAATAGTAACAAAGACAGTAGTTTTGTAATACCATAAAATATCCAGTTCTGGATTGTGGCTTTATGCAGATGATGATGATCAGTTCTTCCTCCTTTCTTAATTTAAGTTTTGGAATTGTTCTTTAAGGTTCAAAACAGCTAAAATGTATCTAAGCTTGTTCAAGTAAAGTAATGAAGCTGAGGGAGGAGCATCAAGATACTTCTCTGCTGATAAAGGGCTTGCTTTTCTTTCTGGTAGCCTTCTACTTTAAAACAGTCTGGAGTTTAGAGTAGAGAGTGAGTGGATGGGAATAAAGTTTCAGTTTCAGACTACATCCCACCAGTGCTGTACCTCTCAGGCTCCTCTCCCCCACCGTCCCCCATCTTTTCTTTGTGAGCCTGGCAAGTAATGCTGGGTGTTACTGCTACGTGCGGGCTGATCACCATTCAGGAGGGTTTTGTGTTCTGGCTGGCTAGCCTGCTGTTCTCTCTTGTCTTCTCCAAGGCTCAACAAATGGTTTCTGAGACCTTGTCAAGCCCCATAATAGCACATTTGGGATTACAGCCCTAGCTTTATTCATAGTTACAGTTTTTTGTTAGGCTGCTTGTGAATGAATTGCTGATTTCTGTGTATTGAGCCTTCTTATTTGAGAGATAGCTGCTTGAATTTGGAAGTCACTAGATGATCTTTAAGCTTCCTTCCAACCCAAACTGTTCTATGATTTTATGAATAAATATATTCAGTTTTATACAGAAGCATAGTATTAGTAGCTTATGTAGGAAAGGTGCTGGACAAATCATTTAATATTCTGCTTTTGGTTTTTTTAAATGGAGAATTCTATTGATTTTGCCCTATTGCATGGGGTTTTTTGCATATCGTAGTGAAAGACTGACTTAATCATAGGAATATATGGATGCCAAAGAGTGCTTGTAAAATTATATGTGATACTCAAGCAAAAAGATACTGCTGTTCAGAAAACAGTTTCTATTCAACAGCGTCTTAACAACCTTGGGTGTTAAGTGGTAGTATGGCAAAGCATATTGTGCAATCAGTTTAGAATTTGCAGGAAAAGGACTGTATAAGCCATGATTAAAGCTGCAGATACTTTTTAAAGGACAAAATGTTCGAGAGAACATAATGGTTTTCTCAACTACAGATGCTAGCCTAAACACCAAAAATTAACATTATCCTGGAAAAAATGCGTGTTTTGTGAACAGACAAGAACACAACTAAAGGTCACTGAAACAATCTGCCTGTTTTTCTGGGAAAGCTCTGCTGTGTGCTTGTAACACCTTGCGTACAAGATGTTGACATTTGAATAAAGGACACTTGAGAGTTGCTCTAAAAATGAAGACTCAATTCATTACTGTCTGTGTGAAAAATAAGTGCAGCTGAGAACGTGAAATACGAAAGGATCTGCATTGCAGAAAACTCTTGATTCCACTTTTTATTTCTGGCCAAGATTCATTTTCTGTGAGAGGCATAGCCTTACCCTGTGAGTGGGGGGCCCTAAGTGCAGATGTACTTGCAGTCACGATTTGCATTCAGGTAACTGGATAATCCCACAGTGAAGCCTTGGAAAGTGAGGTTTCATCAGCTGTGTTTTCTCACAGAACTTCTGTGCAAGGTATGGAGCTTAATTAAAGCAACTGGAGCAAGCTTTACCTGGGGGAACTTGAAGACAGCAAGGCAGCAAACCTGTCCCTGACTGTAATTTGAATCTTATCTAACTTTTTGTACTTGAACAACTTGGCTTTCAAAATCTCTCGTTTCTTTTTGGGTGAACATCAATCCTATTTAAGCAGGGTTGAATAAAACAACCCCTCACAAGTTAATGTGCTAACAGTGCCATTCACTGTTATGTTAGTTCCATTTTATAAAAGCCCAACTGGAAGCTTATGTGACTCTGCCAGATGAGTGTCAGATACCAAAAGACTTTAAAAAGAAACCCCAGCTATTGCAGCACAGAAAGCTCTGTGGGTAGAATGTAAGGGCGGGGGAACAATATCATTAGGACTGCATTTACATCTGCCTGACTTGTTTTCCTGTACTGTGCTGGAGCAGCGAGGCTACAAAGCTGAGAATACAGCAGTGAATGGTTTGTTAGCCTCATTTAATTTAGGCGGGTGCTTTTGGCCAAGGAGGAATGCCAAGACAAAACTTCATGGTAGTGAGTAGTTACCTGGGGAAACAGATAGTCAGGGTGTGCACAGGGGGGTAATCAACTTGGGACCTGACTTACAGTGGGGTGAAGGAGAAGATCCAAACCGATGCTACTGAGGGCTGTCTGTGACAAACATGGTTTGTTCTTTGCTCCTGGCAGATGCCGAATCTATACAGGGTTAAAAGAAACCACAAACCTGCTTGAAGTACCACTTCAGTTAAAAAAGAAAATATGAGGGATGGTGATGGGAGGAGATGGCCTCTCAAAGCTAAAAGAGAACCAAGAGATGAAATGTTGCGAGCTGCCTGGGAACAGGTTTTGAACCTTTGCTAGGCTCTCAGTGAGTGAGGGTGAGTAGGTACTCTAAAGCCATCAATTAAAAAAATGTGACATGCTGAAATAGTAGGATAAAGGAGGCCCTTGGGAGTGAGGATATGTTCTTTGAAAAATTAAGTCTTCTGTGAAGGATGAATAAAGAAATAGGAGCTAAATGAACGTAGACATTATGAAAGAACTTAAAGGATTGGCAGTGAAGACAGTGACTGAGGGTCTGTTTCAAACTTAGATGTTTATGAAGTGAAGAGCAGTCAGTTGTCAAGGTGAGATGTCTTTGCACACAGGAAGGAGCAAATTTCTAACCAGAAAGTATAACCCTGTGCTTTAAATTGTCCCAGTTATGAAAGACTGGAAAGGGGCAGTGGTGAGATCAGTTTTTAAAAGTCCTGTCTGGAAAAGTGGAAACTACTAATTGGTGGGGTAAACCAAAAGCAGACGTAGTGGACCCGTGATAGGTCCTGAGGTGAAGAGAAAAGAGTGTTACAAAATACATTCAGCAGTTTCTAAGTCTATTAAAACCTGTCAATGGAGTTAATATACAGGCTAAAGCGAATGCAATTGATGTAATCTTAACTATATTTCCAAAAGGCATTCTGTTAAGTTTCCTACCAGAGACTAAAGCTGAATTTAGAAATGGTCCTCCTCTGGATGGAGAAGTTAGAGATGAGAAAAAATGATGAGAGTATCATTAGTGGTATGCCTCAGGAACCTGTGCTGCTCAGAAGTTTTGTTTGGAAACCACTTGTGATAAATAACTGGGGAGAAGCTTTGCTGATGAGTGTTAGGTGGGATAGTGGAGGCAAGGACTGGTGGTAAGGGCTTTACCCTGAGTATCACATTCTTCCCAGAACACATTGTACTTGATGTGGAGCTATTTATTTGGGAAGATGGTCCTTTCTTTACATGCACACATGTTTATTATTGTTTAAGAAAACAATTGTAAAGTTAATAATGACACTTCTGTGAAAGTGCCAGTTCAATGCAAGCAATAGCTAAGAAGCAGAAAGAATCACAGAACTTACTAGCAGTGGAGAGGAGCACAAAGCACAAGTGCCACTGCTGCTGTAAGTCTTATTTTCAGTAGTGTAGGTGCTTCTAATTCCTTCATCACAGAATCATCAACAGTACGCAGGAACGTGGAGCAGTGTCTGTGTGAAAACTTCAGTTATTCTTATGGACAAGGACTCTTCTGTCTGGAAGAGCAAGGGACAGGCAAAGTCTCTCAAATCTTGAGTGTGGTTGATAAGAAACAGTTGTTCAGTGACTGCATACATTTTTGAAAGAGAATTCCATTATGGGCAAATATATAAGCAAATATAATCTGTGGACTTGTAGCTCCTGCAGCAGTAAGCTTGTGATTGTTAGTTAAGGTTGTGTCTTTAAAGACTTGGGGAAGTTTTTTTTAAAGCAGCAAATACCTTGTTTCTTCCATGTAAACCAAATCATGTCATAGATTTGACTACTGAAGAAAAATGGACCAAAAATAGAACTTACCCAATGAAATTATGATTTTTTGGAGTGTAGACCTGTGCTTTAGCCTGGTGTGTTGTGGATGCTTTGAAATGCTGTGCTCTCTTTATGCAGCTTCTAGTTTCTCAAGTGATACAAATACTGAGGTGACCTAAGAGCAGTCTGAGAAGAGAAGGAAAGTGCAGGTGAATTACAGCAGTCTTTTCCTTTAGAGATAATTCGTGTAGGCACTTCTTGTTTTGTTTCCTATAAAAGTGTTGGTAAGACTGCCGTGACCTTTTGTAAAGCACCATCAAGCTTTGAGTCTGGAGCAGAGGTCTGTTAGTCATCAGCTAATCTCATAGGAATGATCTTCATAATTGTCTGGTTTTAAAACCTACATTTTAGGCTGGCTGCCAAATTACAGTTTTGTGTATTAAGAGAGGAAAATATAATCAAATCCCAGGGATTCTCACCTCTGTGGAAATTTTGTGCTGGAGCTAATTGCAGGGCTAGGGGCAAGATTGGTTTTTTTTGGGGTTGGTTTTTTTTTTTGCCTTTTTTCTGTTTTATGAAGTATGGACAGCCATACTCCTGTGGTTTTACCACCACTAGAAAGCAGGGTGTGAAGTGACTGGTATCTCTACTTTTTCATCTCCATCTCTCTCCTCTACTCCTTCCTTTGCTGTCTTTTGCTCTTACCACATACTTTGTTAGTGCTAGTTTTGACACTCCTCGTACCCTGCTGTACTAGCAGAATGAGTTAACTCATGTTAGTTAACTTACTTAACATTAGTTAACTTCTTTTTTAGAAGTAGATAACTCTTAGGAAAATGCAGATGGTGAATCATGTCATGGAGCATGGCACAGACCAGAGCTGACATAAAGGGAGGGGATTTTTTGGCTGGGAACAGCAAGGCAGAGATGTTGAGAGAAGACTTTCCTTTTGACAGCAGCAAATTCTTAGAAGAACCACATGTTCAGTGCATCATTGAATTTACTTGGTTGCTTTGAACTTCCTGCCAAACTACATGTTGTGGCAAAAGTTGTTAATTAAAAAAAAAAAATCTAAGAACAAAAGGAAAAAAGTGAATTGGTAATTGTCATTCACCACATCAGCCGCCACAGAAGCCCTTGTGTTTATTGGCTTGCTGTTGGTTTTTCTTTCAGCTTTGGAAATTACTTTTTCTTCACCTACTAAAAGCTATGATTATTGGAGGATTTATTTTGAAGTAGAAAGTACTCTCAGCATGAGCCTTGCTATCTGATAAAAATAATGATGTTGTTCTGGCCCAGTGATCTTGCTGTGTTCTCCTAAGTATTTTCGGAATGGAAAAAATATTAATGCCTTAGCTGGACCTTTAATAAATTCGGTTCTGTTAATGCATTTTCCCCAGGACTAATTTCTTTGTGTTAGCATTGGGGTGAGTAATATGGGGTTTTATTTCACATGCCATCTTGTAAAATTAGATCCGAGTCCATGAAACCAGCTTCAGTGAAAAACTGTGCACCTTAAATGCTTCTATCCCTTTGTAAAGGTTTTTCGTTTTACTTTTTTTAAAGCAAATAGTGTCTAAAAATTGCATATTAAAGTGTTAACAAGACTCAGTCATTCTGAAGTATTACTCTTCTTTCAGGATAAGCTATGGGGGGAGCAGCAGGGGACTAATAGCAACAATGAAGAGTGCAAACTGTCTTTTTTCCCTGCTTTTGTGTATGCTGTATTTTGCCTCTGCTTTTTCTGTGTATCATGTACATGTCTTCAAAAGGGGAAAAAACCCAACCCTTACCATGCAAATTTATTGAAATATTGCCTTAGAGAGAAGTCTGGTTTTTTTCTTCTGCTAGACTTTTTAATGTTTACATTTTAATATGATCTTTCTGCTAGACCTCAAGTTAAATTTTTAATTCAGCTAGAACTTCTCAACAAACTTGCAAGATACTCACTGCCTAGCATTAAGGCATATATTTTTGTTACATCTCTGGAAAAAAAAAGACGAGAGAGAACAGCAGGGTAATTAAAATGAAATATGACATTTCTGTCATTTTTTCTGAGTTTTGCAGTGTGCAAGTTTTGCAGGGGTGCTATATTGTTTGGAGGCTCCATTCAGCTTTAGTGGATTCTAGACCGTTGATCATCACTTTTTTTTTGGTTGGTTGGTTTGTTTTTAACATGCTTCTGTGCATTTTTATTCATATTTTTTCATGTATCTCACATCTGAAGTTGAAGAAGTAAATAACATTTATTTCTGCAGAAATAGGGAAGCAGTCTGAAATCACCCCCTTGGGAGTGAGCACTCAAGAGAATGTGTGACACTATAAAGAGGTCCTGATGCGGGCATCTGTATTAGAATAGGTGGAAGATGCTGCTTTTAGTGGCAAGGACAAATGTGTAAGAAGTCACACTACTTTGTGAACTCAATTTATTCTCATCTACAGATTAACTAGTACCAGCTGCACTTTATTCCCTTCTCTTCCTGGAAAGAGATGTTCCTTTATTCTCATGTTCTCTTTGCAGGTAACTTTGTAGAGGAGAGAAGAGTTGTAAACTACTCTTTTTTAGCTGAAATGCTTAAAAAAAATTAGTTCAGATTCACAGATTTTCTGACTGGGTTGTATTATTCATAATCATTTCTCATATATTAATATGTAAGAGGCTTTCATGACAAAATCTGGGATTTTATCTCATTTTTTGGCAGATTTCTTCCTTGAAAAGAACAAGCTAGAATTTATGATGGGATAAACTTTAAGCTGGTTGTAAATACATTTAAGTACTCTGGGCTTGAATAAATCTGAACTTTTAAAAATAGTCATGCTTTGCTTGTGTAGCACACAGTTTATAATAGAGAAGATAAAGTTAACCCATTTCGTATATGTTTAATGCATGTTAATAGAGCTGCATTTTTCAAAATGTTTTTAAGTTCAGTCAAATGAAGAAGCACTAATTTGAACGAATGTTTATCTTCTGATTTGGTTTGGTCCAACTTTAGCCAGTTTACCTGAAGTGTGCTCACAAGACAAAAGCCATGACTGGCCCTTGTAAAATTAAATATTTGTAGAATAATCAACTTTTGGAGATTTGCATTCATAATATTCTTAGAACATTGGTAGAAGTAAAATAACTGTCAAGTCCTTCTTCAATCTCTATAAGAGAACATAATTTTAGTTCATACTTTTTCCATATTTTGAAAAATATGCTACTTCAGCTACGGTGAATTTTTCCAGTGGTCATAATTACTTCTGCAGGAGATGCTGCACTTAGCTGCAGCCTTTTGGCAAATCTGGATGTATTGCATCCAGAGGATGTGAGAAAAGAGTACTGGTTAGAAGATAATCTAACTTCATCTTAGATGTGGACAGGAACTGCTGTACTTCTGTGTCTGCTTTTTGTTTTTAGATAACTCTGGTATCTAAGCTCTCAGATGAACCAGATAACTGGTTCATCTGAGCTCTCAGCAGGCCATTTGAACATACTAATGGGGCAGAAAGTGTACCAGAGAAAAAGCTGGAAATACCTTTCTGAATAAGCTGAGAACAAGCCCTGAACAAGCTGATCTCCATAAGAAAATGAGTGCCTGGGCTTTAGTGCAGAGGACACGAACGTGTGTGGATGAAGATGGGTTTCAGCAGCAACCAATTGACTCAAAGCAAGTCATTGTTGGCTTGAAAACATCTGGTAGTTTTCAGTTCTTTTTGTCAACATAATTGGAAAACATTTTGATATATGAAAACCGGAAGGTTTTGTAAAAAGGAAATTACAAGAAGATGAAATGGTTATCATTGCATCATTGTTAGCTCAGATATTTTTGAGAGAATGATTTATAAGATTTTGTCCTTTATTTTAGGATTAACTGAAGGTATGGGGTCAATGATGAGACTTACTGTGTGTGCTAATTAGTCCTACAGAAATGTGTTTCTGGGAAGTCATGTGCTTATACTGTGACATCTCAGCTGTTGTACCCAGTAGCTAGTACCCAATTTTTCTCACACAATTTATTTTCTGCTGATGCACATAATTTTTGCTATTTGACTGTTATCCTCTATCCTCACAGAGCTGTTATATCTCATTCTGCAGAGTTATACCTGCTCAGCATTGTACATTGAAATGCATGCAGTGATAACCTCTGGGTTCCATACGTTTAAATGTTTTTACTACTTGAAACTCTTCTCATTCTCAGCCGTTGTGATAATAACCCTTAGTAAATTTAAATTTTACTGCATTCTTCAGTTATGAAGGCAGTTTATGTGCTTGCTGAGGATTAACCCCAGCAGCTCAGCCCCATGCAGCCACTTGCTGTCCAGCTCTCTCATTTGGTTCTTCTTGTATGATGAGATCATGTCACAAGCTTTGCTAAGATTAAGGTAGCATCCAGTGTTTTTTCATTGTCCATAGAGCCCTTTCTCTCATTGTATGGGACACTCAGGTTGATGAGACTCAGCTTACCCTCAGAAAATCCTCGCTTGTTATTACCAGTCATTTACTTTCCTTTATGGGCCTGAAAATAGCTTCAAAGGACCGTTTGCTGCATAACCTTTACATGGACTGAGATTAGGCTGATTGGCCTATAATATCACTGAACCTTTTTGCCCTTCTCAGAGAGGGTCCTGCTATTTGCCCTTTTCCAATCATCAGGAATCTGCCAGTGTGCACCGTGACCTTTTGCAGATGACAGAGTGGCTTTGCAGTGACATTTGCCAGCGCCGTTCAGCACTCTTGTATGCAGCCCACCTGGTCACGTGGACTTGAGTGCGTCCAGTTTGTTGACATTGTCCCTAATTTGGTTTTCCTCTACTTCCTTTCACCAGGACTGTGCCACTAGTGGTGGAAATGTATAGTTTTGAAAATGTACTGTGATGTGAAAACCGATACTGAGAATGCAGTGAGAACCTGAGCTTCTAGTGCCTTTTGTCCCTTAATTCTCCAAGACACTGGGTTGGTAGTTAATAGATACAAAATGCAAAGCAAATAGAACTCCTGGTATAAATAACTCACTCTGGCAAGATTATTTGGTGCCACAAATGTGGTGTTGAAAAGGAAACAAATAATTTTGTTCTCACAAGTCGTCATTTGAATGGGTACCAGGTCTGTCCTCATCTTGCTGCACTTTCTAGAAAAGTGTGTTCTTATAGTTTGTATATAAATGTTTGCTGTGGTTATATCATGGACATTTAGTACAAAAGTATTAAATCTTTCAGTTTCAAAAGCTGCATTTGTGCATTTACATGCTTCCTAGGAACTAAATTACTACTTCCTGTAGACTTCATTGGATCTCTTCTATGACTAGGGTGATTTTTATTTATTTTGAAACAAAACCAAAAAATTTCTGCTACTGTGACTTGGGTGAAGAGGCAGAGATACCACAAAATGAAAATGCTGAGTCTTCTAAATGTTATACTTTGCTGTTGTGTTTGATTTTCATAATTTAGCATGTCGAAATAAAGAAAACTCTACACATGTTTTATTAGTAGGCTTATCTTTCATTATCATGTTTATGTTTTTGCAAATAAGAGACATAAACTGTCAAGAGATTCCTTTGAGTTTTCTGTAGAAGAGATTCTGCATTTATAGTTCCTTTTGGTAGTTGAAAACTGCAGTGCCTATTTCCCTCTAATGTTTAACTGTCAGATTTTACATCTCCTTCTTTATAGACAAAACTAATCCTACATTGTGACCAGTTAATTTTGAATTTGAAATTTTTTAACTGTAATGTAAATTTAGAATGATCATCACTGCTTTAAAGACTTTGGTACTTTAGTCTTCTATATTTATTATTCAGATGAATTTTGAACTGTTCTGATGACCTGAATAAAGGGTATATTGTAGTGTTGTGTCAGTACATTTCTACAAAATTTTTGGTATGTGAAATGAAGTAACGATTTTTTTTAATATCTGCCTTTTATCTAATAGGCCTCCTTTCTTTTACTTATACAGATTTTTTGGGTTTCTTTTCCTCCAGAGGCCGAATATTTCTTATGATGCTGTTTACTTCCAAATTCAGTAGAACATAAAAGCGACGATGTTTAGAAGCAGCATTATAATTAAACCTTGAAACTCTTTAAGATGACAATTTTTTCATTTACTTTATTCAAGCTGTAAGAGCAACACCATTGATACTTTTTTGTGGTATTTTAGTAGGTTTTTTGTTGTTGTTGTTGTCATTAAAATCTGCTGGAAGTGGTGTTGTGGGTAACCATTTTTTTCAAGTTTACACCTCTGATGTTAGTGTTGTCCCTCTAAGGATTGTCTGCAAGGTTTTATGTAGCCTGCTCATGACTACAGCAAGTACTGCTGTTAGCAGCAGCAGTGTACAAAGTGAGTTTTCTTATTTGTGCTGCGTGTTACTCCTGGGGAGCACCACAGAGTTGAAGATACCGGCCTACTTAAGTGCAGACAAGAATAAACTGGTATGAAAATAAGTTTGCAGATTGACCAACTTTTCTAAGCCTCTTGGTAGGTGGAGGAGCTGCTGAAGTTACTTAATGTTTAATTCCAGGCAGAAGGGAAAGAGAACAGATTTTCCCAACATGAGCTCTCTGTTAGAAGGAAGAAATTTAGTTGAATTGAGTCTTACTGTGCCCTTAAAATGCAGCCTGCTAAGTGGCCCATTTTGTTACTCACAGTTGGCTGTGGAAGACGTTTATGAACAGGACTTCTTTCCCCTCCCCTTTTTTTTTCCTTTTTCCTTACTGCCTTTTTTTTCCTGTTTTGTCTTTGAATGTCTCTTTATCTTCAGACATCTCTTTATCTTCAGAGAAGGAAATTGCCCAAAATCACAGAGAAGCCTTGGGCTGCATTATGATTCTAAACAGACTATTGGTAAAGTATTTTCTTAAGTTTTGTGAAATAAGCTTGGTCATTGTTTGGCACTCCTGCAAACTCTTACCACTCCCTTTAAAAAGTAGTCCCCCAATTCCATTGCCTCCCAAAGAATTATATTAGGTTTTGCAAAGAAAATATCACTTGGCTTAAAGGTAAAAGTAGGATATTCCTACTCCTGTAAATGGAAAAGCTGGTATTTATGGTGTAGTGGGGTAACCATGGTATTTTAGCAGCCTCAGCACAGAACAGATGTTAGGAGTGAGTTAGGAATTGGTTTATTACTTTGTATCTCAACTGTGCCAGCACAATTCAGAGAATTTAAGTCTTAGAAACCTTTGATTATTTTTTCTTCATTCAATAAGAGAGTGTAGTGTGGCGCTAAAAAATGCACTTTATCCCTAAACTTATTTTCCTTCTTTTTGCTATGCTTTTATTTCTTCTAGACTGTGTGGATTGGCTAAGGACCCAGCAGAGATCACTTGGTCTGGGTTCCTGCCTGTAGCACCTGGGCAGAGCAAAGCTAGGGAATGGTTCATTCCCCACAGCCTTAGGTCACTGTAAGGGCAGAGCAAGACTGGACTTTAAAGCTTTGGATTTCAACTCTTAATGTATGCTTTTCATGTGAGAAGATTAATTTTCAGAGACTTCATCCATTGCTTTGAGGAGACCAAATGCTGTGTTCTTTAAGGCGCCAACCACTGTCAAATTTCATTAAAGCCCTGATTTGTGAGTTAACATACACAGCTGAAAGAGTGTTCTTCCAATTTTGTTCTAGGAAACAGCTGAGGGTTTTTTTTCTTAAAAATTTCCAGAGAAGGTCTGCCATCTGGTATGGAAAATTTTAGTCCAGATTTAATTTGGCAAAAATTTGACCAATTAAAAATAGTTGTACCATCTTAAATGTGTGGCAGGCTTCATTGTAGACAGTGCTACCAGAAGTGCTTGTAATATCACCAGATTTATGGCAGTACCTTGTGTTAATACTGACTTGTCTTTCAAATACCTTGAAATCTAAGCAGGTAAGCAACAGGGAAATGAGAAGAATGTTTAGTCTGGCCCATTTTGCTCCCTGTTCTGACAGTGGTAATGCACGTAACAGTAGCAGCTGTGTGGTAGCACTTCTCTTAAAACAGATCTCTCCAAACATCTCAAAACTTAAGTAGATGAGCCTGTGGGGCAATGAGAATAACCTGTAGTCCAGTTCATTCTGCTTCATATTTCTGTTGAGTAACAGCTGGATAGCCAGCCATTGCTAGCTAAGGCAGATAGAGGATAAAACAAGTTTTAGGTGAGAAAATTTCCCTCTTTTTCTGTCAGCAGCATTGGAAGTCGCTGTGCTGTAAAGCAGCTTGGGGTTATATTCAGAAACTGCTCATGGAGTGGCCCATAACTTCCTTATCCACCATGGGTTTGTGTTAATTTAATTTTAAAATCAAATTACCAAAGATCATAGATGAAATTGTGTATTTTGATCCTGAATCTGTTAATGATTTTGATCCTTGTAATATTCTTACATCATGAGTTGCACAGTTCAGTTATGTGCTTAGTGTCATAATGGTTTCTTGGTTTTGGGCTTCATGCAACTTGTTTTTGTCTAAGTTGTGTAGAGGTGTGTACTCTGGGGGGTTGTGTAACGCCTTGTTTTGGCCACATAAGGTTTTGTGCTCAGCATTGTCTCTTTCTCTTCCAGGCTGGCAAATACTGGGGTTTTATTACATGGAAACTTCTTAATACCTTTTATCATTGCCTTCCCTGTTCTTTTTTTTTCCTTTTTTTTGTGTCAAATGCTGTAAATTTTTTGTTTATCTCGCTGCATCCATGTAATTGGCCCCTTACTGAAATCTTCTCTTGTTCGCTTGCTGTTTGTTCTTTCTCCTCATTATCTGTGTTTGGATTTTGTCCATTAATTTCCCACTTTTTCTCTCTTCCCTAGGTGGTGATGATTAGGGAAAAGTGTGTGTTTTGGGTAGGAATAAAGCAATTCAAAGTTTGACAAATGGCGAGAGCTGGAAGAAAAAAAGCACATTTGTTCCCAGAACTTAACTACAGCTTAGTTTTATTCTCCTTAAGGATGGCTGAATTTCATTTTTTTAGGGTGGCTCTTTACAGCTGTGAAAGTTGGATTCATTAAAAATGAATAAGGCTTCTTATGTAACCTAGAGGTTTGAGGCTGTACAAGTGCTCCAGATAGTGAAGGCAATGCTGCTAAGTGTCATGCCCCCCAGGAGTACTGTGGATGCCTGCCCACAGGTGGGAAGGACAAGCGCTCCATCTCTTAAAAGTTTTGAGTCTTTGAGCCTGAGAATGAGCAAGAATTCAGTATCTTTTGATGCAGTGTTATCTCTTCCTGATTTTGCTTTTGGTAGGTGGAGTTACTAATAGGCTTGCATTTTAAATAAGTGACTCTAAGGTACCTACTGGTTGAAGTACATGTTTTTACATGTTATGTATGTTTGAAGCTGAGCAAACTTTTCATAGACTCTTAAAATGGTTTGGATTGGAAGGGGCCTTCAGAGTCATCCAGTTCTAGCTCCCCTGTCAGGGACAGGGCCACCTTCTGCTGGAATCCACTTCTGGATTCTTCAGATTGCTCTAACATCTAGTAGAGTTTTATTATTAATCTTGGCAGTTTCATTACCTTGGTAGGAATAAAATTTTAAGGTGCAGTTTGGTACCTAGGGGAAAGGAAAAATGTTTTAATGTGACATTAGTTCTGGGCTGCTCAAGAATTCATTAAAATATGGGTGAGATTGTGTCTTAGAGTAATGCATAGTATGTGCTAATTGTTTGCTTTGTTTTCTTTTTAATAAGAGAAGGAAAAAATGGAGGAAGTATTAGTCATTGCTTTTAGAGGTGAAAGTTTGAAAATAATCTCAATCTAATGAGAGTGGACTTTATATTTTAACTTGCTCAAGGTTAGCTTAGTTGTGGTTAGCTTACAGTTTAGCTGAATGTCCATACATTTAACTAGTAAAGAATGAAAAGAAAGTAAGATGCATAATTTGTATTAATTAGAAACTGGTCTCCGAATGGTACTGAAGAGGTCACTTTGAATTCACGGTGCAATTAAAAAAAAAACCAAACCAAACTTCTTTTTCTCTTCACAGGAAAGATGATAAAGATTATGCTTTAAAACAGATAGAAGGTACTGGAATTTCCATGTCTGCATGCAGAGAAATAGCAGTAAGTACCAGTTCTTTTTACTAGCAAACAAACTTACTGAAAATGTCAATTTGCATGCATGCTGGGTTTTGTCTGCTCAATCATGTTATTCTACTATGGGTGCTATATTTTTATCATAGGGGTATAAAGTAAGTACAAATGTCATGGAAGATTTTATCTACCCATTGTGTTTGCTGTCTGAAATTGACAGTGTTTTTAAGTTGCAATTTACTGCTCGCCTGGGGCAGATTATATTTAAATGCAACAGTTTAAAAACATGATTGGTGTGTGACTTAAATTGCACATTTGGTCTTTGGACTTTTAGTATTGTACTTCAGTTATTTTCCTGAAGAAATTAGTTCTTATTGGCTTACAGTGATTAAAACATTTTAACTTCTATTTGAGTGAAGATTTCAAACTAAACTGAGACTGTTGTTGCCTCGGAGGCTGTAATACAACCATGAATGCTGGTCAAACATTTTCTTTAGTTTTCATGTTTATATTTGTATATTCCATGTTGTTAGAAACTGATGAATAATGTAGTCTAGTTATAGTTTGTGAGAAGCTTGTGAAGAAACAGTGGAAAAACCAGTATTATGAAGCTTACCTATTGTATGTTCTTATGTTTTACTGCTGCTTGGGTTCATTGTTCTTTAAATGTTTCAAATGAAATTGCTTACTAAAGGGACACGCACATAGCTTAAGGGTGTGTGTGGGAAGGGAATAGTTTATTTTCAGTCCATAGTCCTCAAGAGTGTAAAACTTAACTCTAAATTTCATTTTCATTGACTGAAGTGAGTACTAGGCTTTCCCACTTAGTCACATCCCAGTTGGCTTAGTGCTGTCTGAAACATCAGTCCTTGAACTGAGGTGAAAAAGAAGCACAAAGAATATTTTTTAAGAGTTGCTCTTTTTGTCCAGTGGTGAGAGCTGAGCCCTCTGCTATTGTAGACATCCAGTCTGAACTAAAGGAGCAGAAAACAGGGTCTTAAATTTGTTACTTTCAACCACTTAGGCACAAATTTTTCAAATACTGTGACCCAAGTTAAATGCTTTTAGGAAAAGTCAGCTACCATTTCAGAGGGTTTTGCGCAAAGTTGTTGTCTTTCTGCAGTGATTTACTTAAAAAGGTTTGAAGAGTTCATTCTGCTTGAATTTGGCAGGAGAAGCCTGGCTGGTCTCTGCTGTGTGTATGACCCTAACTCAATTTCTGTACATTATGAGAATCATTAACTTGGCTGACAGGCAGGAAGGATTTGGCCTCATTCCTCTTGGACAGCAGGGTCCCTGGTATTGACAGAAAAGGAGTGAGCAGCAGGGGTACTTTCTCCGTGCTCTGAGCTGCTGCAGCACGTGCCTTTGGAGGAGAGCAGCAGTACAGCTCAGGGCCCGCGTGGGACAGGGCTGGTGAGGGCAGGAGGGAACGCAGTGCAAATACCAAAGATGCCAAGAGAGCAGGTATCGGGAGCGAAGAGGGGTGTGGAGCCCAAAAGCGGGCATTGGGATAGAAAGAGAAGCCTGAAGCAGTATTTCTTCAGCTGTAGTTGACTTTGCTTCTGGGTATGCTTCCAGGCTTGCGACTTCTAATACTGTGGTTCAGGTTTCCTGCAGTTGAATTAAGAATTCACCATGGACTTCTGGGTTTGAATTTGTTTCTTGCCATTCTTTTGATGTTGCTGTTTGAAGTGAATGGGATAATTTTTTCCCCCAAAATGGTGTTATTTTAATTCTGTTAAATAGGTTTTTTCCACCCTTCTATCAATTAATATTGTAAAAGGGGCAAAATGAACCTCCTGTGAAAATGAATCAAGTTGATGATAATGATCATACTGCTCACATTGATGATGTGAGTATATGTAACATATGTGAAAATGCTACTGAGTTAACCAGCAGTGTTGTACGCTGTCATCTGTACATTTAATTAATGAAATTATTTGCTGTTGTACTTAAAAAGTCAAGGCTGCATGCCTGACTTTGTTGCAATGTGTTCTAGACTACCCAAATTAGTGCATTTGAAGAGTGTGGTAGTGTTAAGAGGAGCTAGGATGATTTGGTTTGCGTATGGGCCATATTCATTTCATTTTCTCTGGAGAGCTGAGACTTGTATATTGTACTCTGTGACAATCTGGAAAGAATGTTGTTTGATATAAATCCCAGTGAAACTCTTCTATTTACATCTCTGCCATGGCTTTTGTTTTATGATGACTAACTTCAGTTTTGGAGTGTTGAGTATCTTTTATATTTAAAAATGCCCATAACTTACTCTTTTAAGACATCTGTTTGATGCAGATGCCTCAGTTGGAGAACTGTGTAAGAGAAATAGTTACTGAAATTCATCAGTTACAGGGAAAGGTTTGAACTAGGTTAGAGACCTGATTTCAGACAGCTGGATGGGATGGGATCCCATGGGATCATTATGGTGTGATCTCGATCTATAACTCAGTTAAGTAAGTGATTTGTTTGGGGTTTTTTCTTCAGTCATTTGAAGTTTGATTTTCTTCAACCATTTCTTTACTTGATGAACTTAACAGTTACAGTTACTGTGCTAATTGAATCAATTTGTTTCATATCAAGCTAGTTGAAGAGTTGTACTTTTCTTTAGCTTTGCCCCATTCATCCACTATGTTAAACATTTGTGAATCCTGCATCTTTCAGATCCTTAACTGAATGTTTGGCTGCTCATGTCTTGTTCTCTGCAGATCTGTGCACTGCCTGGTATGCTGGGTATCTGTTTTGTGATCTGCAGTTTCACTTCTGAGGATTTAAACAGGCACTAAAAACTGCACATTCAGCATGCCAAGAGTTGAATTTGTGGTAGATGGGAGAGCAGAGAGATAGGTGAGAAGATTTGTATAAAAATATGCAGAATGTACGAGCCCAAATGATTGATTTCTTGTCTTCTGATTTAATCACGCAGAAGAAAGTCAATAAAGTCTATCCACCTGGAATAGTACAGCAAATGCTATTTCACAGTTCACAAAGCAGGAGAGTTCTTCAAGGCTGTAGAAAGCTGAAGTAGTTAACTAGGCTTTAAATAAAGCTTCAGGATTTTAGTTTGGACAGTTTCCTATACAGAAGTCCTAGATTTTGAAGCAACCAAAAGTTGACTTGCTGACATGTTTTGTGTTGATTAGCATTTTTCATTCAATTTTAGCAGGCTTGCAAGTACTTTGCTTGCATATGCTTCCTTTGGCTAGTGAGGAGTTGCCTGGGTTGAGGTTTGTTTGGGATTTTTGGTTTTTGTTTTGTTGAGGGAGCTGTGAGGGTTTTGGGTTGTTTTGTTTTTTCTTTTTACCAGTTTCCCATGTAATTTGTTTATTGGTGCCTGGTTAGGTTAACAGAAATATCCGATAGTATTAATTTTTGTCTTGGCTCTGAAGAGGAAGTGCTGGGTGTCGTAGCAGATGCTTTCAGTGATGGAAATGGTGAGTGTGACAAGGCAGATCTGGGGTGGACAGTGCTGTGCTCTGGCTGTCTCCTGTCTGTGTTGTGTCCTTTAAAGGCCATATCCAGTTTGTGTGAGTTAAAACAGCCTTGGGGCTGCCAGGGATGGAACAGAAAACTACAGAACAATAAGCAGCTGGCTTCTCTGGTTGTTTTCACTCTTTAGGTCTGCCTTGGAGGCATTCCTAGGATTTTATGTTTCCTGTTGTAACAAGTGCACGCTGTTATCACAAAAGATTATGTCCTCTGTGTTGGCTCTAGTGATAGTGTGACTGTAGGACGTTCATCTTCGCCAAAGGGCAGAAGAGCAGTTTTGTTAGTTTTGTGGGGTGAGCAAGCAGAGTTGAACCATCCTTTGGATGTGCTGTTACTTAACAGAACTCCTGTGAAAGGGAGAGCCTCTGCAGCAGCCCTGCTCGTCTCTGTATCTGCACTGTCCCCATGGCTTTCGCCTGGGCTGGAGGGTGGCAGAGACTGAGGCACAGCAGCGGGCCCAGCCCCCATGGCAAGTAAGAAGGGAGCTGCTGTTGGTGAGGGGTCTTGCCTGAGTGGACCTTGGTGGAGGAGGCTCCTCTAGAGAGTAATCGGTCCTTCTCATACACTGGGCCTTCTGTGCCCTGCGTGACAGCAGTGTATCACCATGTGGCAGTCAGGTCTCTCTTCCCTCTGCCAGTGGAAGGGCTGCAAGAAGGATGTAAAGGCTCTTTCATGTCCAGCCTGAGTATGACTGTGATCTGTGCAGCCTGCAGCAGCCAGAGGGTCCCCATGAGGCAGAAGCCAAAACTGGGTGACACCAGGATTTACACTCTCTTCAACACCCTTCCCTGGTAAGGAACAAATAACTCTCACAAGTGAGCTTACCTGAAGAGATCCTGAACCAGCTGTGTGGCAATGAACAATAGTTGGGTCTGGGTTCCTCAGGTTATGGAGGCTGTCATGTCCCTTGCAGTTTCCCACAAGAAAGACCAAGCACTAAAATCACTCTAGATAGGTCTTCCTCGTGTCAGAGAGCTCTGTTATGGTTTCTTGGCAATCTTTCCCTGTGGTGAAAGGTGACAAAGTACTGAGGAAGATGGATGTTTGATTTGACTCTTTTTGGCATGTTTACTGATTCTCAGATGCTTTAGTTTAATACTAACATGGTATGTAAAATATCAGTTGTGGCTGAGTACTTTACCAAGCTGTATTACTGATCTGAAGACAGTGTTCTTGAGAGATTCTGTGTAAAGGGAGTGTAGCACTGTTTTTAGGTCTGTGACAGTGGGACAAAGATGCTGACTGTGTGTTGTAATTAGAATCCTTAGGAATCATCATGTTTTCTGTGAACAGCAGAATTTGTTCAAGCTTGACATCCAGTGTCTATCTCATCTGGGTTCTTCACCCACTTCCTTACTTCAAGAGAACATTTAGTAACATCTCTTTTAATAATTCTAATGTGTTTGGAATTAGAAGGTGCTAATAAATATTGACTTGCATGTGACGTCATGTAAGGCTCGCTTATTTTAAAAACAGCGGAAGGTAAAAAGAAATACGGGCTTTTTTTCCTCTTGACATTTTGTGTTATCAGGCTTCTTTTTTGCACATTTAGGACTTTAGAAACATTAAAATAATGAAATATACAACTTTGCGAAATTGTTGCTTTGTCTGAAGAACTGGAGCTTCAGAAATGTGTTGTCAGCTTCATAATAAATTCTTAAGAGTGAGCAGTATTATAACTTTTTGTTACAATGCCTTTGTAAGCTTTTATTTGAACACTTCTGAAAGGAAAACAGCATGTACTTTCAGCAGATATTCTGTTCTTTTTTAGTACTGTGGAATGTCTGACTTGAGAATATAAAACTAAAATTGTATTTACACTGAAGCAAACAGATCTTGAATTTGATGCACAGCAGCTAAGCCAGCCTGGGGTTTGAGCAGTTGTATAATAGAATTTGGGGGTTAGTTTATATAACAAGTTTAAAGTACTTGAGTTGAGCTCCGCTGTTTCACAGGAAACTAAGAATAGTGACTGGAAACTTTTTAACAAATGTTTGTGGCTTAGAATTGGGTGACATCTCTGGTGACAGATGTCATCATATTCTACTCCTGCTCTTGCAGACAAGTAAAGGGTACTTTAAAAACATTTAGCAAGCTACAAGTTAAACTTCTCCTTGTAAGGAGAAGAGATCTCTGAAGGCAGTTTCTGAGTCTCATTCTAGTAATGAGTCTATGAACATTATTCAGCCTTTAAGCCAAAATTAATCATGACTAATCAGTACCCATTTGTAGTTATCATAATATTGTCAGTTAGTTAAAATAGCTCTTCTCTTCTGCTCTCATTTTAAAGAGAGATAGGGACTGTTTCTTCTCTGCTTTGTTTTGGCAGGCTATAAGCATTTTGGCTTGGCTTGCTGGTTTTCTTTGAGCTCTCCCTTCCCCTGGATGTAGGCTTGGGCTTTCTTTGCCCTGTTGCAGTTGGAATTAATCTTCCCTGAATGGGCCAGAATTGTGCATAATGTTTCAGGTCATGTCTTATTGCTGTCTATACTCATCTGTTGTAGCAGTAATTCCACTGGCACCTTACTTTTTGCAGGATGAGTAAAGTTTGTCATTCTGCTTGCAGTCTGAAAGTTGCCTTTCTGCATCAACTGCAATCTGTGTTCCAAGGCCTGCTTGCCCATTTCTCCATTACAAGGCCATGGCATGACTGTTAATTTATGATGTTTATTTTTGGATCCCTTGGTGAAACTGATGTCAGCCTTTTTGAAGCATGAAATGATGATTAGAATTGGAATTTATGCCATCAAACTAGCCATGTAATGCCATAGTGACTTTCCTTTAAATGAGTGTTGATACTGCCAAAGGCTTTGTGTGTAGCCAGTTTTCTGACTGTCCTAGGGCTTGGGAGAAGTGCTGCATGGCACTCAAAGGAAGGCTGTTGGAGTAAGAAGCTGCTTTTTCTAAAATAGCTGATGGCCTGCATAGGGGAAACTCATTCCGGGCCAGGTTACCTAGCACACTGCTCTAACAATTGTGCACTGTTACAGGATTTTGGAATCATTTAGGTTTGGAAAGACCTGTATCATCAAGTCTAACCATCAACCCAGCACTGCCAAGTCCACCACTAAACCATGTCCCTCAGTAACAGCACACCTGCATGTCTTTTAAATACCTCCAGGGATGGGAGCACAGCCACTTTCCTGGGCATCCTGTTCCGGTCCTTGACAAGCATTTTGGTGAAGTTATTTTTCCTGATAACTGATCGTAACCTCCCTTGTGCAACTTGCATTGTAGAAGTAAGCATGGTAGTATTGCAAGGCTACATTTTGCAGGTTAACATTCCCTGTGGACCACGAAGATTAGCAAGCATCGAAAGCAGGGGCAAAATGGCATTTGCAGCAGAGTTAGAAATCCTCACTTAGGTGAAGAGTGCTGTGTCTTGGCTTGTGAGAAGTGTTGTAGCTGTGGAGAGCTTTATGGGCAATGTGGGAATATCACTGGAGGAAGCAGGTTGTGTTCATAAAAAATTATGCTGACTTCAGTTCATATTTTATGTGAAAGATAATTGTTGTTAGTGCAAGAAAAGATTGGCCTTAGTCATGCTGCAGTTTTCCTGGTTCCCTTACTGCTGCTGTTGATTATTTAATAACATCCTGTTTTACTTCACTTTCTCCTTGTTGCTGAAGCAATTTAACAATTTTATGCATCGTTGGGACACTTTGTTTTACTGTCCTTCAGTTCCCCCCTGGCTGTGTGGAATGAGTATTTCTTCATTTCAAGAGGGAGATGGAGGGACCTTAGTGTGAGCCCAGGACCTGCACACAGGGATGATGTTTCCCTTGCTGGATCTTGAACAATATGAAAACAAGGGGCCAGACCAGTCAGGGACAAACATGGGTTTCTAAAACACGTGTATTGGCATCTTTGTCATTTGCTGTTTTCTATTTCTTTGGAGGTCTGTTTGGGTCTCCCTTCTTTATAAGGGGGTACTCAGACTAACTAATCTAAGAGAAACCTTTCTTGTTGAGGAGATAGATTTGAATCATCATGTGATATGCAAATGAAAAGGAAGGCAATTTGCTGAGAGCCAAACGCATCATTTTTGTCTGTTTTCTCTTTGTGTTCTACAGAACTGAGCTAGGATAGACAGAAGCCGTTAGATAACACTCATTAGGCCAAAAAATAGCCTTTATCATGAGCAGGCATTATAATCATAGTCAAAGCATGCTTCTTGCAGTCTACTTTGTCTGAACTGTCTTTGTTTGAACTCTGTCAGCTGCTGGACACAAGTCAAGTCATCGGGTAGGAAAGGCATGTGGCTTATGGGCTAGAGAGGCCTGGTTCATGGAGACTGAGGTTGCTGAAAATGCTCTTTACAGCCCATGTGATGTGTTATCATCTGCATGAGCTCTTTCAGATACTTCAGACAGTGTTTGCATTTGTCCCTGTGAGTGTTTCAACCTTTCCAAGACAGTGATTCAGCAATCATCTGTCCCACTGCAGCAATCATTTCCTTATTCTGATGGTTTTGATGATGTATGTTAACCATCCTATTCACTGGGTTGCTTGCGGCTGTCTGGCTTTGACTGAAACCATCAGGTTTTTTTTTTAAGGAAGCTGAAAGAATATGGATTTAAGAGCTATTCAGTACAACAGGCAAAGGCAGAAACCAGCAAGAATGATTAACTGCATACAGAGATGCACAAACAGTAACAGGTGCTGTCAGTGACAGTAACAAAGGCCAGAACTCCTAACACAATGGTGATGGGCTGCAAAAGTAACTTCTCAGGTGTGCTCTTGAAGAGTGTCAGCTGGGAGTGATGAGAAGGAAAGCAGGTTGCTATGGAATATTTAAGAATATAGTGGGGGTTTTGGGAGTTTGAGAGGATTACTGGGATATTCAGAGCAAAAATAAAAGGAAGGGGAATTATCAAGTTGGAGTAGGGAGGAAAAAAACAAGGAATGCTGTCAATCTCAAAGTTTGCAAAGACTACCTTCGAACAAACAAAGGAGACTTCTACCTATGTTGCCTCACTACACAGACAGGGAATCCTGCTGCTACATTACTCAAAAGTTTCTCTTATTTGTGTCCAGCTTTGGTGATAGGTTTTCTGTGTGTTCTCCAAGCTGAATCACATTTCATGTGAAAAGGTTGGATTTTTTTAGGTAGGTGATAGCTGCTACCTCAGGAATAAGGAGTGGGAGAGTCTTAAAATGGGATCTGAAAGGACAAAAGGGAACATTACCTTCTTTTTTTAGAGCTCTGACTAGTATCTACATCTTTCATGAAAGAATAGTTTGTTGTATCTGGTATGGATGTGTCCATTAGGTCACAGGAAATACAATATTTTGGTATGGACACATTGTTGCTGAACTGTCATGTAGTCGTCTGGTGCAGTTAATTAAACTTTTTAGCATAAATTTAATATATGAATTTATGCTGATTAAAGAAAAATTACTTTGTTATAAGGATGGGCACAGTGTATTCTTAAACTGTGCAACATCATTCATCATTGAGAGGCTGGTCTTTGATGCTGTGCCTGTCTGGCATGCAGTTAATCCTCTCCACATCAGCCTGCATGGTGGAGTGTGTTGGATTTGTGACTAAAGCAGTGCTTTGGCTATTGCTTACAGTGTTCAGGCTTTCTCTGTTTCCCATTCCTGCCCCTTCTCCCTTTGGAGGGGTAGCCTTGGCTTGGAGACTGGCTGGGCATCAGTTTTCTTATGGGAAGTTGTACGTGATTGCCTTTGCATTACTTCTGTTTTTTGTTGCAGGTGTGGTGTTTAATTCCCCTTTCTTTCACTTACTAAACTGTCTTACCTCACTCACAAATTTCTGGCATATTGGTTCTTCCATTCATGTCTGACTGAATGAGGTGAGCAAGTGGCTCTCTAGGATTTAGCTTCTGGCTGGGGTTAAATTACCACAGGCAGTCCCCACCTGTAATTGATAAAAAAGTGCGAATAAGCATTTTTTGGTTTTTCCCATACTGATTTTATTCTTTCTAGGAATTACAGGCATTTAAAGAATTCCATTCTTCTTGTGGATCCTGCTTTCAAGTGCCTCTATATAGTGCTTTTACAAATCTTCGAGTTTCACCATGCTGACACTCTACAACCTTCTGCATCAATTTCTATTGCTGCTTTGTGTCCTCTACATTATCTCTCTGTTTGATCTTATACTTGAGGTAAAATCTCTGTGGGCTGTGTAGGTCCTTTTTTCCAAGAAATGCCACACTAAAGACTGGCCCGTGAGTCATAATGAAAGTCTGTCTCAAATGAAATAGGAAAAAAGGAAGCAAGCACACATATATATACTTCCATTTTACTATCTCAGTAGCAGCTAAAATGACAAAGTTATAATGACAAAGCAGCACTTATGACAAAGTTATAAATAGAAAGGAATGCATTTTTTTGTTTCCTCTGTTATGTTGTGGAAAAATTATATTTTATTGAAAATTGTCTCTGAAGTAAATTCTGTATTCGAAGAGTAGTTTAATTTTCCATTGGCATTTTTTTAAAAGAGAACAAGCCCTGACCATTCCTTTTAATAAAAAATGTCATCATTTTTGGCACACTGAACTGGCAGGAATTTGATTAGGCTTGGGTGTTCACACTTAAACACAGTTTGCTTAGATAAACTCTTGTTTCTTTCTTAGCAATTGAATGAGTGCAATTGAATGAGTACAGTATGATTGTAACATGACCAGGAGAGCTCAAATAGACTGATGCTGTCTGCATTCAGTTGTTTTGCTGTATCTCATCTGTTTTCCTATTGGTGGGGTTCAAACTGTAGTTTCTGAAGCAGCTGAGCTGGTTTAATGGCTCACTGCTGCTCAAAGAAGTTCCAGGTGTATCCCTTTGCTAGGCCTGTCTCTGTCAGTACCCTAATTTGTTTCAGCTCAAGAGCTTAGTACTAGGTTACCTTTCACCAGCCTTTATGCATCCAGGATAGTTTTCTCTTGAGCTGGGTACTAGTTTCTGGGTGGTTTCTGTGAATGTACTAACTGTTGTAATCTGTGTTGTGGCAAGAAGCTGGACCCTCTTCTGTAGAGAGTGGTGATCTTGTAGATCATCAGAGTCCACCTTACAAACCACATCTTGGTTTAGCTGTCTGCATTGACAGGCTCTGTATCAGCCATTCCATTCAGTCTCAAATGACTGCAGCTAAAATGCAGCGTTTTCAGATAATTGAGAGTGAGGAGAAAATGGGGTACCCCAAATGGGGCTGTTGAAGATTACAGCCTGTGTGAAAGGGCAGATGCCACAGCTGGCTGTTTGCAGAGTCATCTTGGTCCTGGATAATAATGAGGTTTACATAGAGTTGAGCTTTTAGAAAATTAGTAGGAAGTGAATGCCCTTAGTGGGTTATGACCTGCTTTCAGCTTTGGTTTGAAACTAATGACTGCTTCTTTCATGAAAAAAACATGGTTTTCCATGGCTTGCAGATTTCAACTTTTGTTGTTTGTGTTCTAAGTATCCCAGCTCTGGATGTATGGATATAACTGTTGTGGACTTTTTTCTTTTGCAGTTGCTGCGGGAGCTCAAACATCCAAATGTCATTTCTCTGCAAAAGGTGTTCCTTTCTCACGCTGACAGGAAAGTGTGGCTTCTCTTTGACTACGCTGAGCATGACCTCTGGGTAAGGTCAATTGTATGTAGGTACCAGGCTTAGAGTTAGAGTTGCAGCAAAGGAGCAGGGTCAGGGGAGACACATAATTTTTAAACACAGCATAGCTGCTTACTCCATGTTTGTTGGAAGCATTTTCAGTGCTAAAGGAAAAGCAATGGAGAATGTTAAGTAAACACCCCACATAGTTAACCTGTGATCTCTTTAAGAAGATAAAGAACTGCAATAAATCTGCAGAAATCAGCTCTCAGTAGCTAGAAGTCTATTTAAATAAATGTAGATATAAACCCCTATTACAGCTAAAGTAGGGTGCAGGAAAATGTATTGATTATGCAGGTGAATTGCCTTTGAAAAATAACAAACTTATTTTCTGAGTAGGATGGTTCAGAGTTTTGGTTACATTGATAGTCATCTGTGAATACATAGAATGAGAATAGTGACACAGTATATTTAATTCATACATTTCAGTGGGAAAAATTTTTCTTAGCTTATCTGCAGAAATTCTGCAGAATTCAGAAATTTGGGGAGGAAAGCTATTTATTTCTAATTGCAAGATACAGCTTTAAAACATAAACCTGTTGGAAGCAAAGTAAATTTGTTTTAAGATACATACTGTATTCCTCTGTTAACTCAGTATTTGTAAGCTTAATATCCATTTGGAATACTTAAGAAAAGTAAAATAGCATGGTTAAAAAAAAGAAAACTACCATGCAGCCTTGACTTCCCTGAAAAACGGTGCGTGTGCCTCAAATGAATGCTGACATACATTTGGAGCATTGCTCTCAATGCTACAAAATGCTAACCTCAAATGATGCGTATCAAAGGGTGCAACAGAAATGATCTGTAGCAAGGTGGAAATTTTTATGAATGTGTACATGTGAGAATTGTACAGCATGAATTATGAGTTGTTTTGTTGTCAGCCTGTCACTTAGCACAAACCAAAGTAAAACTAATTTATTTTGAAGATAATGTTCCTTACAGTTTGGAATTATTAAGTAGCATTTGCTTGAAAACTAGTGTGCCAGTTTTCTTTCTGCTAAGCTGAATGAAAGATATTTTCTTACAGTTAATGTCTTGGAAGTTCTGATATTTGATACGGAGGTTTTGTTACCAAAATAAAATTAAAACCAAAAAAGTTAGCCAACAGCTGAAATTCTTAAGACTGATAAACAGAAGCAACAATATCTTGAGGAAATGGAGTATAGTTGGTTTGTTTTGTTTTTATTTTAATATGAAGGAAAAATAAGAGCACTCTTTTTGTCACTACTCCCCCGTATGTATGATACGCTAAGCTACAGAGATCTAGGAACGTTTGAGGGTTTTTTGTTTCAAAATGTGCTACCAGACTTCATATTTGTTAGGGATATTATTACTATGACCTGTCCTTGTTTGTGTTTATACATCTCTGCATTGCTTTGTACTTAAACTAAATCATCACAGAAGTCTTTCTGTTAATGAAGCACTGGTTTGTATGTAAGTAACTTAGGAATGACCCTCCATTTTGACCTTCATGCTTACACGCATACACCTGTATGAAGTCCAGAATTCCCCAGCTGCACCAGCTCCTGGTGGTTCACTGTATCCAGATGTGAGAGACTTGGTTGCAGTGACTGGGCTGGCTCTGTGCCCCAGAGAGCCAGTTGTGGATCAAGTGCTCCAGCACTCTGTGTATGTAGCACAGCTGGTTTTAAGTAAGGCTGAGAAAGGGATAGAAAATACAGAGTCTATTAGAGCAGGAACAAAAGAAGTCTAGGACAGCTATCTGTTTTTCTGCCTGTCTCTGAAGATTCACTTCTCTCTGTCCACTGTGTGAAAATAACATTTGCTTTGGAGTGGAAGTGAGAGGTGAGAGGAGGTGACTCTTGTGGCTCAAGCTGAGGAATGCTTGTGCAAGTGGTGCTTGGCTGACAGTGCAGGGACTGTCACCTTTTCATCAATGCTTTGCTCTGTGCATCTCCATTTTTACCATTGTCAGGGCAGAAATATGCCTGTTCCTCACAGGAAAGCCAAGCTTGCTACCTGAAGCAAAGGAGGGCAGGCTGTATGGAGCTGGGCTGCAGCAGGAGAAGAAAGGCAGTTTCCCAAAGGCTGTTAGGTAGTTGGGTTAGCTGATTGGCACCTGGAATGTGAGAGGTCATGAACTTAGGAAGAGCACATGATAGGTTTTGGTAGACAAGATCTGGGCTATTTTGATGATTACACAAGAGTGAGCCATTACAGAAAAAAAGTGTGAATACTTAAAGAAGTTTGTTCTAGAAATTGCCTCTGTGTTTGAAGGAGGCAAACATGGAAATGGTTACCATGACTATGGCACACCTTGCTATTGAACTTAGTGACACCTGAGACTCAAGTGGTAAGAAAGCACATCCTCTTTGGTGCCAGACATCATTGCATGTGTCTAAACATAGAATTGCTAAAGGTTCTTTTTCTGTGTCTGTCTTGGTGGCTGACTTTCAGATGGACAGATTTGTAGACTTGCTCTGTCAACAGCTTCTGTTTTGAGGGTACTATGCTATAAGGATATATTAAATAACGAAGGAATAAATCTGGGCTTCTGATTTAAATGTATACAATTCCTAGTACAGTTTGGAAAAACTTCTGCTTGGCATTAGGTCTTGAATGTTACAGTCAGTATTACATTAGGAGAAAACTTGGAAGTAAAATAATGTAGGAGATAATACACTTGTAATTCTATGATTTGATGTACAGGATATCAGCCTATCTTAACAAAAAAACTCCCCAAGCAAAAATTCCTCTAAAACCTGAAAGCTTAGTGATCTGGAAGAAAATGTGCTTTGATGGTCATATTGATTTTGTATTCCTTATACTCTGCAGGGCTTAGCTGCCTGCTTGAGTTGAACCACAGCAAAAACCTATTTAATTTTTGAGAGACTGCTTTGGGACAATGGTCATTTTACCTGCTACAGTATTAATTTTTTAGTACTTAAGGCACATGTTTCTAGTTTGGAAAACAAATCATGAAAGGTTGAAAAAACCCTAAGAAGTCTGTGTAAGGAATTGATGGCAATCTTTTTGTGTAAACCCTGCACTTCTTTTATTTTCATTTCTTTTTTTCCCTTTGCAGCATATAATCAAGTTTCACAGGGCTTCTAAAGCAAACAAGAAACCAGTTCAGTTACCTCGGGGAATGGTGAAGTCGCTGTTATACCAGATCCTGGATGGTATTCACTACCTGCATGCTAACTGGGTGTTACACAGGGATTTGGTAAGTAGATCCGCAGTGGGTTTTAGCACTGGGATGATAATTGAGGGCAAGGGTTGTATTTTTTAATGAAAAACCACTGGGAAACAAAAACCTTGGTGCTAAGAGCATGTACTAATAAATGTATTTTTTTACACTGCAGTCAGACGGCCTTGATTAGTAGAGTGAATTTTAAAAGCTGGCTGTGATCTGATATGCTTATGAGAGAAAGTGTATCAGATGGCTGGTTTTGTTTTTTGATTTTCTAAATAAACTATTTTAAATGGGTTCATTTAAATAACAGGCACGTTGAGGTACAGAAAATGCCTTTAGTAGTATCACTGCAGGCAAGATAAATAGCTAAATACAGCTTTGGTGTAGGTGGGGGAGAATGACTGGCTGTAAGAACTGCTGGAAAAAAAAGATTTTTTTCCTGAAATTATCAGTTTAATGTAGGAAAGTGACTTTTGAAAGCCATTATTTTCTCTTGATGTTTATAATCTACCAGAAATATAGCCATGCCAACTTTAGAAGATTTCTGCAAGTAAGCTAATGTTCATCCAAACTACAATATAAGGGAAACCTTTTTAACCTGAGTTATTGTCTTTAACCAGCAAATTCTTTTCAACTGGTGAATCTCACCAATTCTTAGATACTTGCCTTGAAAATATGCCCACAGCTAACTGGTGGTTTTTGTCTGTTGTCTTGAAATTGGGTAGTTTCTCTGATCCACTTGTCTGTAGCTCTTAATCTTGGACAGCAATCTTTTTTTCAATTTACTTCTAAGTGTACCACCTATATATGATACTCTCATGCACGAATGAAATTTTAGTAGTTAGAAGTATCATTAGTTTGACCTTTCATTCCTATGAGTCAGTGTTACCAGTGATATTCCATGTTTGGTGAAATAAGTCTGGCTTCCTTACTACTCCTCCAGAGTCACTTCTTGTCTTTGAAATAGCTTTAATAGTGTTCCTGGAAATGTGGTCAAGGACCAGTTGTTTGACATCTATTTTCATGCCTGATAAATGCTTTTACAGAATGCCAGTTTCTTTGTTTAAACTGAAGGAAAAAAGTTATACCTCTGATAAATAGCATTTTCAGAACTGAAATACAAGACAACTTTGCTTTATTGCAGTAGTCGTGTGGATGGTTTTAGAAATGGAACAAAAGCTTCAGCACTGAGGGGGGAAAAAATCAAAAAGATTCTGGTGGCTTTGTCATGACTCATGAAGTAATGGAGCAAAACATAATACAGAAATACATAGTGCATGTTACTACTTAGACAACTTCATTGTATTTTCAAGAGGTGTACCGGAAGCAAATGATTTGTCATCAAGAATCTAGTTTTTTCTATTGTTTTACTTTCTACAGTTTTGGAAAATTTATGAACTTAATGCTTAAAAGAAAACCATGCATGTTATTAACTGGATGGCTCAGGAGATTGGTAATTTATTACAGAGCCTTTCACATCTAGGGCTGTAGCTCAAATACAGTTTAAGTTGGCAACTGCAAAAAAACCTACTGCCATCTTATTTTCTGTGAAATGAGTTGGTGGTCTTAGTCCAGCATGAAGTTTCCTTCCAGCAGAAAATCCACCATCACAGCTGGCTCTCTTTTGATAATCTGAGGAAGAGACCAAAAGCTTGAGGCAGAGACTGAGAGGTCTTCCCACCGGAACCTTGTCAAGCTGTGTTGGTGAGAACCTTGTAAGAGCTGTACAGGGGCTGCCTGTGCCGCCTTGTCCATGGAAACCATCAGACTTGTTATTTTGAAACTGTCCAATTTGAGCTGAATTCAGAAGGCACGTGTTTCCTGCAGAACAAAAGACAGAATTGCACCTGACAGTGCTTTCTTGCTTTTATCAAGGTCTGGAAATAAGCTGAGTAACAGAAGGGATTCTGTCTAGTGTTTTGTCTTGGAAAGATGGAGGCCTGTTGGTTAAGCTTGAGAATTGGGACTAACATTCTGATTCAAAGCAGCATAACTGGCATTAATGCTTAGATGTGATTTTCTATTCCAGGGTACCTGTAACGTTATTCTTCAGGAATAACAGTGTTAAATCATCAATTTTAACTCCATATTTCATAGCTGGACAGATTTACTATGTTTTTCCTACTGTGCTTTTAAACTATAGGTATTGCTGTAGTTTCTAGATGTTTTATGTTTTCTTGGATTTAGATACATCCGCAGAGCTGCTTAAGTAACATGCTTGCTTTCATGTAATATACTATAATATAAGAGTGATGGTGCTTGGGGCTGGTAGGAAACTAAAGAGTATAGTACTTGGCAAAAAAAATCTGTTATTCTCTCATAGGATAAGGAATTTTTTAATGGGTGTGAACTATCTATATAATTACCTTCCAGCTAAGTGCAGTTTTCTGAGTTTGGATTGGTTTTCTGTCAGGGTTTTTTCTGGTGCTTTTTTTTTTTTAAGATGTCTTAGTTGAGTTAACTCTTAGGTAGGTAATTTTTGAGGGTTTTCTTGATTTTGACCTTTCTAACCAGACACAAAATACGACATAAACCAACTCCTTTCTTATTAGCATCTACAAGTCGGGCAGTAAAATGAAGCAGCTATTAAAATCACACAAACTTAGACTGAAATTTGTCTTCACAGTGTTGAAATCAATACATCTCAGCTCATGTAAGGTTTCTGTAAAGTGACTGTATTCTGTATGAAACAGTAAAAATCAGTGGGAAGACAATAATTGTCTGTTGTGGAGCTTGTAGTCGTGGTGTGCCTTTTGCAAAGAAATGTGTACAGATCTTTTCAGTAACTTAAATACTTGACTGTTTTTCTTTCACTAGATGCATGAGAGCAGTTAACAATTTCCATCAGAGCAGGGAGATATTGATTGTATTTACCTTTGAATACTGCCTTGAATACTACTGTACTTGAGTAGTTAGCTTTCCCATAAGTCTTTAAAACATACCAGTAAAATTTTTCAAAAATAAATGCCAGCCCATTTAAAATTTCTCATTTGACTTGCATGTTCTTCAGCTTCTTTAAATTTCATGGCTGAGAGCAATTGAAAGCAGATTGTTTATTCATTCTCTGACTGTAGCAGGAAGGAAATAAGAACACTTCATATAATTACCACAAAGTGCATCAATTATAGTTTTAATAATATTTTGAATTTAGTTATCAAGCATGCTTGAAACATACTGCATTTTGCTGACTTCTTTTCTGAGTATTTTTTCCACTTGATAATATGCAGCTATTGTGCTTCTTCCTTTACTCCAAGTTCTTATTCTACACTAAAAACGAGCATAAGCAGAGATTGGCCATAATTTGTTTTCATCAATATGCAACCTCAACAGCATGCACTTTGCAGCATGCTTGGAATGTTTTTTCAAGTAATGGGCACAAAATAGAGGTTCTTTTGCAAGGTAGAATAACTTCTAAGCCATGCCTGTTAGCATTTGAAAGTGCATTTCTATTTAAGTTTTTTGGTAGTGGTCCTGTCTACACAGTCAGGATCCAGTCTCGGGTAAGAGATAAGCACCCCTCCACAGCTTCTGTGTGATGACAGTAAGATTAGTTTGCAATTTACATTAATAATGGAATTGGCACCTAAGCTATTTAAAATACTTCCATGTGCAGCAGTGCTTAAAAGCATGCCACCACCACCCCAACAAAAAAACTTAGGGGAAATCTCACATGTCTCGTAGTACTGCAGCTGGGACACTAGTAAAAATTATTTTTGTTCCTAAATCTTCAGACTACATTCCCTGGCCTATTTCTTTGTGCAGTGGTGTGAGTGGGTGTTGAACAGATGAATTGCCACTTGGCAAGTGAGGTATGGAAGTGGGGAACAGAGTGCTGGCCTTCTGCTTCCCCTTCTTCTCCTCCTATCTCCTGCCAAAGGAATTAACAGTCTCTTAGCCTTTGTCAATAACATCCATGTCCTAGTTAGCCTGGGATTGTGTGACTGTGAACATTGCAGACTGGCACTAGTGCAGTCTAGGGAAGGCAGCTCAGCTCAAGGGCTGCTGTGGGATGAGCACTGGCTTTTAACAAGCTTTGAGGCAGTCAGGCTTTAATACAGTTGGCACATAGCTTTCTAAAATCTGGTCTCTTGCCAAGAATACCTGCTACCAGATTTGGGATTAGTGAGAACATTAAAGATGTTCTTTTAACAATGAATGAGGAAAAGCCACCGCCAGAATCTTTTTCTGTAGGATCCATAAAGTGAATCACTTAAATGTGTGCTTTAGGCAAAGTTAAATACATGGAACTTTTACCTTGGCAATTTACTATTTTCCTCATTAGAACTCTAGAATCCAAGGATGCCTCCCTGTCAATATAAAAGGATTACTTCAGAAATACAGAAATGCCTTCTGTCTTCCTATAAAGCTTCCAAAGCTGTGGCCATTTGAAAGAGTGAACCTAAATCCTTGAAAAGAAGAAAGTAATAATAGTGCATAGTACTATAAATAAGTTTGCAGCTTTAAAAAGTAGGGTGATTTCCTACTCTGAGTAGATCAACAAGTAATAGGTGTTATTTCCAAAAAGGTACTATTATGACTGCTGATGATTTCCTTTAAGGGGAGAAAAAAGCCCCAGCAATCCAAACCAGTCATTCTTCTGGTTGTCACC